>CM076966.1:25345497-25517997 GCA_039105355.1 Benthosema pterotum | reverse complement strand
AATGTAACCAAATGGTGGTCCGTGGCTCAAATGCTGAATAAATGGTGGTCCCTGGTGTCAAAAAGGTTGAAAACCCCTGACCTATACCTATGCACCAGCAAACACGGTAGGAAGGCCCCTCAACATCCGACCTGTCCTGGGGTGACCCCACTGTACCATCAACAAGCATGCAATATTGAAGTGCTGTATGCATCTAGCGTCGGTTACAAACAAACAATGTTTTTCAGACAAAAGTTGGTCAAAATGTGTGCAATGTGCACAACAATGGATAGCATTAGACACTGAAGAAAGTGTTATTGCTGAAAAGGCAATTGAAACTTTTAATATAATATATTTTAATATAACTTTTAATATAACAGCAGACCATGTTCCTGAAATACCCAACAATGTGGGCTATCACAGGCAGTGCTACATGCTTTTTACAAAATGGAACACATTCAAATGGCATGTAAGAGAAAACCAATTTTCTAATACCGAGTTAAATATTGTACATTTCAAGCATAATTTGAACACCCACATAAAGTATTCTACTAAACATCTGTACATTAACAGGTGGCAAAATGCATAGACCAACATGGCTATATTCAGTTTATCACCATAGTATGACTACCGTATACAACCTGTAAATTAAGGTTACAAAAACATTAATATGCATATGCTTCTCCATAAAAGTTGGTCAATATGTGTCTGTGATGGACCCAACCCACAGATTAGTGGGGTGGCTCTTAGTGTGAGAGATTAGTGGGGTGGCTCTTAGTGTGAGAGCCATTTCTGTTCATTCATTATATTTCTGTATGATGACGTGATGGTAGGTTCAGCCAAGGGCAAAGTGGTCAGGTGACTAGTCTATATGAGGAAGTGATCTACCTGTACTCAGGTGTTGCTGAATAAAATGCGAGCAAACAGTTTGTTGGCTGTGCTTGTCAGAGGAACAAAGAACTGCAGTTGTATCAAGCTCACTGTTGTGGGCCTTTATCCTGCTAAGTGACAGTAAATAAACATCAATGTTTGGACATCTTTTTTTTTTTTACTGCACACATCAAAACTAGATCTTTAAACTTACAGCAACCAGTGGTGTCCAGTTTAGGACGGACACTACAGTCAGTTTCAAAGATATGTTAAACCACTGTTGTACTAGATAGGATAGGATATGGTTCTGGCCAATCTTTCAATAGTTTTTTCTGCAACCTTAGAAGTGCAACCACACAAAGTAACTGCAACATTTGACACAGCATTAGCAGAACTGCAGAGCTGGTCTTTGAGCATAATTTGTCCCAAATATAAGATGACTTATTATAAGGCTACCACCATTTCTCCAGAATAATTTGAGGGAAAGGAATGTTGAATGTCAAATACGATGCCATTAATATGACCCTGTTTTTGTTCTCCATCTTAAGTCAGTATGGCATTCTACATGGAACTAAAAAAAAAACAGGACAGGGGAATGCCATCCTAGTGAAAATAAATAGTTGACTGCATTGAATCTGTTCTTCATCCACAATCGGCGGTGTGTCACTGCCTGCTCCTCTGCAACTTGCCTGAAACACACAGACATCCAGTGTTAAAAATATACTAGAACGTTAATCTCAGATGATCTGTTCAAATTAGGGATATGGCTGTCACAGGGCAGCCTCCTAGAGACAAATGGGGACAATGTACACAGACTCATCTGAATACACAATTTTTCTAATTATCTCTGGCCGGCTTGTTAGTGACTGTGGGGAATGGTGTTTCATATCAATGTCTTTACACTATCTTAAATAAATTCCTCTTATAATGGACCCTGCAATTATTTTAAACATGATATTCAATAATGATTGTTGGTCACCTGTCCCAGTCAACATGATGATACCGGCACTGGGGAAGAGAGACCTCTGATGAATCTAATGCAATCTTTGTTAATGACCTATGTTTGATAAACTAACCTGTTCTTCTGTAGCTTCACTTACCCATCACACTCTGCCTCTGCCACCGTTATGAACTGAAATTAAAAAACTGTAGTAGAGCAAATCATAGCAAACAATCATAGCAATTGATTGGTCACATGTTAACATGTTAAGCTTTCAGTCATTTTAATTACTTAAAATTGTGTTGAATGCTCAATTGTGCGTGGTGCACAAGCTTAATAAAGCATCGACAATATAATGAATATATGATAAATATGATTATGACATATGCACTGCAAACAAAAATAATCTGTAAGCCAACACATAACGTCAACCAAACCTGTGCAAACTCGAATTTGAGAAATAGAACAAATAACCGTATCTCAAACTAAAACACGAATTGAAACTTACAGTAACACATTGCAAACACCAACTTGAGGTTGAGCCTGGATTTAATGTGGCACGATACTATACTGTGGCACGATACAAACTCCCCGTGACCGTTTCGATTGCTATCAGCAGCCGTGGAAGATAATCATTTATTGAATGAACAGCTGCAAATATTAATCCATTGATTAGTGATCGATCAATGCGCACAACATAGTTTGGTCGCTATGAGGGCCAGCCCGAGAGAGGCTCAACGGCCTCGTCGTAAATTACTAAACTTTATTTCGTACAATATTATACTATCAATATAGTATCACTAAGTATGGCGCATGCAGTCTATATCTATGCATCCATTGAATCAAACTATTAGAATGTGTAAAACCGAATCATAATTATTCTAATTATATTAATTATTACCTCTGCCGCCGCTGAAGTTGTGCTGCTGCTGCCACTAGAAGTCTCGGGATTCTTCCTGTTTACATCAGGGACAGGGAGTACCGAAGAACGCGATTGGCCAGCTCAATTGCGACTCTGGCCCATGGCGAGCTGTGATTGGCTTAGGGCGTTCGTTTTACTTTGACACAGTTTGAGGATTTTCTTGTCATTTTCTTAAAAAATATTAATATTGCGCAGTTTGTGCGACTGGAAACATTAGATATTGTGTTTATAACCAATTAATGTACAAAATAAAAAAAAATTGTGCCGCCTACATATAGTATCTGCATGAATTTACTAACTCGGCCTTCTAGACGGCCACTTCCCACCGTCTACATGGAGAACTCCATGAGCAAGTACACCATGCAGCAAAGCATAGACTGGAGAGGAGAGCATGTGTGTGCGTGTCTCTGCGCGCGTGTGGCTAGTGGCAGCCATCTAATTAGGGCCTAATCTGTTACACCTGTGTTCAGTGCTTCAGTACAGATACTATGGTCCATTAGTTTATACAGGGAGTCGATGGGTAGCACTCTCTTGGAACGAAGGCCTCTCACGCGAAAATTAAAACTCGTAAGCGTTTACTTTTTTCGATGTGGGCGTTACGACTTCGCAAACTATGTTGTGTGCGATCGTGGTATTGGTACGATAAAAGACGTGGTCGTGAGAGCGATTTAAGAATTCGCGTTTGAAAACAAACGTCAAACGCCAAAATGCAGCACATTACAATGTAATTAATATGGGGACGGGAGGTCACGTCATCTCGCTCTGAGGCCCGTAGCACCGGTTCTGTACCTGACTGGGCTTTGATGGTCACATTGGGTGAAAGGCGAGAAGTTTGTCTACAAAATGTCCGAAAACCACGCGTGTAAAGCGAATATTGTGGCCGTGAGGACGATTTGTTCGGTCATGACCCGAACCTCGAGACACTGCATCTCGCACTCTGTTTCACTCGCTCACTGGTCGTGCGAGCCTCTAAGCTCCGCTAAATTCTCGAACCATGCACACTTTGAACTGCGATAGCGGACAAACCGTGCAACATATTCGAATACCGCCTGAACCGTGACGAAGTCGAGAGCCGCGTCTGCTGTTTAAAGTTAAAATCGTGTTTCTACGCCACAGTGTGCCAGAGTAATGTGGCTCCAAATAAGCACTTCTTTTTCTGATGTTTTCGGTGTGCCCCCATTCATTTCGAATGGGGATTTTTTTGCGTCGTTTATTGCGAATTACGTTGGCACGGTAACGCGTATCGGAAAGAAAAGCACAAGCACATCTTTCCCGGCCGAGCCGCACGTTTTGATGTATATATTGCGGGGGTTGTGCAAACCGTGCGGCCGGCCATAGCGGTCAAAATTTCGGATATAAATATGAGTGTCTGATGATTATGGATTAAGTTGACGAATCACAACCTGTGTGCTTCTGCCATCTACAAGCAAAAGGAATTAGGTAGTTCACTCAATCACATCACAGCAGAGGATTACAATGAGAAAGCCTTCGTTTTCCATTGCCAGTATGTGAGCTCATTATAATGGCAGCTAAGAGAGAGAAAGAGAGAGACAGAGAGACATCGCTTAAGCGGCGATCCTCTTAACCCATTAAGATGTGACACTGTTGTGTTAAATCAGTAGTTTCATGGCAATGAACATGTGTTTTTTGCCTGCAGATTCTCACCTCAAAATATTTTGTCCCAGCGACCCTGAGAAGCAAAGCTCTAGAAGCTCATAGCTCAGCATGAAGTGATATGAGATTGTATATCTGGTATCTTTGAATAGCCAAAGTATAAAATAATGGTTAAAGTGGTTAAAAAAGAAAATTGCACTGATGCATTCCCTGTTTTAATGGGTGAATTCTCCTTAGAACAGAAGCATTCCCAAACATAGTGGCCAATCTCATTTTGGTTCACAGGCATGTTTTTATGGGTTATTCGAGTACATAACCATGTTCTTCTTACATTTCCTACAAAAAAGGAGGAGGAAACAAGAAATGTTTATAAATTCTTGTATAGTATTGTTCAAGTCTGGGTCACAAAACCAGATTGCTGTTTTGGCTCTCGAGCTGAAAATGTTTGTGCATTCTCTCAGAATAGAGAATGCACTTGGAACAAACAAAGTTCTCTGTTGCCATCACTGATTTTAATCATTTGAAAGCATGTCATCAAAAAAGTGAAAAACGTGATAACTTGTAGATGTACTATTTTTGGCAAATAAGACTGGGCTGACAAGAGATTTGCACGCATACATAATAAACCCTCTTTATTACTGCATTACTCTCCACAAGCTGTTAATTTAGAAGGAGTTGCTATGAGACATAGTTTTGTCTCCTCGAAGGCCTAATCTTATAGGCAACTGTTCTCCTGGAGATAGATGATTAAACAGAGATGATTAAGAGTCTATTAATCACCTTGCAGGCACACGTGGCAGGTCCTGGACAAACCCATGGCCAACAATGTTGCTTACACGTCTGGAGAGCTGAGTCTGCATACCGATTACCCTGCACTACACCACCCGCCTGGAGTGAGTACCGAAGTGTAGCAGTGGATAGTGGCAAGTACATTTAGTGAAGGCCTCTGTGTATTTTACCTGCTCAGTGGCCTTGTGGTTTGAGTGTCTACCCTGAGACTGCATGGTTGGGATTCAATTCCTGACTCACTCGTAGCTAGGCTCTAAAACTGGGACACACAATACGTCCCTGTTTGCCGCTCAGTGTCAAGGGCTTGTTGTACTTGTACTTGTTGCCTCACACTACAGAAACAGGACATAGTCTCCTGCCAGGTCTTCATCTTCATATAACTGGTCCTCACTAATGGCCATTATTAGGGCTGTTGCTGTGGACTGTTCAGAACGCCATGACATCATC
Organism: Benthosema pterotum; assembly: GCA_039105355.1. Lineage (NCBI taxonomy): Eukaryota > Metazoa > Chordata > Actinopteri > Myctophiformes > Myctophidae > Benthosema > Benthosema pterotum. The sequence goes on along the minus strand of CM076966.1, from coordinate 25,512,436 downwards.
ATGGGGACTCCAAGCTAATAGAAACTGCAGGCTTTCTGTTACCGAAAAGTTGGCATGCTGTAATGGAAGCCATTGTCAGCCACTCGTATTAATAAAAAGGCCCCCGGCCTGGCTTGACTCAGGAAGATGGACGTCCCTGCCATATAGTTCCTTTGGGACTCATTCCACAAACACAGAATCGGGGGTGGAGAACAAGGATCGTTCCGCTAGCTGCAAGGAGGCGGCTGGGAGACATCCCATCAACATCCGTAAAGGGTGGCTCCTGGATGATATCCCTGTAGAAACATCTGTAAGGGGTGGCTCCTGGCTGATATCCCCGCAGAAACATCTGTGAAGGGTGGCTCTGGCTGATATCCCTGCAGAAACATCTGTGAAGGGTGGCTCTGGATGATATCTCCCGGCTGATATACCTGCAGACGGCACCATGGCACCGTCTGAGGTGCGTCAAATGCAGGAATCTCGACATATCCTTACATTCCTTCATCATCATGCTCGTCCACATGTGGTGTAAATTCTCCATTCATTGCCAATGGGAATATTGTGCAAGACGAAAATCTAACACTAATAGCTGAATATAGGATGAGCGCTAGCTGTACTGTACCGTAGGAGGGGCTAGCGCCCCCTCAAAAAAATACCTAAAAATAAAAATGTACTCATGTACTTTCCACCACTGTGTATATAGGTGCAGTTCCTCCACTGTCTGAGCCAGGCCCGGACGGGCGGTGAGAGCCTGGTGGTGGACGGCTTCCACATGGCCGAGCAGCTGCGGAGCGAGGACCCCCAGGCCTTCCACACGCTCACCTCCACCAGGGTGGACTTCACCGACACCGGCACCGACTACTGTGACTTTATGGTGCAGTCCAAGAACCACATCATCGAGTGAGTGTTGTGGGATTCGTCACGTATGTCTGTAGAAAATTGTATGACAGAATGACGCAATGTAATGAGGTGCAAACCGCAGAATGTACAGCTGGTCCGTGTGACACGCGGTACATCGTTGCTCTCTGGAGGAAAACTCATAACTCCAAAATGTTCTTTTTTTTTCCGAAAAGAAAATGAAGAAAATTTCATATTTTTCAAATGCAAAGTGGAGTTTTTGTCCAATACGTTTTTTTACTACTTTCCATTGATTCAATATTTTCCAACCAACACGCAGATCTACAGGCTGTTAAATAGCACTGATATATGCAATAATTAAAAAAACAAGTTATAAGGTTATGGGCTTTAGCTCCAGAGAGCAATAATAAATCTTGTTTCTGTCGGGCTGAAACCTCTTATCTCCATATTTTAAAAATATAAATAAACTGCCCAACATGATTATACAAAAGCATCAAAAGTAGAATATCTGCAAGCTCGAACTGTGGGGCAAAGCAACATGTTTTGATCTTGTAGATATGATACTTTTTCTTTTTTCTTTCTTTCTTTCTTGTTTTTCAAACGGTTTAGTACATTTGTAAACCACCCGGTTTCCTCCTGACACAAAGGATATACAGTGTATACCATATGTGGTGTGCGTGTGCAGTTGAGAATGTGAAGTTAGAGTAGTATCTGTAATTTTGTCCTTAATTCTCACACACACATGCAGTCATGCAAGTGAAGATGTGCAAAAGCTGTTTTAAGGGTAAAACAATCCAACACTGCCATCTGTTGTTTGGTATGGTGAACTTCCCTAAAGCCTCCACTAGAACATAGTAAAACAAAGGGCTTCTCAGGCTTCTTCCATTTACATTAAAATTATGACGTATTTTATAGCATCATTTTCTTACGCATGTGCGTGTGTGTGCAGTTTGGATGACAGCCAGGTGGTCAGGATCAACTACAACAACGCCACCAGAGACTCGGTTCTGGACCTGCCGCTCCATCGGGTGCAGCCATTCTACAGAGCCCTTAAAGCCTACGTGGACATTATGAACCGACCACAGAACGTGGCCACCTACCGCATGGAACCAGGTCAGTGTAGAGGTGGAAAACTCGAGGCCAAAGCTGTTACTTTTCAGTATTTGTAATGCAAAAACAGCAAATGTTGTAGGTCTCCAAGCTCTCACAAAAGTATGATACATACAGTAGAAGCAGATGTGTGCTGTTGTAGAGACAACAGCACACAGAGAGGATGAAGGAAGCGAGTTGTAACTGCAAATCCCAACCAACAACTGTTAAGATCATAAAAACACTCCTTGGGCAAAAAACGTTCACAGACGTCATGACAAATGTGATGAGCCATGCACTGTCATAAGGCAAGCACATTTTGGGCTTATTTGGACAAGTGGCTATAACTGTTTTAGCATAAAGAGGGCATATTGTTCAAAACGAATGCTTGGAATTGATTCAGAACCGTGAAAAAACCCTAGTTTGACATGTTACTTGCTTCTTAAAGCATAAGGAAAGTTTTCAGAGGATAATGTTAATGGTATGGCCACAAGAAAAAAAGAAAATGCTCAATACTGCCAGGCTACTGTGTATATACAGCATCATATGTTCTCAAACTGCATAAATTCCACCTTCAGGGGACCTGTATACGTTCGACAACTGGCGGCTGCTCCACGGACGGAAGAGCTACGTGAGCGGCCCTGGGCACCTGCGTCACCTGGAGGGGGCATACCTGGACTGGGACGAGGTCATGTCCCGTCTGCGGGTTCTCCGCAGGTCTGTCCATGGTGAGGTGTAAAATGCCTGCTCCAATCGGACTGGTGAGGAAGCTCTGCTGGATTTAAAATCGAGGAAGGATTGCAAAATCTAGGAAGGATTGTCATTACTCCACCTCCTGCTGGCTGCGGAAGCATTTACACTCCATACAAGTGACCAAGGCTTTGGAAGGACGTTACACTTGATTTCATTATCTTCAGCCCAAACCACGCCAATGGGACGGGACCTTACAAAACGGTTTCGGAAACCATCGCAGCGGTTTGATAATGGGATATGTCCAGTACAGTTGCATGTTGTTGGCGCATGTGGAGAATGTCGATGTAAATGATTCAATTGGTTCAATCCAAAACGTGCTTGCAACAACATGCGTCTACTCGCAACTGTTTGGTTTCAAGGAGTTGCATGGCGACACGTTGCTGTGATTTGGGCTTTAGTAAAGATTTTCATAAATACTTTTTTTTAATGATATACGTTTAGTAAGTTATGGTTCCATTAACTTTTAAATTGATGATAAAGTACAGATTGAGTGAAGAACTACACTTGCTATCAGTCATTTTGGGACCGGAAGTTCAAAAATGATGGATTAAAAATCTGTACTAGAAATCAATGGAGCATGGGACAGTTACCCTTGTCCATATGTTTATGGTCATACTCAGGATGATGAAAAGAGGGAGTCCCTTCTTGTACAATAGCTGGTAGGGAATTCATGAAAATTGTGCACTTGGTGACTAGTTTTTGATGTTTTCCCCTAGTTTGCAGTGAATCGAATTTTAGTAGTATGTAAATAAATAATTGATAGAATTTAAAAACAATCTATTTTTCTGTTACTATTAGGCATGCTAAATATGAATTAGAGTACTAAATTTTTAGAAAGATCTAATCTAAGTTCTAAGATGGCATCTATGGAGGCTTAAAATGCCTATAATAAGCTTGGACACATCTTGAAAATGATAGCTTTCCAGGAGGTGGAATTCCATATATTTTTAGTATGTTATCTATCATAGTAACAGAATCCATGGAAAACTTGATTATCTATTATTTGGCGTTTCAATACTGACTATCTAATATTGGATTAATCGCAAACAGACCACTAGTTCCTAACACCATGCCAAACATCTTGTGCATAATGTTTTTGGTCAAATGCTCCAACAGCTACAGGGGAGGGTGCACTATTAAATCAGCGGGTGTTGGGATGTAGGAATAATGGCTTTATGTGGTGAAATGCACTTTGTGGTTGGAATATTGGGATGTTGGAATACTGGGTTCAACCCATAAATACAGCAATATTATAATATGGGTGTACGTTATTCAGAAAACTGCTTTTTTTTATTGTACATTTGGGCTCAGCCATGATCAGCCACAAATACACATACTTTTGTTGATATCAACTTGTCAGTTAATCTGCCTTAAACTGTTGTTTACTGTACATAATAACTCTAGTCTTATATAATACGTAAATTGGATCCAACATACGCAATTTTGTTCACTGATGGGCAGAAGCATTGTATGTCCAAAACGTTTGTTTACCTAAAACAGAATTACAAGCTCACCACATATAAAACAAAAGGCATTAATTTCTGGGGAGTGGCCTGTTAGGGGCTATATCCATAAACATATAAACATGAGACACAAAGCATATCCGTGTGTAATGGAAGTCCCAGAAAAGATGCACTATGATTGGCCAGTCAGTTGAGTGACAGCAGGAAACATGGAGGAGTCTCATGAGTAATGTCACTTGGGCAGTATAGTCTTGTATAGCCAGACAACTATTCCACAATCTCTGAATGCTACTGTATATAGAGTCTGGAGGTACACCTCCTGAATTCTGACTAAAAAAGCTGCAATTTCCGTTCATAAAAATATATTTTAAAATATCTTTACATTTTATTTTTTTAGTTCCTTTTTTCTTCTAAGCGACAGACTATATATGGTATATATGGTATATATATATATATATATATATATATATATATATATATATATATATATATATATATATATATACCATGTTTTCTATTTATATAAAGATACATTTGTTCGACTTTACCTGTAGACGAAATGAAGTGGGAAGGAGGCTCCACTCTCACTTTATTTTACTCTTGAATCATGATAGCTTTTCCATTGCTCCAGACTTTTCATCAGCCGTTCACATACATATATGGTAACTAAGTAAATACTTTTATGTACAATTTGTGATTTCCGATTGCCTTATGGCATGCATACAATGTAATGCTATTATATATATATTTTTTAAATAAAGCATTTTGGTTTATAGAAACTCTTGGTTCAGCATTATACGTTTTTTGTTCATTGTTTGCCATATTACTGGAGCGCACCTGCAAGCTATAGTCTGAGTTATTATTATTATTATCATCATCACTTAAATTAAATTTGTATTACTATTCTGAACAAACCTGGGCTAGATGAAGGGTTCCAAACCTTTTCAGGTATCGACCAACCAAAACAATCTTTTAGATGCTTCTATTTGACAATTTGGTATCAGAAATGTCTTAAAATACCTTAAATTGGTATAATTGGTATAAATTGGTATAAATTGTATACACTACTGTATGTTATGTGGGGTTCCTGTTAGTCTGACATGTACTGCAGTACAAATCACCCATGCTGCAGGATACAAATGACACTATTTCCTGTCTTGACTCACCATCCTGCATATTGTTAATGTACAGTAGTTCACCTGTGTGCCAAACATATGGTAATTATCCACAATGTATGGCTGTGTGTTGTTAGTCCTGTGTGTATAAAGACAGTATATTTCCAGTTCTCCACTTCTACTACACTATGTGTTGTCCTGAGTTTTGATCTCCTGGGATCTTGTTATAATATTGTTGCTGTTTGGCAGAAACCGACTTTTGTCACATTAAAGTTTCAGAAGTAGCACAAATTGCTTGAATTGTAACGTGATTTGAATTTGTAGAGTTCAGGCGTGAACTAGCACAAAAAAGCTCTCCCCCCCTCACTTTTTTCTAATTGTTTTGGCTCAGGTGTCTGGTAGAATTGCCACACTCTCCAATCCAGACCTCCGTAGCACTTTTGAATGTGAATCCGGAAAGTACCTGTGCCTTTCCCAGGGTGCATTACAATGCCTTTCCAAGTTGCTATAAATGCACCATTTACCATGCAGTATTGGAGATACAGTATATACAACAGAAATGTTAGACTAGTGTTCTTCCCATTAGTGCTCCTATTGTTCCTTGTGACACGTCTTTGTCAAAGTTATGAGTTATTTCTTTCTGTGGAGCTCTGAGCAACAACAAAGAGGGAAGAAAAATTGTGATTTCAAAAGAATTATTGCCAGGGCATGACTGTCCATTAGGAACGCTGCAGTCTATATTCTGTTTTGACTGTTCTGCCACACTGCCCTATTGTCACTGTGTTTTTCTTCAGTAGAAAACACATTTTGTTCACTCAAATACTAATCTGTGGGCTTGTTTTCTTTGAAAGCGAAATTACACACGCACCTTGATTCACTCCTATTATAACTCTGGGATTTAAACGGACCCCGATGATTTTGTTCTTTTATGCAACCGTGGGGTTACAGATACTCAAAATAAAAGAAAGATGACCTATTTTATTTCTGAGCAGAAGGTGTGACTCAGCCAGGACTTGTAGTCAATCTGTTACAAACACTCTGATGTTGTTATAGTGGTCCTCATTCTGTTCCCCGCAGAAAACAAAGAGCTTTGCACCAATGATGGTGGCAGAGCAGAGTGACAAGTGAAACAGGTGCCACAGTGCTGCTGGTGTTAATTAAAGACCAAACCATTGGGACAGTGACCAAACCACATCAAACATGACAGTTAGCAGAGTTAAAGTCCAGATAATATATATTATATTATCATATTATATTACATGGATATGATTTATAGTCTACTTTTTTACAGTATTCATTTTTTGTAATGTATGTGTATACTAGTGGTGTGTTCACAAATGTTGTTTGTGAACACACCAGCTTAATCTGTCTTGGAACCAACATTCAAGTAGTTGAGCAGTTCTATAATATCATGAGTGGGAAAAAGAAGTCTGTAATGATGATTCTCAAGGTGAGTTAGAAGAACCCCCAGGGTCATTAAAATGAATAAATAAATAAATAATAATAACAAAATAAAATAAATAAAATAAAAGATAATAAAAAAAATGTAGAAAAACTAATCTAAAAGTCTATAAGACTAGACTACAAGATCCAAGTGAGAATGCATGCACCCGTTGTGCTGTCTGTAAAGTCTAGAATGGCAGTCTCACAGCATGCTGTGGGTTCAAATTCAATATCGACAACCTTTACTCTGTGTCTCTCCCTATTTCTTGTCAGTCTACTGTCCTGTCCTGTCAATAAAGGCATAAAACCCCCAAAATACATCTTAAAGACACACTAGCACGTCACACCCGGCTGAAAATAAAAGCTGTGAAGGCCTGCATGGTTTTAGTCCATTTCTTTATTTTAGTTTTTTCTTTATTTATTTTTTCTGGTTTTAGTAAATATATAACCACTCTGTAACCACTCTTCCCTCTCTGATTGGCTAGTTAACCAAGCTGTGTTTGACTTTTATGTTGGCCAGGTTGATGCTTGGTTGGTGAACTATATATAGTGTTTATGGCTGTGCTGTGGTATGCTGTGTACACTTGAGAGAGTGTCCCGGGCAGCTGAGAAGACAGATCCAAATAGCCTATTCACCCGCTCCAGCAGCCCATAGGCGAGCCGTGGTCACATGGGCACTTATTACTGAAGGTTACATTGAAGTCACATACAGAGAGCCATCACACAGAAATCACAGGGCAATGCATTGGATAGGATCACTTTGTTTTATATGTGGATGCTGAAACCTGAAATAATCAGATTACTTTCTGACTTTTTTCATCATTTTGTTTTTTTCCATTCCATGTGGGCCATTATTGATGGAATGAATTAAGTGAATTTATTATTTTATTTATTTATTTTTAACTTGTTAAAGTGCACGCCTGCTATTTTGTAAGCGTGACTGTGCTCATTTTGTGGAGGATGAGTGAAGGGAAAGGACCAAACACGCAGGGTCCGTCCACACCCGGAGCACTCGAGGGCAGTCCGGACCCCACTGCTGACAGGTAGGGGGGTACATGCCCTTAAAATAGCGGTGATATTACATACTTTTCATGTATTCCATTTACATAGCTGTAGATCACATCACACCCAGGGCCTTCACGGCAGGGGAGTCATCATGCCCACATTAAAAGTAGCACTGCTTGTGTGCTAAGTAGCATTTCTGGCCCCAGCCGGCCTAGTGAGAAGAATGAAATGAGGAATATGAGTAAGCAGTAAGACAGAGTATGTGTGCATGAACTAGAGTGAGTAATGTGTACAGGTGAAGATGTAAGCCTAAAGAGTAGAACTGGTGAATTGGGTGAAGGAGTTCAAATAACTGAGGTCAACTAGTCAAATTAATGGGTAATGTGGAAGAAGGGTTCATAGGAGAGGCAGTGTGGAACAAATGGAGGAAAGTATTAGGAGTGATTTGTGACAGAAGGGTGCCAGCAAGAGTGAGAGGGAAGATGTAAAAGATGGTAGTGGGACTAGCCATGCTGTATGACTTGCAAATGGAATGACATAGTACTGAGGAAAAAAAAGATTGAGCCCTGTTTATAACAATTGGGGATATAACGATAGAGGCAAGATTGAGATTGTTTTGGACATGTGCGGAGGAGAGATGAGGGGTAGAGGCCGAAGAAGAAGTAGGGTCAACTTTGTTGTTCTTCTGCCTGCAACACTCGCAGCTGACAGGTGCAATCCTATCCTACTGGAGTATGTGCAGGGATCATCCCTGCCCGCAGCTTCCCTCCAACAACACACAGACCAATTGTAGGCTACTGTTTGCATTTAAGTTGGTATTCACCCTTGCTTGGACTTGCTTATTAGATGATCATACTCTCAAACAGTAATAGGGGGAAAATAACACATATTGGTATTGGTTGTTACACTTAATTTGTTTTACATAATGTGTTAGGGATATACAGTACATGGCCACAACACCAGGTGCAGCATCCCTCTCACAGGCAAGGCAGAACATCATCAATGAAGGCAATCTGTGTTTGTCCCTCCACGCGCCTGTTACGTCACCCGTAGGGTGAAGGGGCACAGGGGCACAGGTCTAGTTACAGTATAAAGTGTACATGTACAAATGGCCAATATGTGTGTTTTTTCCTTGGAGTGCAAGCATCCAATCCACTATGTAACTCAAAAGGTGAATACCGACCACTTGCCATTTTGGCAAATTTTGTTATGGCACTACACGTTTAGTTGTATTTCTCATTCTACAAAAGCCTGGTCCTTACTAGCTATACCTCATCATTGTAAAGGAGACCAATCAACAATTACAATGATAAAAATGCAATGCCAAGGAGAAATAATGGACCAAAGTTAGGTTTTGAAACTTTTGTAGCTGAGTTGTATGATTTTATATGGATAGTTAGTTTTGATAAATGAATGTGGGTCAGAGAGACCACGTTGATATTAGACTGTGTTGTTTTAAGTTATTCCGGAACGGCACAATGCAGTTTTAATGTAGTGTAGTAAATGACCCCTGCCTCTTGTCTTTGTAGCTCATCTCATCGAGCTGTATGTGGTGAGGTGCGTGGCAGCTCTCTGCCCAGTCATTCTGGGCAACACATTGACACCTCTATTCCTGGAGGAACCGAGACAGGTGCACCACAAGCTGGGATGGGGATGGATCCTGTACCCCTCCAAAGACCCCATAAAGAAACACTGCAGATTATTCTTCTGGCCCTCGATACAGAGAAGTAAGCCGCCCTTTCTGGATCACAGCACACTTGAAGACACATCAAGTTACACATTGCCTTGACCTTTTGATTTTCATTTTGTTTTTAATTAGAACCAAGAGACTGGAGTTCCATCTCAAGCAGCTTTATGTCTCAACTAAGCACAGGGAACGGCAGAAAGTTGTGCTGATGTTAGGTTTGTTAACTCCCTCTGATGGTTTACTGTAAATTGGCTGTTACGACTAGTGTTGTTTGTCTGACAAAGTGTCTTTATTCCAGTGAAAAACCTCAACTTCAAGATGGAGACCCAGATCAAACTCACGCCATTCTATGCTGAAGCTGAGGCAGGCCTCCAGGAGATCTATCACATGCTCATACAAGTAAGAATTTAAAAATGCAATTGTTGCGGATGGATGGATAGGGGATCTGCGCCTACTGTAATACTGAATGTTCATTCATTCATGGCTCCACCATGAATTTAAAATCAAATGTTTCATATAATTTTAATGCATTATAATACATTAGTATACATTTTGTAGCATAAACAACCAATCAGATAATTATTTTTCATATTTTCTCAGGGTGCAATTTGGCCGCAGTACCAGAAAAGTCCACAAAAACAGCCCCCCCCCTTCATTTCTTCCCCCGCCCACCTCATATTATTCCCTGTCTCATTACAATATTCATGCTCTGCATAGTTTCAGTCGGTTTCATTGGGCTTCTTCGAGAGTGGGTGATGATCCCATGCATACCAATGACTTAAAGGGTGGAGGCAAAGTTCAAGGGGGAAGGACTATTAAAGTTGTTAATTTTAGTCGCATCACTAGATAGGAGAATCTGAGAGTGCCCATTCATACGCAACCATTCCGACACACAGACAGAAAATCACAGATATCTATAGGTCAGTTTAAAAACATCTTTTTGTGGTGTAAAAATACACCGGGATGGTTAAAAAAAACACCCAAAATCTTGAAAAATGTAAAATGCATGTTGGAGCCCCTTTAGGTTTTCAGAAGCTATTTCTCATCTTACTACAGAAGTGTATGTGAAACAGCTCCTCAAACTATTATATATACGTACAGTAACTATCTATTCAATTCGTCAAGACATAAAAACATACAATACTATACAAGAGAACATCATAGTGCTCCTATAAAAGTGTATTAATAGAAATCATTCTATATATGTCCAGTTCCAAGGTACTCTAGGGAGTCACACTTTGTATTTATTGGCTGTTGAGTGCATTCCAAATATTGTTGGCATAGTTGCGAATGCAGTAAGTGGGATGTAAACCGGCAGAAAGGTGTGCCCGTCTGTGTCTGTGCATCACACTCCAGATTTGAATAAGCTGACCTATATATCCCACGCGCCAGGTAGTTATAATAATGAATTTATCCACGTTTGTGCCAATTCTGGGGGAATGAGATCAGTGGAGCTCTGTCTGGTGTTTTGCCCACTGCCCGTGCATTACTCACTCCTTTGAGGTAGCCTGCCAGGTACATGGGCAATGGTCCCTTGAGCATCTTGAGGACCAAGCCTATTGCAACTTAATGTACCCTGAGCCATCCCACTTTAGCATAATGATCAGGGGTTAAATATTCTTAAGCTAATGTGGGATATGCACACAGGAGACAGGCTGTTGAAGTTACTTAATCTTCATTGCCACACACACACACACACACACACACACACACACACACACACACACACACACACACACACACACACACACACACACACACACACACACACACACACACACACACACACACACACACACACACACACACACACACACACACAGCTATTTGGACCCTAGAATCCAGTCTACTATAATTTCATTGATGATGGTAATGTTGGCTGCACAGTGTTTTGATCAATATTGTTCTTTTGTCTGATGTACACCGTTCCGTTTTCAGCACCATGGACAGAGAGAGCTGATGGGTCAAAGAACAGAAGAGAGAAATAAGCCAAGCATCTTTGTGTGGGTTTATCATTCTGATGAATTTATCAATCATTCTGATGAGTGATAAAGTCATTCATCAGATGCGATGCCCATATTGATATTAATTAAACATAACATGGGCTGTCTGTCTTTTCATTGAGCAAATTAATGCATTTCACTGATTCCTTTCATTGTAACATGTAACAACAATAGGCTGCCACATTGGCAGACAGTTAAAATGCAACAAATAAATACAGAAGAGAATAATCCATAACACAGGCCAGTAGTTGTCAAACCTTTTTTGAAATTGTATTCCAATGACCCCCATAATTAGAGTGCACAAATGGAACCAAATTCCTCCTTATGGGCCTGTTCCATTGTGCACTCTCTGGTCTTTGGCTCCATGGACACCACTTTCAGAAAATGTCTTACCTAGACCTACAAATGACTAAAACCCCTCAAAACATCACATGGAAGAAACAGCGCATCATGACACAGCTCTATGCCTACGATGTGGTACAACAGTGTTGCTTGACAAAGAGAACACATACAACCTTTGTTGTATTGTTCCTTTTAATGTTTTATTTTTTATATATTGTAGCTGTCGGGCAGACAATTCTTGTTATTTTTTGTGTTTTCCTTAAATAAATGTCCTACTTGATGATACAGTGTCACACAAAGGCATACCTTTAGCACTATTTAGCACTATTATTTTTTAATTTGAATCATGAAAAGTAACATTTTTAGACATTGGTTTCCTCCCGACAGAGACAATACCAGACTTAATAAAAGAGATGCCATGACAGAATATCCCCACTAGCCTACTAACAATAAATCATTGCACTGACCTACTAACTGGTGGGGGACATACCCCCATTCCCCTATGCTGACATTTGATCAATATAGGGGAATATAATACCTTGTAAAAATAGATTTGTTTTGATTTGCTTTTTGCTTTTTTTTATTTTGCAATCGTGTAATAACATAATAATCAATGCAGATTTCATACATTTTTGTATGAAATTTCTGTATGAATTTTGACTAGGGAACCAAGGTATGGCAGCAACCATACCTTGCCCAAATCGAAGGCCTTGAATCAAACAAAGCAATTTGCCGTTGCTACACAATCATCATAAATATCTTCTGTTTGTGGTGTGGTCCAATCAGGCAGCTGCTAAGTTGAAGATGTGTGATGAGGACCAGCAGCCCACAGCGCTGATGAAGTCCTGCGAGAAAACATCTGGAACTATGGCCACGCACAGGGTAATGGATACCAACAGCTGTACTAATTCATTGGTAATTGCAGTTTCAGGGCATACAGAGAATTAGTCAACTCCACAGAACTGTGTATTTAGGGATAAACAATTTGGTGAGGTTTTTCAGAGGTGATACTCTGTTTTTCATCGAAGTAAAAGCAAAAATACTACTATAAAGAAATATTCTGTTACAAGTACAGCATATACATACAGTAGTAGGATAAAAAAAAATAGCAGATCTACAAACTCTACTATATTGAATGTGTAGTGGTTAATGTGCTGTATGTATTTTATAATAATAATGATAGCCACAACAAGTTACTGGTAACTAGCACTGTGAAGTTTTTTGCAACAGTAGTAAAAGTACAATATTTCTCTGAAATGTATAGGAAAAACTGAATAATAATAATTTAAAACAGTGCTTAAAGAGTGTCTAAACAGTGTGCTTAAGAAGTACAGTACTTGTGTAAATGTACTTAGTTAATTTCCACCACTGAGGTAAGACATCTGGTTTTACTCAGGATGTAGACTAGAGGGGTTCATGTCTCCACCTAGAGGCAGAGTCTGGTCGTTACAACGTTGGTTAGAACCCTTTGTGGACTGGTAGATTTGTAGACAGGTTTCTGATTTGTCCACCATCTTTCAAGACAAAGATTGAGTAGACATGAATGATATCATAATTTGCTATTGGTGATGACCAATTATATGGACGGGACGATAGAAAAAATATGTGCAGTGGACAAGACATGACTTTCTATTGTGACATGCCTGTACTAGGAGGATAGGGTACAAGTGGTTAATTTGTTGTTGTCATGTCTCCAGGAGGAATACAACTGCCTGGATGGAGCAGTGGTGAGTGACAGTGGTGTCATGGATGCACGTAATCATCAGGCCACCGTCCACAGCGACTCCCCTCTTCACTTCGCTGCACCAGAGGATGGGCTGGAGGGTGTCAGGTGAGTGCTGGATATTTTGATACAGAGGCACACACATGTACTGTACACTCTGGATACCGGTAGCAGGTAACGGGTAATTTCAAGTGGCTGCGTTTCTTTTGTTCTCAGGCTCTTCTTGTCTTGCGGCTTCGCCGTCCACCTGAAGAATGGAGCGTTAGAGATACCTCTAGGCCCCACAGTCTGGTGGGTCATCTTCCAAGCTAACCAGGGGGAGAGGGAAGCCCAATACCTCCCATCCCCTCAGAATGCAGAAAGACTGCTTCACAGGTCAGTTTTAACTGTTCTGTATCTCCGGTCTTCATCCAACCATGGGTGTTTGATAACTGTGTCTAATAATTTGTGCTTCTGTTTTCTTTACAGAGACATTGCTCAGGGACAGGAAAGAGTTCCAATTCCCTGCGTCAACTCTGTTGACAGCGACAGTTATCCAGACGACTATGAATATATTCCTGAGTGTTGTGTCACTTCCCCCATAAATATTGATAGAAAGATCACTCACTTACAGGTAAGTGAAGTGACATTACATCCGAACTGTTTCCCAGAAGAAAAACTAAATGCTCGTGAAATTACTGTTGATATTTATGCAGTGATCAGTACAATATTGCCTTTAACAGTCTAGAATAATCAATCTAAAATGGCTCTAGAATCTTACAATCATCAGTACAATCAACCAAGTATAACTTGGTTAGCTTGTGGATTGACTACTTTCTGTATGCAGCACTGCTGTACAAATGAGTAATCAGGTTAAAGTCCATAGCATCAGATGACCATTTTCTTTCTTTAACTTGGGCCCACAGAACTGTGTGTGTGAAGAAAACTGCTCAGCTAGTATCTGTCTGTATGATGAAGAAATCAATCTACAGTGTTGGTATGACAAGGTAAAGGCACTCAAAAGGTATATGAAAATGTAAGCTGTTGTGCATTGTCCGTTTTGCAGAGATCATATCAGCACATTATATGAAAACCACTGCATTTGCTTTTGGTTACTGTTAAGCACAAGTTAAAAAAAGATAGGTAGGCTAATTGTCTACTTTTATTTTTAGCTAAATCAATAATTGTGTCTCGTGTTTTATTTCATGCAGCTATGTAAAGTGCATGAGCATCAAGCTAGACTGCAGGGGTGCCCAAAAGGTAGTGTGAGATCTACCAATATATGACATCAATTGTGCAGGTAGATCATGATAATCACATGTACCTGACACAGTATGGGCATGACACCAGTACTGTCCACATGCCTCTGGCATAGAGCATGGCACCAGTACTGTCCTGGCACAGCACATAGTGGTAGGGATTTGCTTCCAACTGTGGCATACTACTGTTCACTATTTATTCTCCAGGAAGTACGATTTACAAGTTCCATAATGCCTCATTGTCGCAATGCAGCCGCTTCGACCTCTATCCATCGATTGAATAGACACTTATCAACAGAAATGTTACGATCCAATCGTGCCGGTATAGCAGATATTCAGATACCCGCCGGGCAAGTAGATATTTTGTATTCATTGCATCGGTGGATCACGGATACTACTAGTAGGGCGGGGCGAAGCATAGTTTTACTGAAGTTTTGTTTAGGGTTAGTAACCGCATAAAGCACCGTCTAACCCTAACCCTAGCCTAATCCTAAACCCTAAACATAACCCCTGTAAAACTAGGCTATGCCTACACCTAACCCCAACCCTAAACTTAACCTCAGTAAACTTATGCCTAAACCTAACCTAACCCTAACCATAACTTCAGTAAAACTTCCTTCGCCCCGCCCTACTAGTAGTATCCGTGATCCACCGATGCAATGAATACAAAATATCTACTTGCCCGGCGGGTATCTGAATATCTGCTATACCGGCACGATTGGATCGTAACATTTCTGTTGATAAGTGTCTATTCAATCGATGGATAGAGGTCGAAGCGGGTGCTCATTGTCGCAATGCATCCGTATCTTATCCTCAGGGAGGGCGATTGCTACCAGAGTTCTACCTTGAAGACCCTCCGTTCATTTTTGAGTGTAACCAGGCCTGCTGTTGTGGGAGAGGCTGTAAGAACCGTGTAGTGCAACATGGCTTAAGGTAACTGCATCATGGGGTCTGTGGGGTCTGTGTACCCTAGGGGTTGTTGTTTATTAGTGATTGTGAGTTTGAAAAGCCAATGATACAACTACTAATGAGAAAGTTCATCCTCAGGACCAGACTTCAACTCTTTAAGACCAATATGAAGGGCTGGGGTGTTCGGGCATTAGAAGACATACCCCAGTGGACCTTTGTATGCCAGTAAGTACTACATTTGATTTAGAAGACAATCAAGTAGCCCAATAGACCATAAAGTTCAAGAGGAGCACGGATAAATGATTTCATGTGTGAGGATGATTCCTGGCAGTTTTTGAACACTGTCCTGTCCAGCAGTATATTCCATCCCTGCTTGGATGAGCATGGCAAACAGAGGGAAATGATGGACCTTACAGTCTTAATAGGAATTTGTGCCAAGGCTATTGTCAGAGGGATTTCCTTTCAATATGTTTTAGAGCTAATTTGAAACATTAAACACCAACTGTGGGTGAAGTTGTACATCCTATTGATAATCATCTCTATAGGTATGCAGGGGAAATCATCTCGGAGACAGAGGCATTAATGAGGGAAGATGATACCTTCATTCTCAGCTTGGACTGTCATAGAGAACAGGTAACTCAGTGGTGTAATGTCACTAAGCATATTTACAGTACTGAAGTAAAATTTGAAGGTGTGTGTGTGTGTGTGTGTGTCTTCACTTAAAGATTTAATTCTCTCGATAATTCTGCACAGCCACCACATCTCACAAAAACATCTAGGCATACTATCTCTGTCAGGTGGATATTATGTCATGTCCAAAACGGTTACTTTTCATATTTCAAGCTTCATTCTTGTGGATCTGCTACTTTGATTAGTTTCTTGTGACACTAAGTACTTGAATAAAAGTTCAAGTAGGTGTTAGGCAGACACTTCCTGCATATTTTTTGTTTGTTTTAACCCTTTTCTTGATGTACACATATTTCCATGTATTTACCCCTCACCAAATTAGCCCTAGAACTCTATGCACTAACAGAAACAGAGCCACAAAATAGAAAACCCATTGGACTAAACCAAATTAGAAAACGGTAAAAGGAAAACTGACACGTTGCAACAAAAAAAGCAGAGAATACAAAATGGCAGAATATCTGAGCACTATGACAAACCCAAAACAAAAGAAAATCTTAACTAGGTACAGAATCAGTGAACAGTCTTTTATCAGACTCCCTACTAGAGAAGACAGACTATGCACCCACTGCACAGAAAATGAACTGGAAACAGAGCTACACTTCCTAATGATCTGTCCTTTGTACAAAGACATCAGAGACACATACTTCCCACGATTACAATCATCCATTTCGAGAACATGACAAACAACAAAAAACTCCCATATCTGCTGTGCAAAGTACAACAACGTGCAAACACAGCAGCAACATTTGTGAACTGGTGTGATAATATAAGGATATCAAATGAAACACAACCAACCTGAAGAATAATCACTGTGTACTCTTACATCGATCGATTTTGGGATATAGAAATTGATTTATTGAAGATTACGACTTGTACATAACCTTTGTAATGATATATTATGCCGTTGTATTTGCTTTCTTGTAAATGTATGTTTTCTCATGCCAATAAAGCCCTTTGAATTAAATTGTCACTGCTCTCCACTTTGTGCTGTACACCACTGTTTCATTTAGATCCTTTGATCTTCTCCTCCCTCTCAGCTGGAAGAGTCATACTGTGTGGACTCTCTTTTCTATGGCAACATCAGCCGGTTCTTCAACCACATGTGTGAGCCCAACCTGTTTCCTTGCAGAGTGTTCACCTCCCACCAGGACCTACGCTTCCCACACGTCGCCTTCTTTACCTGCAGTGACGTTAAGGCAGGGGATGAGCTGGGGTATGTTGTTTATTAATCCTCCAACACTGAATAAGACATGTAAATCGTACTGTAACTTTAAAATAAGCTTTTCTCCTGTGTGGACCAGCCCTCCTCAACCCTCACAATGTTTGTCGAAAACATTCTTAATCAATGAAACTAAAACATTGCCTTTTGATGCATTGCAAACTTTGTCCATATGAGCCCGGCCCTAATCTGCTGGCTGTCATTTATAGTAATCCAATATTCCTCTTCCTCACTCATCCTTTGTCAGATTTGACTACGGCGATGCCTACTGGCAGGATAAAGGCAGATTTTTCAGCTGTGAGTGTGGCTCCCTAAAGTGCAAACACTCAGCGTCAGCCATGGTGAGTCAGCTACAAGAAAACAGAGGAATGACCCAGTTACAGACAGAATGATCCAGCTACAGACACACCAGAGGAATGACTCTGCTACAGACTCAATGTTACAGCTACAGACAGAATGACTCAGCTACAGACAGAATGATTCAGCTACAGACACAATGTTACAGCTACAGACACCACAGAGAACCGGGGTCCAGCTTCTGGCTACAGGCACAATGACCCAGCGACAGACAATGGCTCAGGGTGTGTGACATGAAAAGGGGAATGGTGGTCTTATGGCAATATTTAACAGAAACTGCAAAATCTGCTGAACACTGTTGTAAGAAGATATAGAGCAGCTGCAGAGTATTCAGCAGCTATCCTATGTCTCTCGGTGCAGTGACGTTGTGATTATTTTCCATGATCATATTACAAATTATTGTTTTCGGATAAATACGACAAGCCTGATCGTTTGGGGTGTTTCGGCTATGTCAGGAGGCAACAGGATCGCTGATCAAGAGAAATGAACCAGCTTCAGGCAGACAACACCCAAAGGAACAGGATCAGGAGTTACACTACTTGTGTAACACCAGTGGTGAACACTAGTGGTAACAAAATACATTTTGTTGCTGTGGCAGAAATCCTAATCTCCATGTTAGAGTAAAGATCTATTCTACACAATGGTCAGCTTGTAGTTCTATTTACCATTACTCTGTTTTTAAATGTTCTCGAATAAAATGAATATATGCCCAAAAGCTTGACTTTTTTTTTTTTTATTTTAGTTTTAGCACAGCAATACTGGGCTGAGTATATATCCATCACTCACTTATTCAAGAGTGGAACCTGAACTACTTGCAGTGTGTCAGACTCACCAATAGATGGCATCACTACCTCAGACTAAGAGACTATGCATATGAGGCACTAGAAGAACCTGCGTGCAGATTTTCCATCAAATATAGTAGGCCTAGCTACCATACATTTGCAAATACAACTAGATCAGTGCAAACCTGTGCATTGCGCAAAAGCAGGCCCTGGCCTACTTGTGCATGAGCGGAGCGGGCCAAAACTCATGACATTATAGGCCTAGTTATAAAGGTCTTACATAATTACATCACATAAACCGGCCAATCGAAGTACCTGAGGGACCGACCGCCGCCAAACACCGATAAACCCACTCACGCAAGTAACATTCGATTTAAGTCAGATGTGATATGCGACACCCATGATTAAGAATCTAGGTTTTCACAAGTCACGGTCATGCAATACAAAACTTCATAAGTGTATAATGTAGCCTACTTGTGCCGGGTGGTGTTCCACCAATGCCAAAAACAGGTCGTTGAATGAACATTTTGAAGCACCAAGAAAAATAAAATAAAATAAAATAAAAAAATGGATCTGCAGTGTGTCAGACTCACCAATAGATGGCATCACTACCACAAACTATGCATTAGCCTCGTCGTAGAATTTAATGGCCAAGTCATCTGATGGCGAAATTTTCTAAAATACC
The DNA here is from genome assembly GCA_039105355.1 of Benthosema pterotum. Lineage (NCBI taxonomy): Eukaryota > Metazoa > Chordata > Actinopteri > Myctophiformes > Myctophidae > Benthosema > Benthosema pterotum. The sequence goes on along the minus strand of CM076966.1, from coordinate 25,493,099 downwards.
GGTAGGTGAGTTTTTCCTTATTAGCTCAATTTCACCAAAAATGACTTGAGCATTTATCCTATGAAGCCAACTTTATGAGAGTATACTAGAACCCGCATCAAGATTTTCTGTATTCAAAAGGGGACCATCAGCTTGGTCCATCAAATACCATACATTATTGAGATTTGTCACACCCGTCTCAGGTGAGGGTAGGATGTGATCCAAGGTTTACATCACAGATGGCAGAGCACACAGTTTGGTAGAGTTTAACAAATGTTTATTCTCCCAAGTGCAAAATGTGACATATCAAAACAGAAGAGAGCAAAAGTCTGAAAATAAAATAAACCCGATTATTTGCTTATATAGCCTACTGTACATCTTGAACTACAATTTTAAACAATTATAATCACTAGTGTTACCAGTCATACAAGTGTTTATTATAAGTCAGACCCTAAGTTATTGATAGCCTATAAATGATAACAAAACAGATCATGATCCTAATAGAAAATGCATTGCAACCATGGTTAAATATAGAAATCAAACATCACCTCCTCAGAGACATACAACTCGACCAGACTGCATCCGACAGCAAACTACCTGAAAGATGAAAGTGCCTCAGGCGCTATATACGGTAATTGCTCCGCCCACAAGACAGGACCAAATGGAAAGCGGTCAACATAAATCCACAACATGTCACAATAGCTCAAAACCGGTACACAATCACATTTTACATACATTTCACTCTGTAGAGCTGGTGATCTGTCCTTTCTTAAGTCTTTTGCGTTTTCCAAAGTATTTTATAGTTGAGTCTTCAATTCATCTGTGACAAACTATCCTCCCTGTCCACAGACAGGAGTTGGTCTGGCCCAAATTGGCCTAATTAGTGTTCAGCTCTATATTAAAGACACAGAACCTAATAAATCCCTTGAAGATTGTAGTTTATTTGTTTGTCCATTAGCTACCTACCCAGAGCACGCTACTGAAAAGCATGCCATGTGAATGGGTAAACAGTGATAGGGTTGGGTCACTGTTACATATTATAACATTACACTTAAGTCAGATGTAAGCCTGGAGTTTGAGGCTAATGTTTAATAAAAATAGGTTTTGGCAAGTCACTGTCAAACAAAATGTAATATAAATCTTCAAGTATTGTATAATGTACTTCCTATCAGGTGGGGTTCCACTGCCAAATACATATATATACATTTGGGGGTCCTTAAAATGAACATTTTTAAGTAGCACCAGTTGGTCTAGACTCTAGATTAGTAGCATACTCCAGAGTGACATCACAGGGAACCTGACACAGGTTCTGTCAGATCACATAGAGCGTGCTCAGAAAGGTGCCAAGATCAACTCCAAGCCCTGGCTGTCACTAGTGAGTCACCCTCCATGTCAGAGGAAAGTGTGGACTTGATACCTATAGGTCATTGACTCCCCTTCAGAACCTGGCTGCTCACCACCACAGCCGCAACTGTCAAACCAGAACTGTCTTTTGATTCAGTGGAGAGGAAAACTTTAGCAAAAGTATTTAAAATTGCAAATACTCAAGTAAAGTAAAGCATACAAATTTGTACTTGAGTAAATGTTGAGTTACATCCCACAACCAAGGATAACGGTTCATGACATTACTTGTGTGGGTACTTTTTTAAACCAGGATTCTGTGTAGTAAAATAAGCAATAGATTGGCCTATATGTCCAAAAAGTGAGATCATTAATATTTCTCTAAGTATTGTGTCAGTCTTCAAACATGATTGATCATATGCAACAGACAGCTTTCAATATAATCAAGTGATGTGAATCGGTGCTATAATGCATTTAAAAGTCATGCAAAGCAATTATTGTTGTCATCCTATAAACCGACCTGGTACTACTAACTGACCAAATTGTGGGTCGTTCACAAGTCACAAACCACCTCCTACAATTTTCATTCTATTATTCTGTGCCACCACAATGTGGAATGGCCTGAAAGGCTGAATATAAAGTATCACAGATATCTTACAGAACTGGCCTTTAGGAGAGGAGTGGAGGTAAAAGTAAAGTCCCATTGAAAGGGCACTGTCCTTCATTGTTGCTTTATTCCATTTTACATACATACTGTATTTATTGATGACATATATTCTAGTGTTAATTTTCATGCAGTGTTGATGAATTGAATACCTAGGACTACAATTTGCAAAAGGTCCCCAGCTATCATTTTATCCATACTGGACTACTATTTCCTGTTTGGCAAATAAAGTAATCAATCAAATCAATCAACCGTTTGAAAACCATTATTAGTATTGACTACCATGAACCCTGACTACCATAACACAGCCAGTGTGTTAAATACCTCATATTCTGGTCTGGGCCGTGGCTCAGTGGTCCTGGCACCCCAGCCATGGCAATGTCCGCAGGTTTGACTCCCGATCGCAACGGCCTTTACTGCGTGTCACCCATCTCTCTCCTATTTCCTGTCAGCCTATACTGTCTGTCCCTCTATAAATAAAGGAAAAATCCACAAAAAATGCCTTATAATCTCAGTACTAATTGCAGAGTTGGTTCAGTAGTAGGGGTCTAACTGCCTTTCCAGCTGTTCCATAAACATAAAACCCATTTCTAAGTCGTGATACTATTTTGAACCAATTTTGAACTCACACAGGATACGGATTTTAGCAGACTAAATGGAACTGCAACCATCTCCAACACTATAAAATTTAATTTAAGCTGATCAATTGATAATCTACCTAATTGGATACAATTTGAAACCCAACCACCAAAACATATTCACTGATTATTAAAGAGATGGCGAAAAGGGGAAATGCTTATTACTGAAAATTACCAATCTACAAGTCTGTTACCGTATTTACAAAATGTTTGCCATGCTCACTGAAAAGTGACCTACCCATATAGGACTCGTGTCGCAACATGTGTCACAACAAATGCTTAGTGTCCCTCAGCTGAGGGGCTGTGAACTGGCCTGTGAATCTGAGCAGGTGCTGCCCGCGGGGGGGCAGCATAGGTGTTGATTGATGACCATCAACTGTCATGGTTCCTTCCTGGAAAGTTGGCTTTTTGGAGACCAGACCCCCAGATCAATAATTCAAAGGGCATTTTAGACCCTGAGAATCAATGTATGTATAATTCCATGAGAATAAACAAATGCGTAAGCACATTGTAACTTAGAGGGAAGACTATCTTATGAAACTATACAAACTGTGCATCTTCAGAAATAATTTTACATCCATATAGTAAGAAATTTGATTTGTCATTACTTAATCAGTGCCCTTGATATAAAACCTTTACAACAAATTTCAGCATTTTAGGGTTAGGGTTAGGGTAGTTCTCAGAGTCTCTCTGACACAGAAACACCTCCAGAATTCATGTAACACTCCTTTACACATGATGAACTAAGCTCTATCATACTTCCTTCCTATTGATGTCACTTCTCATTAATGCTATATTTCAGGATTTTAAAACAGGGATGCTATGCCAGGTGCATGTCTGCTGACTGCTGTAAAAGGGACCTATTAAATATAAAATTGAGATAAATGGAGACATGCTGCTGATGTAAAACAAATATGAGAGCTCTCCCTTTCTGTCTATTTCAGCAATTCTGCTCCTACATTTCCCATCATGCATTATATCACAGGCAATCACCTGCTTGGGACAATTGTGACATGCCACACAGCCCATGGCCAGCAGATCAATATGAATCTGAATCATAATTACAATTGATCGAATAATTGCATGCACGGACAAACAGGAGGTAGTAAAGACTGCAGTTTTAACACTTGCACATTTTTGTCGACAAACTGTTAACCTTTCAGCACAACTACACCAGGTGTTTCAGAGACGCAGAGAGAGAATGACCATTATGTGTGACTGATTGATTGATGGTTGGTTGGTTGGTTGGTTGGTTGATTGATTGGTTGGTTGGTTGGTTGGTTGGTTGGTTGATTGAAGTATTTATTAACAGTTTGCAGAATGGGTACATTTCACATGAAAGCACAACTCCACACTGAGGCACAAGCATTACTCTTGTTTACAACACGGTCCACTTCCTAAAGGTACATTAGTCCTGCAAAATATATATCAAAAGTATAGTAAAGTAAATGTCTATGTTCTATAAAAACATTAGTATTTTAATCAAATCACATAGGCTGTGCGTATGAAGAGTGTTCAATCAAATCTCAATACAGACCAGGACCATGACAACTAAGCATTTGTCAGCAAACCGTTCATTATGTTGGTGACAAATCACTAATTGTCTAATTTTCACTTATCACTGTGTGGACACACAGTTCAAAATTAAATCAATTTAATTTTATGGAACAGAAAGCTCCTGATGTGAAATATGGTAAACCTGTGCTGTTCACCAATAGAGCAGGCAGAAGACCATTTACAATTCCTAGGAAATGCTCCTGGGAATGAATTAAGAGTGTCAGCTGTGCCTGGCCTAGGACAGCTCTGGGTTTCGATAACAGCGTCATAAAAAAGAGACAGACTTGTTGCTTGATTGATTGATCCCAACAATATAACCACTCCGACCTTTCCTGAGTTTTGATTCAGAAAAGAAAAGATACAGCCTGCCAAGTCATAGTTTCTCCACACTGCAGATCTGCAATCGTCTATACATCTTAAACATTCTCCAAAATGGTCTAAAGTTCTCAAATGAAAAAAATAAAAATAAAAAGTGTATCCAGGTGGACAAACAAACTTCTCCTTTGAAAAAGCATTGGTGCTGTCCGTCAGTCTGTCTGCTTCCTTCCAGCTGGCCTGAATGAGTCTTCTCACAACTACACCTGCTTCACCCCTTCCACCTCCACCCCCCACCATACCACACCACACGACACCACACCCACCTACGTTAGCCCCTCTGACCTCCTCTCAACTCCCCCCTTCCCTTCTCTCTTCTCCCCTCAACAACTGCTTGTCGACCCCCATTTACATTTTAGGCGTTTTGCAGAAGGACTCTCTTCCCCGACTGCAGCCAGCAACTAACAACAAGTGCTTAAAAGTAGCTTACCACTCTCTGGCACCCCCTGCACTCCCTTTGACACACACACACACACACACACACACACACACACACACACACACACACACACACACACACACACACACACACACACACACACACACACACACACACATTCCTCTACCTCTCTACTCCGATCCTTACCCCCACCCTTTACTCTCTCTCTCTTTCTAACCCTTCTCAGTTTCCCTCTACTCCTCTTACGGTGTGTGTCCCCCCGTGCAGTGTGTCCCCCGTCCCACCTCCTCTTACGGAGTTGCGGAGTCCCCAAGGTCCTTAGATGGGTTAAGCTGGGTAACAAATTGCTTGTGTCTTTTTTACTCTGAGAACATTAAACTTTTACATATTTGAATGCTACTTTTGTGGCACTGATTGCCTACAGTTTTTCTTTCTGCTTATAGCAATTAAGGTGAATTATGACATAATAGGCACCAAGGCAGTCTGACAGAGTGGACAGAGTGTAGCAGGTTCAATTCCTGAGTCAGACGATCTTCCCTGAGTGCCACTCCTCGTCTCGCCCTGTATCCTCTCACATAGCATAAAGGCAGAAAAGCCCCTAAATATTTTAAATTAAAGTATTGTACAGATTGTACAGATACAAGAAGTAGAGCTCAGAGAGTAGGAAGGGAGAAATGGTGGGAGTCAGATTGGAACTCATGCTCAGTGCTCTAAATCAGGGGTTTTCAACAGGTGGTCCGGGGACCACCAGTGGTCCCTGAGAGGCTTCCAGGTGGTCCCCAGGCTAAACAATGGAAAGTTTGTTAACCAGATGTAACTCTTGAGAGTGTAAAAATGAAACCAAATGGACCCGCAAGGGTCCATTTGGTTTCATTTTTACAAAGAGTTAAAATATTCATCATCTCAATTATCTGAAGTCTAAACTGTATTGTTTGCAAGATCCAGCCTGGAATTGTGAACAAAACCAAAATAATTCTTTAGTTTTAGGTCTTTGGGGCTGAAATGTCATCAAATGGTGGTCCGTGGTTCAAATACTGAATAAATGGTGGTCCCTGGTGTCAAAAAGGTTGAAAACCCCTGCTCTAAATGGCTCAGTCACTATGTAGGCAAACAGCTTATAACGCATGAACCTATTTAATTTGTTTGTTTGTTTTTTTCCATCCAAACATCTAATATATAATGCCTAAGAATTAAAAACTTACCCTATATGCTTCCAAACCACCACAAAATAGCACATGTCTTCAATTTGCCACTGTACCTTGACAAGACTTCTAGCTTTCCAAATGAAATCGTTCGGACTGTACATATTCTGTGAATATACTTTCACTGCTCCTAGTACTGATTGTACTGTATGTCTTTATAATGTCTTGCTCAATTACAATGTAAATACACATCAGGAACACAATGGAAACATGCCCTCAGGGCTTCTTCTCTCATCATTTTAGTGTTAACATTTAACCTTTTTATATTATTTAACGTTACCTTTTGCAAACTATTAATAAAGTATTCAATCAATCAAAGACACTTTAAACATATTGTGGGCCATTATGTAGCATCACCTCTTAATTTGCCTGTTCATGTGTTGAAGAGATTCATGAGATTCAAGATTGAAGAGATTCAACATTCATGGCCACAGATTGACAGATCATTTGTTTTTTTCAGGTTTCAGGTTTTCATAAATTCCATTTAACAGGTGAACCAAGGATGTGTGAGTCAATAGATGCATTTCTGAATTATTCGATAAGGGGAATGTGCGTGACATCATCATCACACCATATGTAGCAATGACTATACTGAGTAGGCCTATAGCCAAAAAACAACTTTGTGGCCTTGACAGCCTGTATATCCAAACATAAAAATAAAAATTAAACTCATGTGCATACTCTCTATACAGTTCTTAACAACTGTAATTATAGATGTATAGTTATAGATTAGTTCTTTGCACTGATTTTCTCAGCTTTTCTCTTGCTTTCTACTATAATTCTTCTACTTATTCTTATAATAAATATAATTCTTCTACTTCTTCTTAATGTATAGTCAGTGTATCCTATATTTAACCATATTCAGTTTACACAGCAAAATGTTAATTTGACTGTAAACAACGTGGAATTATTGGTCCATTTTACCATATAGCTTGCCTGTTGACAGCAGACCCTATAAACTCTATATTGGGCACCCTCTTTTTCCCTTCCGCTAACCTCTTCTCCAAAAATGGCCAATCTACAAGCTCAGTGTCACAACAGGTGGCAAAACAGAATGTTGTGTGCATGGATCAGCTAATTTGGAAGAACCCAAGAATTATGACACATGCAGGGCTTGGAGTAGGGTAACTTTTGCTGTTCATTTGCAGTTGTTAATAATGACACATTTACTTAGCAGATACTGTATCTGTTACCTGTTTCTCTCACACTTGTTTAGCCTCTAAAACCTGAATTTGCATGTCGTGTCATTATTGCCCCATATGTCACTGGTTCAACACCTCTGTCTCTCTGTTCCTCTGCCCATCCCTCCCCCCTCTCTCTGTGAACATGTGTCATCGTCACTTCCTTGGAGTTTATTCTGAGCTGCCTTGCACCTCCCTCACCCTCCTCACATCCCAAGTTAGGAACCAACACACACACACACACACACACACACACACACACACACACACACACACACACACACACACACACACACACACACACACACACACACACACACACACACACACACACACACACACACACACACACACACACACACACAGTCTATCTCTCCCACAAACATATGCTGTTAGACATGCTATATTTCCGTCTTTGTCTCTGCCTGTCTGCCTCTCACTCGCACACATGTACACGCATGCACACACACACACACACACACACACACACACACACACACACACACACACACACACACACACACACACACACACACACACACACACACACACACACACACACACACACACACCTAAATTTAATCCAGCTCCCTCACAGATATAGTTTCAGTGGTTAGCCTGTTTTCTTTTAATGGTTTCTTTTTTTCCCCTCTTCCTTATTCATACATGACACATTTACTATAATAATAATAACAATAATAATAATGTTGCACTTTTAATACTTCATAGGAATTAAAGAAAAAAACAGCTGATCTAATTTGTAATGGTTGCACAATAAACAAAGTCATAGTTCATAAAGAAAAGGCATCCCACCATACTAAATGCCCATATATGCCAAATATATATTTGATTTATATTTTATAGTATTGACAGTATTTGGCAAGTAATTGGCTATTGTAATCTAATTTACGTCTGTATTTCTCTTTTGTGGCATTATGAGTGCAAGTTGTGACTTGAATGATTCCAATTAAATCACATGCTGATATTAACTTGACTGTTATTTAAAAAAATAGTTTTGCTTTCATAATCATGTGCACACATAAACGTGTTTCTGAATGACATTTCACTCCCTGTATAGGCTATATAATTATGATGAATGTACCTGACTGTGTTACTTTCTGACTAATAAAACATTGCTTTTACGCAAATTACGCACGTCAATCAGTGCGCCCAGGCTGGAACAGGGGTGGCCTGTATGTATGTGAACTATGAAGCCATCATTCCCTCCGGTTTGAGGCTCGATGTGGGCCCATTACGCACCAAATCTACTACCCTCCTCGGTACAAAGCTCCATATACGGCCCTCGAGGGGGGACACCGCCGAGGTGCGCAGGGAGTGACTGGGGAGGTCAAAGCGACAGTTCCATATATGGCGCGCGCTCGTCTCTCTCCCCCTCTCTCTGGGAAACCGTGGGGTCGGGAGCGCGCATGCAGCGACGCCCCCCCTCTGTCTAAGACCCTCTTCCGTCTCCCCCCGCCCCCTCCCCCCACGACATCCCCCCCGACCTGTCAACGGCCTAATATGGCTTGAGGGCCGGGATTGGGGCCAGTGAATGGTGGAGGTTGGGTATATAAGCCATGGCAGTGGTACTCAGGACCGTAGCTGGTTCAAGAAGCAGCAGCAGCATACCTCTTGGGTCTTTCTCCTCTCCGAGCAACAACACCCCCCTAAGGTAAGCGATCACCAGCGACCACCAGGACCAGAGACCCACCACAGCTATAGGAGCAGATAGGAGCAGGCAAGCGGCCTCTGAAGCTGCAGGAGAGCAGGCAACCTGAAGACTTCTAGCGGAGTCTGGAGTCTGAAGTTAGCCTGATAGAGTTCATCTGGGACCAGTTACCACTGGGGATAACACCGGGAACTCTTTTTTTTGCGATGGAGGACCTAACTGTGAAATTCTGAGTGTACATTTAACTCTGGGTGCTGTGCGCATTTGGAACTCAGGTGGTGCGCAAATGTAACCAAATGGGCCCGCATGGGTCTGTTTGGTTACTTTTGCGCACCATCATGAGCTCCACTTGGATGTGGTTCCACGGGTCCACGTGGGTCCGTTTGTACACTGTGCAAATGGGACCATGTGGTTCATTTAGTTAATTGTACAACTGCCAGGATTCAATTGACACCCAGGAGTTTGCAGTGCTCTTATTGGTCAGTGTAGTACTATAGATGCTGATGCTGGGAGACGCCATGCGTCCTCAGGCAAAAAAACCCAAACTAAAAACAAACAAGAACGACAGAATAAACCTATAAAGAACAGAATAATATTCTTTTTGATATAGAGAAGAGCTTCATTTCCTAAAGACCATAATCAATATTCAATATAGAGATAATCATTTTACCTATAAAGAGCAGACTATGCACTTTTAATTATTACTTTCCCTAGCAGGCTAGGGCTACGTGTTTGTTATTTTATAATATGTATTGTGTATTGCTTAACGATTTTTATAAACAAAGCAATACAACTTGAGCTTAATTGTCGTTTGACGCGCATTAGAATAATTTGGTCTATTACAGGCAAAAACCTAGCAGATGGGACCCAGGCAATAAAGTATTTTTTAGGTTTACAATTTCATATTGTCAATTGTACATTTTGTGTAGGTTTGCAGGAGTTGTGACTGGCCACTGCCATGCGTAACGGCATGTTGTCAGTGGTTCACACTCAAACAAACAAGAGACAACGTGATATACATTTTAGTGTCACTTATGTCACCATCATTACACAGCTGACAGCAGGTGCACTGATCCATCCATTGTTCTATTTGCCCTCTTCTTCACCCAGAAGCCAACATGTGTGACGACGATGAGACTACCGCCCTTGTGTGCGACAACGGCTCCGGCCTTGTGAAGGCTGGCTTCGCCGGAGACGATGCCCCCAGGGCTGTCTTCCCCTCCATCGTTGGACGTCCCCGTCATCAGGTAAAGCAAAAGGATAAAAAGAAACAATGGTAGCCTATAGAGAATACATAGAGAAAAAAACATTAAGCAACAACTACTTCCTCCAAGGATAATGAAAATTCTCACATCTATTTTTTTTTTAATGAATTCAAGACTAATATTTGTCTAATGCGTCCCTTTGCTCCAAAGTAACTGGTTGAATATTCCAGTGACTGTTCTCTGGAAACTATGCAGTTTATTGTTAGAATACAGATACCTTATACACTATGCTGGCCTCTCATATCTTATTCCAAAGGGACGCATTACAAGGAGCACAGTAATAATAGCTCTCCTAGTCTTAATTTAACTTTGAGCCATTTGTTTAAATTGATACACTCCAAGAGATAAATTAACACCCCTGACTTTACAGTCCGACAGTGTGCTTTGGACTGTATGGCCTTTGCTGACACTCTGTGTGTCATGATCTTTGTGAGACGTCGGCAGCCGCACAATTTTTAGATCCCCTAAATGCCGACACGACATGCCATCCGTGTTCGTCTCCATTCCGACATACAGTAGGCCTATTTGGCAACATTACGCAACCCACCGTTGCGCGCGGCAAAGACTTTAAGCTGGCTAGAAGGTCACTTTTATCTGCGCGCTTATTTGTATTGTTGGGCATGACTCGATTGACCCCCTGCTCCTTCTCTTCTCTTTCCAGGGTGTCATGGTCGGTATGGGTCAGAAGGATTCCTACGTCGGCGACGAGGCCCAGAGCAAGAGAGGTATCCTGACTCTGAAGTACCCCATTGAGCACGGCATCATCACCAACTGGGACGACATGGAGAAGATCTGGCATCACACCTTCTACAACGAGCTCCGCGTGGCACCCGAGGAGCACCCCACCCTGCTCACTGAGGCCCCACTGAACCCCAAGGCCAACAGGGAGAAGATGACCCAGATCATGTTTGAGACCTTCAACGTCCCAGCCATGTATGTGGCCATCCAGGCTGTGCTGTCCCTGTACGCTTCCGGTCGTACCACTGGTGAGAACCGACACACAACAAACCAACAACATCAACAACAATAGCAACAATAACAACACAATAACAACCAATAGAAAACTACAACACAACCATACTGACAATAGAACAGACATAGCTTACCCACAGAGTACCTATAAGCTACCTATAAACTTAAAATACAATCACATAAAATCACATATAGGGTAAAACTCACACATATGGCCAAAATTTATTCACACAACAATTTATTTACACAACATTACAGAAGGTAGCCGTTTAATCAGACAATGACCGCAACGTGCCGCTATATGATTCACGACACATGTATTTTACGCTCAACTTTTACGCACAGTCCTGATGCCGCCGGCTGAGCCGCTGATATAATTCCAAACTTGCCTTCCTCTCTCTAGGTATTGTGCTGGATGCTGGTGATGGTGTGACCCACAACGTCCCAGTTTACGAGGGTTACGCTCTTCCCCATGCCATCATGCGTCTTGATCTGGCTGGTCGCGACCTGACCGATTACCTGATGAAGATCCTCACCGAGCGTGGCTACTCTTTCGTCACCACTGGTACGGGAATAATTATGACAATAATAATAATATCCGCAACAACATAATAAACAACAAACTGGACAAAATAACAAAGACGCTGAAACCAACTTATACGCTATATCAGTGCAACACATTTTGACCATACATACAGTGCAGAAATAAAACATGCATATGCGCACTTAATTGTCTTGCGCGCAGTAATATAGTCTGTCTATAACAAACCGCAGAGACACGGTGTTTATCTTTATTATATTTAACATTTAACCAGAATATGGTCCAAGATTTCAGAGCTGCTTTATTATATATTCCATAACATTAAAAAGGATGTCGCGTTGAGGTTATAGCTGTTTTGGCAAGCGACGCCTTTGAACTACGGAGCTACATCGGGCTTCGCTGGCTGAACTTGTCTAACTCGAACGCTAACTTGTCTCCATACAGCTGAGCGTGAGATCGTGCGCGACATCAAGGAGAAGCTGTGCTATGTGGCTCTGGACTTCGAGAACGAGATGGCCACCGCTGCCTCCTCCTCCTCCCTGGAGAAGAGCTACGAGCTTCCCGACGGTCAGGTCATCACCATCGGTAACGAGAGGTTCCGTTGCCCCGAGACCCTCTTCCAGCCTTCCTTCATCGGTACGAAAACAACAACAGATGTACCCGAATATGACACATTTTTAAATGTAACATTTGACGACTTTTGCTTAGTTCGCTTTACTTATCTCTCCATCTTCTCGCCTGACCAGGTATGGAGTCTGCTGGTATTCACGAGACCGCCTACAACAGCATCATGAAGTGCGATATTGATATCCGCAAGGATCTGTACGCCAACAATGTGCTGTCTGGTGGTACCACCATGTACCCTGGTATCGCTGACAGGATGCAGAAGGAAATCACTGCCCTGGCCCCCAGCACCATGAAGATCAAGGTAAATTACACTTCTCATAGGAGTCGTCTGACTTATAGAAAATCATAAAATAATATTATTTTTAATAATTATAATAAAATATTAGGATCATTATTTTGAAAGTGGGGTTTAGGTTTCATCAGCGATTAAATAAGGAAGATCTATTTCATATCTTTCATCTTGATAATAGACAATGTGGACTTGTAGATCAGTTATTTATTTTTATTTTCTTTCTTATGGGGTCCCTTTCACCACTTATTTTTGAATAGAGGCCCACACCAAAATTTGCATGAATGTGTCTGAGATCCACTTGTACTAGACTAAAGGACTGCCTTCCACCACATTGATGCCCAGGTGCTTTGCTGTCTGAACCATCTCTGATCCATGTTCTCCATCCTCCTCCTCCTCCTCTAGATCATTGCTCCCCCTGAGAGGAAGTACTCCGTCTGGATCGGTGGCTCCATCCTGGCTTCCCTGTCCACCTTCCAGCAGATGTGGATCAGCAAGCAGGAGTACGATGAGGCAGGTCCCAGCATTGTCCACAGGAAGTGCTTCTAAATACACTTTCATCACCGCTACCATCATCTCCAAAAGCCATCCGCCACCAACTACCGACTTGGAGATCCCTTACGGAGGACGACCCTTGCTGTGGCACAGCAACAACTGCTTGTCAATGGACTTTATGCCTGCGCTGTTGACATATGCATTTTTAATATCTGCATATTTTTAATATTGCTACCATGTTGTCTGTGTTGCACTTGAGAACAAGCTGTGAATACCAACACTGAACCATGCATCCAAACCACAAAAAAATAATAAAAAAAAGTTCCAACATGTAGCCCAACACATGTGAATGTAAGTGTATATACATGACTATTAATAATTTATTAAAGTCCATTATTTGGTATTTTTCCATCCTGGTCTTGTCTTTATAATAGACTTGGGGGAAAACAAGCATTAGCTCATGCCTCAAGGAATATCTCTTGGTCAAAAGGTGACACTTGGTGGCCATCCATAGCATAGCAGCATAACAGTCTAAATGTCACCTGAAGAGTCAAATATAGACCTTAGCCAACCAGAAAACATGACAGGTATGAGTTGAGAAGATATATTAACGGTCTCTGGGGAAATAATTGCAAATGTGAAGATCAATTTAATACCATCATCATCACCTATAGGCCGGAAAAAAGAGTGACTGTAGGGACTTTTATGAAACCTCTGACATTGATAGGGCTATATTTCTACCCTGACAAACATGATCTTAGAGAAATGTCAAGAAATGTTGACAGGCAAGGATGGCAATGGTCGCCTCTTTCTGGCCCATGCACGTGGCTCAGGGGTCCGAGAAGGTCTGAAGAAGACCCCCGCCCCCTTCCTTCAGCTGCTGGCCTCCTTCTCCCGGGTGGGTGCGACTGCGGCACCCAGTGAAAGGCGACCCGTCAGCCACCCCAACAGTTGAAGCTTGACTTGCTAGGAATGTGCCCCAGCAGCAGCAGCAGCAGTTCTACTTTAGAACCGTCCGGCTCAGTAGCACTGGACACCCGACACCCGGCTCTGAATCCCCATTGAGCTCCCTGCCTGCCCTGACCAGCTACATTCAGCCCCGGACCCCTACTACAACCCAACCCGCCAGACCATCTTTAGACAAAACCAGACCCCATGTCACTGCGGGGCACCTCAGCCTTGCCTTATATGCATGGGAATGGCCTGGGGGACATATGATTGGCCTGACTGTGGAGTTGTACACCACTAAATTTATGAAATAGTCCCAATTGGACCTAGTCCATAGTGAGAGGGAACCTGGTACAGTAGGCCCAATGGACTCTTCTTTTGAATATGAAAACAACTTCACAATTTAACTTTATGATGGCATGAATGCAACATTAACTGCCACCATGATGGATGCATATACTTTTTAAGCACATAATCTAATAAGGCTATTATTGGCTATTACTTGAAAATTATGAGAACCTAGCACTCATAGCTGTGATCTACTGTAAATCAGTAGATGTGTGACGATTCACTTGCCTCCAGATTTGATACGATATTCATACCCAGGGCGCCAACTTAATTTATATAATTGTGACTCTTAAAGATATTGTGATTAGATTCAACAATGCAACTTATTACAGGTTTTGCCAGGGGCGGAGTGGGGCTGGCCAGGCCATCTGGACTTTGCCATTGGCCAGGCCACCCCCCCCCCCCCCCCCCCCCCCCCCCCCCCCCCCCACCTCACCTCGCAAAAGTCGAAGCATGACAAAGCTACTGTGCCTTCAAAGGTTTATTTTCAAACGAACTAATATTACTATTACATATTACTTAATATTACTTAAATGTTTTACAAAATATATATTTAGTATCACTATTAATAAAATATTGTGTAGGCCAGTGGCATACCTACAATAAAGCAAACACCATCTAGCCAAATCCATTTGAGATCAACTTGAAAAAGGAGTTAAATGTATTCCTTGAATTCATGGAAGCCAGTAAATAATTTGAGAAATTATAGAAAATAAGTAATTATTTAACTTCTGCAGATGTCGAGATAATTTCACATGAACACTTGCAGTGAGACATATTGACAGAAAGTAATATAGAAAGTAGTGCAGTAATGGCAGAAAGAAAAGTATAATGTATTCATTTTTTGTTAAGTAATGTATTTATATTACAAGTTACTGAATTTTGGTTGGTAATATATTAAGTTAGGTAGTGCACATGTCCTAACACTGGTCACCACCAGTGTTGCCAACTGGTCCCTTGCGGGTCCATTTGGTTTCATTTTCACACTCAAGTCTCAAGAGTTAAAAATATTCCTCATGTGAATTATCCCAAGTCTACACACCTTCCAGGCAAGCATCTGGCGCATTCTAGTGCATTTTGGAAATGCCACTAGTGCATTTTGGATTTTGGCAGTTGGCAACACTGGCCACCACACACACAAGAAGGGGGCTGGCAGGGGGTGTGTCCCCCACTGATCCCAGCAGTGGCGTAGCCAGAAACTCAATTCAGGGTGGGCATGAGCGATTCAGAGTGGGCATGCTGCGTGCGTGATGGCCGCAAATTTGCACGTGCAAGAAATCTATTTATTGCTATTATTGCCATATACGGTTATATTTCAGTTTATATAACCTTTACTGTACAATGGTTGAATTAATGTCATGAAACATGAAATAATAATCCTGTCACCAACACAGTGTTTTGTTTCATTAGCACAATCATTATCAAATAGATTTCAGCTGTTCACTATTGAATCACAGCCATTTATAAATTAGTTACCAATGTGTCTGCTGATCATGACAGATTTTCTTTCAGGAGAACAGACCAGAGTTAACTTTTGAAAAATCCTTGTGAAAGTCCCCCCACAGAAACAAGCGCTATTGTTTTGATACCTGCCAAATGATAACGATCTGGCAGGTTTACAAACAAAGGGTGAATGAAAAGCCCCATTTGCATTATACTGGGTGATTAGTGCCCACAAATCACCCATTATACTGTAACTACAGTGAGTCTAGACCTCTCAAGCTCTCTCTAGAGGCTCTCTGGTCTTTGTCCTTTGTTTTCTCAAGTTCTTAGTCATGTTTTCAATGGGTGGGCCAGCTCTCTATTTAGGTGGGCAGTGGCCCACCCCAGCCCACCCGTAGCTACGCCCCTGGATCCCAGGCCAGCTGGGAGCCTCTCGCTAACTCGCTCTCTCCAGTCCGGCGCATGCAGGTGCACTGGTGCAGGGTATCAGGTTACACTCAGTCACTCACACTGTTTAACTAAACTCTGTAGTACTAGAACACCTTTTATTTTTGGAAGGAGAAACACTAGTTTGCCTGGCCTGGGCTGGCCTGGGCCTGTCGCGCTGGCCTGCCCTGGAGGTTTCAAATTTTTTTTTTTTTTTTTTTTTTTTTTTTTTTTTTTTTTGTACCCTGTCCAGGCCA
Source organism: Benthosema pterotum (assembly GCA_039105355.1). Lineage (NCBI taxonomy): Eukaryota > Metazoa > Chordata > Actinopteri > Myctophiformes > Myctophidae > Benthosema > Benthosema pterotum. Next base: position 25,476,482 of record CM076966.1, on the reverse strand, counting down.
CTAGGTGGCGCAGGCCACCGGGAAAAGTCCCGGTGGTCCCGATGGCCACGCCGCCCATGGGTTTTGCCATTTGTATGAGTCTGTGGTGGCCCCCTTGCCTAGGAATCTGAAATCTGAAAGGGAGTTAGGTGGTCCCCTATAACCACATCAAAAGTATCTCAAAGCTTTAGTTTTTGTTATTTTCAAAATGTTTTAGAAGACACCTGAAAACCTTAAAATAGGTGTAACAACCACCCTCTAGACTGCAGCAGGCCCAAGATATTTTTCAGGCAAGGGCTATTGGGTTAATGGCCAAGATCCTCTCAGCTAGATAGGCTAGTGAGGTGCTGATAGGTGCCATTGTACAACACATAATAAAACATCACACCTGCCTCCTGTTAATATAGTAGTGTCTGATTATTCAATTATGTAAGAGATGCGCGTCAATCGCGTTCCTCACATCTCTAGACCTCTGTCTGCAGCAGGCCACCTGTTGAGGGTGTGTTGCCAGGGCTTTTTGCGTACACTGTATACTGCCTCCTACGTCCTAAGCGGGCGGAGCTAAGACGACTGACCGTTTACTTCCCAGCTGGTGTAGCGTGTAAGTATTATTATATTAATGTAGCCTACTAGGCTAGGTACTACTGCATGCTGCATCAAATTATGAACGTTTCAACCTCGGCTATTAAAATTATGCGGATTTCTGTTGGCATGTCTTGCGTTCTAAATGAACCAGAGTTATATTGAGATCCACCCACAGACCTCTGTAAAATAAACACAAACCACTGAAGCAAACACATAATTTGTGGCTTAACAGGTTATTGATACAGTAGGCTACTTATTTTATTGCGATCGAGGCATTATTCGTTTTATGTCAACTCTGACTCGTTGGATTATCAATATTTCTGTACGTGTGTTTTTTTTTAGTTTAAAACAAACAATGTGTACAAAATAACATGGGAATGATGGGATATTGCCAATTTCTATAATTGTTTAAAATAGATTTGTTTGCTTATTGCTGTGCAATTGTAACAGGAAGTAGGAAAATATTTGTTTTATACTGAAAAAAAAATATGAAAGACAGAATGAACCCAATCGTCCCTGCGTCAGTCTCTGCAGCCTGCTCAAGGAGAAGTCACCTCGCGTCACCCAGGCTTAGTCTGGATGCCGTTTATTGTTCAGTGCTCACATCCTGTTTAGACCCCGCCTACTGCATCCGGTCAATTTGCACCCACACACACATAACTTCTCCGTATCCTGTCTAGACCGGAGATGCAGGATGCAACGTCAATTGAGCTCTTGAAATTGAGCCGTTTATCCAAAGAGAAGGCTTTTCCATCCCATAGCCCAGAAGGGCGTCCCGTTATCTCTACTTACGTAGATTTACCAGTGGGGTACTAATTGTTGCTCTTTTATATATAAAAAAAAAAACAAAGCTCTGAATGACTGAATGAATTAATAAATGAATGTGTTTTATTTATTTATTTTTTTATTAACAGAACAAGTCAAGTACAGGCAACAAAACTGATAACAGCTCGGAGAATTACAATAATTTCACTAGTTAAAGATACACTTGCATACATTACCAAATAATTACTTCTGTAAAGCTAGAAGCAGTAAATCATTGAGGAGGTAAAATCATGAATGAAGTTAAAAAGATATCTTGACAATCTAGTCTAATCACAAGGCTTGAAACCCAGACAGTCCTTCTGGGCTATGGCATCAATCGAGCTCGCAAATCTACAAGATCACGACGCGTAGTCTGCACGAGGCGGTGTGAGTTTGTAAATCTGCATCACTGGCGACAGCTTTGTCGCAGCCGGCGGGAGGCGTGTCCTCAGCTCGGCTCGCTGCGCTATTGGTTGAACTCGGCTGAGATTTTGGTTTAAATGTCTTATCCTGCGGGGTGGAGTTTGTTTGGGGAAGTGTTGTGCTGATTTGTCTTGTTTTTGTTGTTTAAATCAGAGGTGTATGTATATATCTTTATTTAAATAAAGAATAAGACTCGTAAACCATGGTGACCAGGAGGATTCGGACGGAGTATATGAAGAAGTTCAAGGATCCTAAGTGGGAGACGTACAGCCGATGCTACGAGGAGCTGCTAAACTACAGGCAAGTGTTCATACATGTCTGCCCTTTGGCCTGTTTTCCTGTACAGTTGCTTGTAAATCAGCGTTGGATAACGACTATCAATCATAGGTCTAACATCGCTTAAAAAAAAAAAAAAAAATGAATGCCTCCCCGTAGCCCGTAGTGCCATTTAAATCAGTGGTTCCCAACGGGGGTCACTGATCAGGGGCTAAGTTGCAATACGGTCCATTGACTCGCAATGACCAAAAAGAATCTTCTGCGATTTTCTTGCATTAAACGACGTTAAACTCACCATCATTGCAGCTGCATGCAAAGGTTGAGTTATCCTCTTTCTGTTTTCAAAGCTTTTGTGCTCTACAAATCCACCGCAGAACATGTTATGAGCCACTTTCTATCCAAAAAGAAATCCACTTTCACAAGCAATAACACCAAGCCGCCATCTTGACTTTTTACAACAGGCCGTAAAACAAGACGTGTGGGAGAGCGCTTCTTTAATACATGGACGCCGCACCTGCTCGGTGCACGCGCAGTATCGCCACCTGCTGTTTGAAAAAATAACAGGCTTACCAATAAAGGCTAGTTAAAGGAATAGTGTAGCTGCCTTTGATCGAAATGTTTGTAAATATTCACTCACTCACACACACATTCATACTCTGATGGCGGCGGAAACTATGCAGGACACAACCAGCACATTAGTAGGAACTAGGGCTTCAGTGTCTTGCTCAAGGACACTTTTGACACTAACACCTGGTTCGAACTGGCAACCTTCGTTCAACATGCACTGTCCCGAGCCACTAGTAGTTGGTTATTTGGGCTTGTTTTCATGAACCTGTATGTATGTTTGTTTGTTTCTTTCACAAACATCCGACCACACTGCTGCTACAGGCTGGGCCGCAGAATGCTGGAACACTCGCACAATCCCTTGTTCTGGAGTGGTTCCGACACAGACTCTGACACGAGTCCTCCTCATACACGGAGCAAAGACAACCAAGTAGACCCACTGAGGGAGGACGAGGACAATGGGACAATGACACACACACGGCAGCAGGAGGACGACCAGTGTGGTGGTGGAGGAGAAGATCCTCTGGTACCGAAGATCTGCCTTCCAGAGGAAGAGGAGGATGGTGCCGCCGGTCTCCATGCTTCTGCAGTCAATGGTAACTGATCATAAAAAAAAAGTTTATTTCATATTTGTATTGGATTTTATTAAATGCTTTGTTATTCAGACATGTGACTGCCATTACATCATACAGTAGACTAAAAGATTGACACAAAAAGTCCTTTGGACTTCCATTTTGGAGTTTAGGGAAAGTGTTCCGTTTTCCGTATGATCATACAGTATTAATGTTTTATTCTATTACTTGACAATGCACTACCAATCATGCAGAATGTCCAATTCAGAATCATACAGACATATCATGTTTTAGAAACCCAATCCATTGATTAAGTAAAAGCATTAACAACTTGTATAACTTGTGCAACTGCAAGTTAGAAAATATAACATAAATAGTGCAGTAATGGTATAAAATAAAAATATTGAAGCATTCAAAATATTATTGTACATTGTCTGTTGTAAATTGCAACATCATTTGATAAATAATAAAGTCGAAAATTGCATATAGACTGACATACACTGATACTGGAACCATTTTAGGCTGTATCAGCCTGTATTTTTAATCTAAACGAAAAGTCAGAAATCAGAAAAAGACTTGCACTCTACACACCTTTTTAAAGATGTGTTTTTATTTGGAACACCTTGTCATCAACCACTACAGGAAAAGGCACACACAACTGTGCTCAGTGTGATGATACAAGGTTTTTGTTGTCACATGCATTCAAGACGCTAGCTGTGGTGAGTGGTGACATTGTTGTACTCTTTCATATTGTCAGCAGAAATTCAATATCATGTTCGCTCTTTTGTTTTCTCAGGTGGCCAGCGGGGTGCAGCAGCAGGAATTCATCTAGAGGAGAATGCAGAGCAGAAGTCTAGCAGTAGAGGAAGTAAACCTCCAGGTAATTCATTATTATGTGGACGTTTCGAAGCGGGACACTACGTCACTGAGGAACACTAAGATGATGAACTGCTCACAGAATTAGGCAAAATACAGTGCCATGAAAATGTATTTGCCCCCTTCCTGATTTCTGTGTTTTTTGCATATTTATCACTCACAGAGGTTTCAGATCATCAAACCAATTTTAGTATCACACAGAGACAACCCAAGGAAATACAAAATGCAGTTTTGAAATGTTGATTCCATTTATTAAGGCACAAAAAAAATCAAAACTTATCTAACACTATGTGAAAAAGTAAATGCCCCCCAAACCTAATAGGGAGTTGGGCCACCTTTGGCAGCGATAACTGAAATCAAACGTTTGCGATAATTTGTGATGAGTCTTTCACAACGCTGTGGAGGGATTTTGGCCCACTCCTCTTTGCAAAATCTTTTCAAGTCAGCCATATTGGAGGGTCGTCTTGCATGAACCACACGCTTAAGGTCAGATTTTTCTGGTAAACACCAACATTCATTATGCCATCAATCACAGTAAGTTGTCCTGGTCCTGAGGCAGCAAAGCAACCCCAGACCATCACACTGCCACCACCATGCTTTACTGTGGGCATAATGTTCTTTTTGTCAAATGCTGTGCCATTTTTGCGCCAGATGTAGCGGGCTGCGCATCTTCCAAAAAGGTCAATTTTTGACTCATCAGTCCACAAAATGTTTCTCCAAAAGTCTTGGGGATAATCGAGATACCTTTTGGCAAATGTGAGACGATCCTTTGTGTTCTTTTTTGACAGCAGTGGTTTTCGCCTGGGTACTCTGCCATGGATGCCACCTTTGGCCAGTACCTTTCTTATGGTGGAGTCATGCACACTGACCTTAACTGAGGCCAGCGAGGCCTGCAGTTCCTTTGATGTTTTTTGAGGGTCTTTTGTAACCTCCTGGATTAGCCGCCGTCGCACTCTAGGAGTAATTTTAGGTGGTCGACCACTCCTGGGAAGGTTTGCCACTGTTCCCAGCTTTCTCCATTTGTGGATAATGACTGACAGTGGTTCGCTGGATCCCCACAGCCTTGGAAAGGGCTTTGTAACCTTTTCCAGACTGATGGATCTCGATTACTTTTTTTTCTTAATTTTTCTGGAATTTGTTTGGATTGTTGCATGTTGTTGAGATCTTGTAGCCTACTCCACTTTGTCTAACAGATCCAATTTAAGTGATTTCTTGATTTGAACCGAGGTGGTGGCAATCAGGTTTGGGTGTGGCTTGTAGAATTGAACTCAGCTTTTCCAAAAACTGTTGTTAATCACAGTTACTTTGAGTTTTAGCAAGGGGGGCAATTACTTTTTCAGATAGGGCCAGATACGTTTTGATTTTTTTTGTGCCTTAATAAATGGAATCAACATTTCAAAACTGCATTTTGTATTTCCTTGGGTTGTCTCTGTGTGATACTAAAATTGGTCTGATGATCTGAAACCTCTGTGGGTGATAAATATGCAAAAAACACAGAAATCAGGAAGGGGGCAAATACATATTCAGGCAAAATATATTTAAATTAAAAAATATAATGCACCTTCTTATAACTTTAATCCGTCCGTGAATAAGTGATTTGCAGAAGTCTTGCAGAAGAAAGTGAGGCTGCTTTAAAAATGTCTTGCAGTGGTTTTCGACCTTTTTGATGCCTACTATTTATTCAGAATTTGAGTCACAGACCGCCATTTAATGACATTTTAGCCCCACAGACCCCAAAACTTTCTTTTGGTTTTGTCTACAATTCCAGGCTGGATTTCGGAGAAAACAAAGCAGTCAGACGTACAGATCAAAATGACCATTAATCTTCTAGATTCTCTAGTTGTGTAGACTTGGGCTAATTCAGATGGTGAATATTTTAACTTTTGAAAGTGTAAACAACATAGAACCAAATGGAACCGCAAGGGTCCATTTGGTTTCCTTTTTTACGCTTTCAAAGAGTTACACCTGGTTAAACAACTTTCCATCATTTAGCTGGGGACCACCTGGAACCCTCTCAAGGACCACTGGTGGTGCCCGGACCAATGGCTGAAAACCCCTGCACTAGTATAGAGCTGCGCAGTGACGTCACCGCCCCTGTTCCGGAAGTCTTTTCCCAATTCATTTTTCTATTACCACCGCGTCACAACGTTGGCTGGTGCGTTATCCAAACAAGTGTATCACATCAAAAAAGGGAGGTGGGTCGCACGACAGGTTGCAGGAGAGTTGTAGTTTATTGCTTTCTGCTTACATTTCTTTGTACTTTGCAGTAGATGAGCACACAACAGTTTCGGCCGTGCCGGCCTTCTTCAGGTGTAAAGGTAACAATGACAATCACTTCCTTATGTAGGGTGCTAATCATATGTTAAGGTGTGTGTGGTTTGACAATTTACCAATTATGGTTGGCACACCCACCCGGGTGTGTCCACCAACAGTGGTTTAAACTCTGCATTTTTAGAATAAGGTTAAAATTACAGATAGGATATCCAACAGTTTGTTTAAAGTTTGCTGAAGACATCAGGCTCAAGGAGCCGTTCATAAGTCAGCCACACTTAAAAAAACAAAATAATACATTTCATAACACTGCATAAGGTACAAAATAGGGCCTGTATTCAGCAACTGGGAAAGCCATGGGTTGGCCAATTTCGCCCTCTAGTGGGCAACTTGTAGGGGCAATTTTGAGAGGTGGGTCAGATTTGGAAAGAAAGCTCTTTGTCTAGTCAAGGCATATTTTAAACAGAAAAGGAGTCAGAATTCAACCTTTTCACAGGAATGGTCAAAACCACTACTGTCAAAGACCCACACACGGGAAAAGTCTATCCCATTAAATCTTTGATTACCTGCAACACCACACACGTAATCTATCTACTATATTGCCCCTGTGGGAAATATTATATTGGACAAACTGCTCGCAAACTCAAAACCAGACTAACTGAACACAGAAGCAGCGTGCGAAGGGTAGACGTTACATCACCTGTTGCACGCCACTTCACTGAATATAACCACAAAATCGATGAACTAAAATGTATTGGTATTGAGAAAGTGTGGCTCAATCGCAGAGGGGGTGACTATGAAAAGGTACTGCTACAAAGGGAATGTCATTGGATTCACCGTTTTCAAACTGTCTTTCCTAAGGGTATGAACGAAGAATGTAACTTGTCCTCTTTCCTGTAGTGGCACTGGGAAGCCAGAAGTAGCCTGAGTGAGGTCACAAACCATTATTCCTGTGAAAAGGTTTAATTCTGACTCCTTTTCTGTTTAAAATATGCCTTGACTAGACAAAGAGCTTTCTTTCCAAATCTGACCTACCTCTCAAAATTGCCCCTACAAGTTGCCCACTAGAGGGCGAAATTGGCCAACCCATGGCTTTCCCAGTTGCTGAATACAGGCCCTATTTTGTACCTTATGCAGTGTTATGAAATGTATTATTTTGTTTTTTAAGTGTGGCTGACTTATGAACGGCTCTTTGAGCCTGATGTCTTCAGCAAACTTTAAACAAACTGTTGGATATCCTATCTGTAATTTTAACCTTATTCTAAAAATGCAGAGTTTAAACCACTGTTGGTGGACACACCCGGGTGGGTGTGCCAACCATAATTGGTAAATTGTCAAACCACACACACCTTAACATATGATTAGCACCCTACATAAGGAAGTGATTGTCATTGTTACCTTTACACCTGAAGAAGGCCGGCACGGCCGAAACTGTTGTGTGCTCATCTACTGCAAAGTACAAAGAAATGTAAGCAGAAAGCAATAAACTACAACTCTCCTGCAACCTGTCGTGCGACCCACCCCCAATTCATTTTTCTCATAGACTTTTCGAAAATAATTTATATCAAGACGATTACGCCGCGGACAAAGCCAACTCGAGTCGTGACGAATCATGATGACACACACAAACTTTTGGGACAATAAAATAATTTCTAAGATGAAAAACGAAACAAAAAGTCTTGTATCATGCCGTTTTCTACTTCTTCCCAATTATATATTATATGACGATATTGTGTTTGTTGTCATGATTTGTCACGACGTGAGTTGGCTTTGGCCGCGGCGTAATCGTCTTGATATAAATTATTTTCGAAAAGTCTATGAGGAAAAATGAATGGGGAAAAGACTTCCGGAACAGGGGTGGTGACGTCACTGCGCAGCTCTAGACAAAAGCAAACTAACAAAAAGTGCAAGGTCAGCTGTGTGGTACTCTGGTAGCATTTTTGGTGGTGATCTGGGCTTACTGCCAGTGGTGTAGATCATGTAGAGGCCAGGTAGTGGTGTGTTGCCTATGATTTTAGCCTATTGCAGCCCATATCATTAATTTTGCCAAGCTACTAATTCTGTGATACAGCCAGTGTTTTATAACAAGGCTTGTGTCCTTTCTATAATCTCATTCCCAGACAAACCACCGGTGCAGCATTCAAAAGCCTCCAAACCACGTAAATCATGTCTCCGTGCCTCGCGGGTCAGGCCCACCTCAACGCTACAGAAGAACAGAGAAGACACCAAAGAGAACAGACATCCGTTCGCTCTGTACGGCTCAGGAGAACAGCAGGCAGAGATGGCTGGCAGGAAAACGCACAACGTTTGCCCTGCAGCCTCCACCAAGGAGGTAAATGTTTTCTAATGGCATAATATGGCCTTTGGCCTGTATGAGTTTCTATGGTTTGTGTCCTGTTTAAGACAACCTTTTACTGTCCATCACTGGAACTATCCAAATTCCAAAACAAATAAAAAACTTTTTTCCATCCTGAAAAAAATAATCAATTCCCCCTTTGTTTTTCACAATTTATAGGTTTTTTTTTTACTGGGCACCAAGAAACGGATGTGGAGGATGTGCATTATTCTTCTCATTTGACAGGCAGTTAAGATCTAAAAACTTGGTGTGTACTTGTGTGTGTTTACGTGTGATTGAGTTATGTCATTTCTTTGACAGATCCATGAGTCAGCACTCCGAGCTAAAACCAGACGAGAAGTGGAACGTCAAATCCAGTCTCAACGAGCCGAGCGCCGAAAAACCAAGTCTGCCGATCTGCCAAAGAACAAACCTAGACTGTCTCAACCTGAGTTCAATCCCTGGCTCACAGAGTACATGAGATGCTTCTCATCTTGCTCCCGATAAACACATTGATATTTTTGAAGAAAAGTCTGTGATCCAAACACCAAAAAAATGCATAGGAAATGAGGAGAGGGTGGATATAAAGGCGTGTGTCAGCGTGTGTCCAACAGGCGTTGTGGACACTATGTTAAAGTATAGGTTCTGCCGTAGTAGGAATGGCTGCTACGGCAAGCAGGCTTATCCATCGAGCACGGATCGAGTTCCTGTTGCCGTAGTAGAGACATTGCCGTCGTATGGCTTAAAGTCCCTATTGTCTTGAGAATACAGGGTTTGATGAGGCTGGGCCTATTGAGATCTAATACTACTAACGTCTCCAGGCTCGTCTAGAGGATGGATATCTGACAGGTCAGATGTAGAGTTGCTGACACGATGAACTGACTGACGGGAAATGTAAGTTGTCATAGTAAATGTGACCTGCAGTCACAATAAATCTAAATTATATATTAAAGTAACAGCCATCCTTTTAGTACTATGTTAATGAATAGAGGAGAAGGCCGTAACCCATTCAGGATGGGGACCTTTGGGGTTCTTGTTGATGATCTAAAGTAGTATATACAGTAGAAACATTCAGCTTCTGTCCTAAATGGGTATCACAATCATATTTGTGATGTTACGTGTTACCAAAACCTTAACTCCTTATATTTGTTTTAACATCTCATGTTAATGTTTTATGCTACTGAATTGGTTTTGGTTACATGAGAAGTTGATTCTGTTTAATACAGTGTGCACAGTAGGTAGGTAAATATTCAACTTACATTCACGGTAAACATGTCAACTTTTAACTTTTTTTTTTTTTTTTTTTTTACATGATCGTGATATTGCATTGTTCAATGATGAAAGATCTTTTGCGTATTTGGTTTGGTAAGTAGGTTTGGGTTCACGAACAACAAAGTGAATCAGTTCTGTTACATTAAAACTAATAATGGAAACTGGTTTATCACACAATGATACAGCTGGTATGTGTGAACTTCATGTCTGCTATACAATTTTAGCTCCACCATAACTCTGTGTACAAATACAACTAATAAATGGTTTGGTGTCTTTATGCACTCAGTTACAGACCCGTAAGGTTCCATTTGAACACCCTAGGCAGTAGGCATTGTAAAAGGGTACCATACAACTTCGAGACCATTAAAAGGGTCTGGGAGAAAGAGAGGAAATATGAGCGAATATGAACAAAAACATCATCAGGGTTGGTTTTCTTTTCAGAGCATTGATTGTAGGGTGGGCAGTGCAGATTTTATCTTCCGGTCTAACCCATATATTTTCCCTGATGTACGAGTAAGAGATCAGCTTGGTCGACTACTGGACATTCTTGGCAACTATAACTTTACATAACTCACATCACATTCCAATTTTGTTTATTTTACATGATGCAACTTTCATGCAATAATCTTGTTAAGCTGATGCTAAACAATCCTTGAATGAAAATGAAAGATATTACGGGATGTTTGTGTGAAGGGTGATGGTGCTACTGTAGTGTAGTGACGATGAAACTGTTGCTCTGTGAATCCAATCCTGACCAACCTTCAGTGGTTGTGAACTGATACTTTAGTATATTGCTCATAAATGAAATCAAGATGACAATTAAATTGAAACATACTATAATATGTTGTTTTATATGTGTCAATATCTCCTCCTGAGATGTATGTTTTTTATGATTTAAACATACTATACTATGTAGGACTATTATTGTGCCAAAGATGGTGCATTGGGGCTATTTCCATTAAGTATCCATAGAGCGTTTAAGTTAAATAACAAACATAATAGTTCAAAGTTAAAAGCAGCATGTGTCCACAGTAAGCTGAATCATAGCGTGAATGGAGTTTCTAGGTGAAAATGATTTTTGAACATGCCATTAACCTCTTATACATATACATTCACATTTGAAAGCATTATACTGTATTTCTAAAACTATGCAATGTTGCAAAGATTCATTTCCGGGCAGACGTATCCACCATAAGATGAACCAACTAAAGTTTACTATACTGCAAAAGTTGGTATTGCCGTTGGGCATTAAATCAAATGCAGACAAACATGTCCACTGTAAAACATTGTAAGGTTTGTATGGGGGTTTTAGGTAGGCAGGGATTGAGTGATTTTCCATGAAAAAAGATGAAAATAGGTAATTATGAGAATGTTTTTCATCTTTTTTATTGTGAATACAATGAAATAGCTTCAGTGACATTTTAGAATATGGGTCTTATGGGTCTTATTTATCCAGTATTTTATATTTGTACGTCTTTTTGAATGTGAAAATAGATGTGCACATTTTAAGTTCATTGTCAAAGTTGTTCCAAAGGTTAACCCCCTTTACTGTGACACACCTTCCCTTTATGTTGGTCCTAGCATCAGAATTTTTGGTAAGTTCCCCATTTGATGTCAGATTGATACGCCTTAAAGATTTATTAGCCATTGATTGATAATAAGTTGCCCAGATGTTGCTAGCAGTTCTATGGTGAAGCAGCTTGAGCAGCTGGTAAAAATAAATTCTAAGTACAGTACTTAAGAGTACACCACAAATGTTGTATAAAAGTAATTCCAGTAAGCACAAAGACTCAAACACATGGGACATTTACAATACTTTTATCTTAAAAACATCTGTTCTTATCATACACAATAAATAAAAAATATATGCGATTGATGATTTAAAAAAAAAAAAGAGAGAGAGAGAACCACTGACAGATAAGTGATGATAAAGTCTAAAGCACAGTTGAGCATCAGTCAGTGGTCAAACCTGGATAGTAAAAAGAATAACTGAGAACCATACAGTATTTAACCACTTGCACCATTCTGGGATGAACATTCTGCAGAAATAGCAGATCTACAAGCTTGTTAGATATGCTATTTTCGGCAAAGAGTAGTGTGCATGACGTACATGCACATACATTCAGTCTCCAAACCAAGACCCTTAAATCAATGTGCACATTCGTCACACACACGGATGCCTATTCACGCATGTACAGTACATGCACAGTCTGCACACGCACATGTATATACACCATAGGGGTCGCATACAGGCAACGACTGATCAGCCTCAGTGTTTAACTCAGACACGCAGTGCATTTGTTTATGTTTTCTGGTTGGTTTACATGAGCACATTTATGTGAACAGAACATGACAAATGTCTATGCAACCACTGAATGCAACTTTTATACGTTTAATTCTGGCTAAAACTGGGATAATTGCGTATTGAATGTTGAAAACCGTCAGGTTAGAGATATTTGTCGCGACTCACAGGGAAAAAAGTAGGGCCTTGTACGGAGCCCTATGGGATTCTGGTCAAACTACATATGCAGGGTTTAAGTGGTTACCGGTAGGTGTGTTTCAACTTATATAACCCAGTCAAATGGCAGTGTTTGTAAACACATTTCCCAACTTGTAACAATCTAATCTATAAAGACTTTTTTCCAGTTCATTGTATATAATGATTAATGTTTCTTTTTCATAAATATCTATATGTATATTAAATACTCATCCAAAATGGGATTTCAAAGTGACAGCAAGATAAACAGGATGATACTGTAAATAATGCATTGTTTTGTTTCTAATAGTTAAACTGTGTTAATGTATGCATTTATTTGTACACTAATAACATAATAAATATAAACAGTGTCAAAACAACCACCATAATGAACATAACGAAGTAGCCATTATTCTTAATGAATCCATTTAACCACATGAACCCTATTGAATCTCAAATAGCAAAAAATTGCAAATGGCAAGAGATTTGACGTAGAGGGCAAAAAACAATGATTGTATGAAATCAACAACGACAGAGATTGAGCGACAATAACAGTCTGGAGTAAACGATTGTCTATACCAGTGGTTATCAAAGTGGGGTCCATGGAACGCCAGGGGTCCTTGTGAGAAATATATTCAAAACATCCTGTATGGAAACACTAAATATAGTTCTATGCCAAGGTTACTCCATTGAAACCGTTATTTTGAAGCACCAGGTCTCTGAAAACAGATGTTAGGATGACATAATCTGTGTGTGTGTGTTGTCTTGATCTGATGTTGCACTCATTTCTATGCGAAAAAAAAAAAAATCCGGCCACGAGTCTCACAGTGCCTGCTCTTGGCCAGTGAAAACGCCTGGTCTGCCGGAAAACCAGACATTGAGAAGTAAGAATCTGAGATACTGGCATGTGAATGCATAGCATAAAATGGTTCAGTGTGCAAAAAACAAAAACAAAATGGCCACACCCATGTTGATGTTGTCCCAAATGAAAGTGACAAAACAGCTAGCGGTAAACAACACGATGGGATCAAAGGGTGGATTAAAGAAGCTTCGTGCTGAGCTCAGAGGACCATAGTAGTAGTCGGTTACCAAATAACAAATATTAATTTCCAGGAGCAAGGACAGGAAAATGTTTCACCACCAGCATTCTCATTTCAAGGACCCAAGTTCAGGTCCATTTGGTTTCATTTGTACACTCAAGAGTTAACAATCATTAAACTGTAACTGTGACACACTGAAACACCTCCAAGACCCACATAACTCTCAAGACCAATGATTTACCATTTATGATACAATAGGGGAAAGGGAAATGAATGGGGGAAGGTTATTTCCCTGCATAATTAATTCATTATTCTATCAAAATTGTTTAACGCTTCTTATTTTTGTGAAAATAGGCCTTTTTTTTAAATAATTCCCTTTATTTTGTTGGGGAACACCGGACGTCTGGAACCCCCCCAAGGACCCTGCTTTGAGAACCACTGATATATTTATGTGATGAATGTTGAATGTATAGCTTAATTCATTTAAACAGACAAGAAGGTTATTTTTTGGTAGATAGACATTATTCATTATTCCTAGTAGAAAGGTTAGTATGCAAGTCATGGTGGGTTAAGGTGAGGGGAGTGAGAGAGAAGGCAGATGGGTTTGTCCGTGGCATACTAGCTTGTCAGTCAATTTAAAATTAATGTGTTTTTATTCAGCAGCATCAAACGCTTCAACCTGGCAGTCTTTGTCAAGTTAACCCATAACACACTGTCTTTTGCTGCTGAATAAAACAAAATACCTGGAGCATTGAGCCACCTCGACTTTTTTTTTTTTTTTTTTTTTCCCATGATTCAGCAGTTGGTCAAGCACCAAAGACAGAGGATATTTTTGTCTTTGAAGGTTTACATTGGCCACTGGATTATATATTGTATGTCAACATTGTGCCAGCATATTGGTTCAAGCAACTCCACAATAAAACTAGTGCAAATAAGCCACGCAAGGTCAGAGGTTCTCATGTACTGTATTTTATAATGACAGAGGGTTGGTAGGCCTCTAAACCATAAAATACACGATAACCTCACACCTCTTGTGGCTTATTGCTTTAGTCTAACACTTATTAACAAACCAAACCACTTTAAAATGGGTTGGGAATTCAGTGAGTTATGATGATTTCAATAGTGGAGACTGGAGAGACCTCCTGTTTCAATAGACTGAGATATAACCAATTGATATCTGATACCAATTGAGATATAACCAATATGGCGGGCGCATTAACGCATCACTCCTACAAACGCATTGGCCAATGAGGTATCTACGTCTGTCTATCGTGGCTTGGGGGTGGGGAAGAGGAAGTGACAACACAATCAGCAACATACATCCTGATTGGTGGGATGGGAAAGGTTTGGTCCAATAGGCCGCTGGGAGGTGAACAGTCTCTGGCTATGTTGACCAGCGTTGCTGTGGCAACGACGCTGCTCAGACTTCTGAAGTGAAAGCGGGTGGGTGGTTTCTCTGCAGCCAAGACGACAAAGGACGAAGGTTCAAAACACTGAAGGTTCCGTGCAAAAGGTCAAAGTTCAAAGAAGAGTTGCCACTGTCGCAGCCTGAAGCCAACGTTCGTTTTTGGGTCCCCGACATCTGTCCTCCTCCTGGTCCTCACAAATCTGCCTGTCACAAACACGCACACATGCACACACACCGAGACCACTTCTTTGTGCACCTGTGCTTGTAGTTCTACTATTTTAATATTTGTAGTAGACTCAAGGGGTTCAAACAGTGTTTGGAATGCTACTCATACTCTCAAACACAAATAACAGTGAACCCTGCCCGCCCTCCCGCTCACTCACTCTTTAAAAAACTTTTAAAAAGCCAAATCTATGGCTTCGACACGACAAGGACGTGGGCACGCTCCATCACCACAGACGCTCAACATAGTTAAGAAAGCAGACAATACAGACGGGGTCCACCCCTTCCACTAGCATCTCTGGTTTCCACGATGGCGCTCGTCTGCAGCGTATCTCTCGTCCACATTGTTAGTAAAACACTAAAAGCTGAGTTTTGCTGTCAGAGCACAGGCTCCGACCGCCGCAAGGCTTATGTATCGAGTGCCGAATCATTCAGGGGTGGCGTTGCATGTTCCAAGTCGGAGTGATCTTAAACTGGCTATTCACTCACTCACTCTCTCACTCACTCACTCACTCACCTTTGATCCTGTGTGTGCACACGTGTGCACGTGACAGTGAGTTTGTGCACTAGCAGCCACATTCCTGCGTGCCCTGTGGGTGAGCGCGGCGTGGGGAGCGCAGCTGTCTCAGAGCGGCATCACCGTACTGGATCCCTGAACCCATCCTCTCTGGGTCCAGCTCTCCTGGAGGACACATGGGCAGGTATAAAATTCAAAGATAGACTATTTATTTTCATATTTGAATATTTGATGAACAAAAAAATGCATCTAGAACATACAGATCGACTACTTTCAGTGTGTGAGACAGGCACGGAACAAAGTATAATCATTCTTCAGTGAAAACTAAGATAACTGTCATATATGGAATGTAATACAAATAACTAAAATTAGCAACTGAGATCTTTAACCTATGTGTAAAGCACATTAAGTAAATATAGCACTTGGGGGGGCTTGGCTCAGGGGTAGAGTAACTGCAAGGTTGCCGGTTCAAACCCGGGCTCCCACAGAGTTAGTGTTGATATGTCCCTGACACTTAACCCCACATTGCCCCTGATGTGCTGGTTGTGCCTTGCATGGTTTCCTCCACCCTCTGTGCATCACATTCACACACACATTTATACACTATCTACAGTATGTAAAGCACCTTGGATAAAGGCACTGTATAAATACAATTCAAAACAAGATTCTAAATACCAGTAGATTCTCAGGTCAGTACGTCAGGATCTACTCCGTTACGGTATGGTACGGTACCTCATGGCACGGTACAGTACACTACAGTGCCATACAGTACGCTGGTGTGGCAAATTATAGCACAAAAATGCAATAGCAAGTTTGTTGCTGAGGTCTAGAAACAAGTGTTCTGATGTTTTTTCCTCCTTTTAATGTTTGCCTTGATGCCTTGAAATCCTGCTCCTCCTGGCCTACATACAGGCAAGAGATGTGCACAGAATGTTCTCTAAGATGAAAGCATTAAACAGTGTGTATAATATAATGCTGGTTTTATAAATGGTTTTATGTAAATAGTTGTGTACAGCAGTCTTAAGGTGGAGTAGTGTACTCCATGTAAATTTAGTTGTACACTCACCTGACTCTATCTTGTTGAGTATTTTCCGGGCACACTGGACGAAGGCCTCCTCAACGTTCTCTCCTGTTAGAGCACTGGTCTCCAGGAACATCAACTCTGAAGAACGAACACATGCATGGACACACATGCAATGAATTGAAGATGGAAGACCCTTATGTAAACAAGTCTTCATTCTTTTTCTGGTTAAACAGATTTTGTATTCACCTGTATTTTCCTTTAAATGTACCCAGTCTGAAAACTGTTAATACGTTTTTCAATCAATAAATTAATAGTAGCATATAATGAGCATATATTTCAGTGTGACCAATTCAAATATCTATTATTAGTTTTGCCTATGACTCATTGAGAGTCTGTAGATCAGCTAGTTTCAGTGTGTGATGCAGGAATGCAACAAAGTACAGTACATACAAAATTACACATGGGTGTAAAACAACACATTTGAACAGGGGCTGTAATCCAATCAACTCTGGAGTCTTTCGTGCACGCATTGTGTGAACTTGTAGATCTGATCTATTCACAATACACCACATGGTATATTGTCTGTATTAGGTATAACCTTTGTATGTCCAAAACTGTTACTTTTCAGGATTCATTCTAAACTCGTCCCTTTACCTTGAGCCGTGGTTCAAGCTTGTGTATCACAAGAGAAACACGTGTGAAGAACAAGGCCAACACTGCCACAGGTGACTTCTAATAAAGCATCAGGTGCATGCTCACAAACCTGCATGTTTACATTAGATGTTGATAACCTGGGAGCATGTGACTTAAGACGCACACAACCTTCAAGCACTAAGACTTTTAATCTTCAAGTCGAGTGTTTTTCTTTTATTAATCTTTAATATGACCATGACTGCTGTTAAAATGTCTGAGGAGCTAAAAAAGAACACAAGCCTGACAACTTTCGACAATCTTCTTTGTACTAGACATAATGTGTAATCTAATAATCTCCCTCTGGCTCAAATAAAGTGTAATCTAATCTAAGGTTAAGTGGTTAATAACTCCATTTTGTTTGTTCTCCCCTCATTTAGCTAGCAGACAAACAGACGGCCGGAGGTTCATGTAACCTGGTTTGAATGAGCATTAGGTTATCCGTTGTTAAGCATTGTAGATGATGTAGGTCTGCTACTTTTGCTACTAAAAATGTTCACTTTTACAGTTTGTGGTTTAGTGGCTATCAAGTTTTCACTCTATTAAATCCTCTCTTCTGGAGATCCCTGGCACACAACCTTTTCAGATGGGGGTCCGCGGGCCAAATACCGTACATGTCAATACCACGTATATACAATATAACTTAGTTAGTTGAAGCGGCAGTTGTACCATTCTCCTGTGCGAAGCGTGATGCCTCCAGGAAGGTGACCTCCCGGTCGGCGTCCAGATCCTTCTTGTTGCCACACAGGATGATGACAATGTTCTGACTGGCCAACATCCTGGCATCACTGAGCCACGTGGTCAGAGAGTTGTAGGTCTCTCGGCTGAGACAGAGAGATGGACAGACAGACAGATATGCTTGGCACCCCTTTAGGTTTTCCCTCTGAGGCTACCACCGTTCTTTGTTTTGTGCAGACAGGAAATCGGTTTGTCTCCCACCTTACTTACTGCCACTCAGCCACTGCCGGTGCTTCTGTGTTTATTCTTTCTAACAACACTACTACATGTTTAGGGCAGTGGAGCTGACAACACCAGCTGTATGCATTGCAAGAAGACTTTACAAGTCATGTTTGCATGCGTGGGCGAGCAGAATTGTGTTAAATTATAATAAAAAGTAAGAAAATGACAATGTGAAATCAAGCTTTATGATATCTGGTTAACATGCACCAGCAGCAACATACCTGGTGATGTCATACACCAGCAGGGCTCCTGCAGCTCCTCTGTAGTAACTTCTTGTAACAGACCTGGCAGACACAAATGTGTGCACAAACACACAGACATACATGCACACAGACAGACAGTATATAAACTACTACAACACAGAGAAGAACAAATAGGATTTCCTAATGGAGTCCTGCTGTATGATAAGCTCCTGGTACTCTAGGACTAGAGTTTCTGCTAACCTCACGTCATCAGTCTTTCCACCTTAGAGGAAAAACTGCTTGCTTGCTGGTGTTTCGAAGCACACAGATGATGGAAGCATGCCACCATTACCACGCAGAGCAGAGCAGAGCAGAGCAGAGCAGAGCAGTCATTAAAATGCATACATGTGTTGTGCGTACGTTCTTAACGTCCTGTGTGATTGCTGTGCACTCAGTCAAACTTTATTATTGATCATGTTTGGCATACTGACAATTGACATTCGAAAGGCAATTCTAGCTTTTCTTTATTACATCTTGTGCACATAAAGAGTAAATATTTGTTTGTGAGGATATAGACATGGTGTAATAATAATAAAAATAATAATATGTGTGCACACACCGTATGTGTAGGTGCGCCCTGGGATATTATGGCTATATGCCCTGGCATAAAAAAAGGTCGTGAAACACTGCTCTAGGTTTTGGTTATCATTATCAACATTCATTTGCTGGGCACTACACTTCCTCTGCCAATCTGGGGAGAGCAACGGAGAGCATGCTTCCTTCTTTGCAGGAGGAGTCGCTTCTTTTTTACCCAATAGTAAACTTCTCTGGTTGTACGTAACACAAGGAGCATGTTATTCCAGCAAGATCCTTTCCCCTCCATTAGGCTGGCCAGGGGAAGGCAGTTTAGAGACCAGGATTACGCATGTTTTTATGAGAATACCATCCCTACGGGATAACGTGGGAGTAAGGTGCAAACTCCACACAGAAAGGTACCTTCACCAACCCCACCTCAGGTTTGGGCACGCCTGCTGCGCCTCCAGCAGGAATCGAACCAAGCTGTGAGGTGACAGTACTACCGACTGCACCGGCTCTATACTACTACTGACTTTTTTGTTTTCACTCTACAGTACATTAACCCATGGTGCCTGGTACCTGAACCTCTCCTGGCCAGCAGTATCCCAGATCTGTAGTTTGACCATCTTGTTGACCACACTGATAATCTTGGAACCAAATTCCACTCCGATAGTGTGGTTGGACTCATCTTTAACTGGAAGACAACACATACAACCACAGTGTTATAACAATTTTATTAAACAGCTGCAAAACAGCATTACCCAGCATTGGCTTGTATACTGCTTGTGTTTATTATAAAGTATAACATGCGCACACAGTGGCTAGTATCCCCCATCCCCACCTTTGTCTAAGGCACCAATTAGTCCTGGAGCAATTACTGTATATAAAACATGCAGATGCCTCAAATGTCTTCAACTTACATCGCTTCTCTATGAACTGATGTAGGAGACAGGATTTGCCTGTCCCTGCGTTCCCGATGACCAGGAATTTAAACAGGAAGTCTGAGGGGAAAGATGTAAAAGTCACGTTATAATTTCTACAGCCAAATGGTTATCATTAGTCATTATCAGGCAGATAGCTCCGAAATGAATGCCCTCTTGGTCATACTACAGTCAAGTATCACACAAATCTGTATAAAAAGTAACTTCAATTTTAATCCTGAAAAGTATGCCACAGTTTTGGACATAAGAGGTATTTATTCGACAGAGGCGATATATACAGAGGCGATATACCGTTCTGCTCTGTTTTAAACAGAGCAGAAATATTATACCCAGTGACATATTACTACATTTATACTGTAAATGGTCTGTATAATTCAAATACAAAATGTTTCCAGAACCACCAGTTCCATAGCACATCTGTCGGGGGAAATATTATCTGTTTAAAAAAGCAAAAGTAACATATTTGGAGCTTGTGGATCCTCTACCTTTCATACTTGAATTGTGTGATTTCGTAGTGGAATTATTGAGTAGGCGGGCATTCATTTATAGGGCCTAATGATACCAATACGCTGAAATGACACCACAATTTTACCAATTATGATTATGTAAAAGGCACAGTGACACTAAGAGTAACACAGACAGACACCATTGGCATCAGTTTGCACTTCAAATGGATTTCCAACCAAGAGACGAGAGCCTTGAGCCCTATCAGAGTGACATTGGTATGTTAACACAAAGCTACAAGGTATGTTGCAATATAGCTATAGTTGTGGACTTACAGCCCTATAGTCACCGCTCCACCCGCTACAGTTCAAAGTAACCATTATTTAAATATTTCACATGCTGGCAGGAGAGGCAGCAGTCTCACTGTCTCATGGATAATAACAAGGACTCATATTCTGCAGCCCAAAACTCTACTGTGCTAGTTTGTTACAACCGAGTAACCGCAGGGTCACTCCTTTAAGGAAACAACCATCACACACACACACACACACACACACACACACACACACACACACACACACACACACACACACACACACACACACACACACACACACACACACACACACACACACACAAAACCTTTTGCCATAGATATACTGTACACACACTCACATTTAGGTGTGCAGTGTACATATTGTTTGATCACAACATACTACATTCTATGTAGGACCCATGAGCAGTTGAGCACATCACCCTGAAGCACCTCAAATTAACACCTCCTGTAAATGCCTCTACAATCCTATTACTACTATTTATCTCTACGAAAAAGCTCAAGTGCCTTCTTTCTTTCTGCTACATTGTTGAGGAACACAGTGTGTGTGTGTGTGTGTGTGTGTGTGTGTGTGTGTGTGTGTGTGTGTGTGTGTGTGTGTGTGTGTGTGTGTGTGTGTGTGTGTGTACATCAACCTAATTTACCATCATCATCACACTAAGGCCTAAACCGTCAGATGGTAGAGATTGGAGAATCATTCATCATATTCACTAGCTCTGGTACAGAGCTCCACTGCTGACTTGCAGACTCAGAAGACCAGAGCTACATATTCACTACCATCATCACCAGAACCATTTGGCAGTATTTGTTGTATGTTACTGGATCCCCCTTCATATTTATCATTATCATCGTACCACAACCATTACCACTACCATCATCAACCTTCATCATCATCATCATCATCATCATCATCATCATCATCATCATAACCACCACCACCTCCACCACCACTCCCATCATCACCAGAATCATTTATAAGCATCTCCACCACCACCACCACCACCACCACCACCACCACCACCACCATCAGCAGCAGCAGCAGCAGCAGCTAACATTCCTAAGTGACAGCTTCCTCCCTGCCCATATCAACATCACCGCTACCCCCTCCCTCCCTCAGGCTTGCTTCCTTCCTTCTATAGAATATCAGGCAGAAATCAATTGATATATGAACCACGTTACAATCGGTATGTATTCTGCATAACCTCAGTTGTTACGAGCGTTATAAAAGCGTATGTTATGTCTCTATAGTCTCAGGTACAGGAGCAGATCAGTCACAGTCAGCAGAGATTAGCCCTGTCGGCTATTTTGTTTACGATGGGAGAGAGAGAGAGGTGATGGTGGTGGTGGTGATGATGTCTCTCCACCACCTGCCTCCACCCGCTCTGTCCTGATTTGTTTTGTTCTGGCCACTCACTCACCGTACGTCTCCGACATGATGGGGATGATGATGATGACTGACACCAAATTACTAGAAAATCCCTCTCTTCTAGAGTCGGATCAGGATGGACACACAGTCACACAGACAAACCGACATCGGCAGATTTCACTCCGGGATGTGTATTTTTTGTCCCCTCCGAATATCCGTAGTTCTGTTTCCAAAATAAGAGCCATGTTGTCTGACAACAGGCCACAGGAGGACGCTGTTGCACAAGATTTCAGGCTTTTTACAGTACCATAAATTAATTCCTTTTATTATTCTTATTATTATTATTATTACACAATAATCACAATACTCAGTTATTATATTTGTATTCTGACTGAGTTGTAATCACTACCATGAGCTCAGCAGGATATTTATTTGTCATGAGGAGTCATTAAAAATACCTTGCAATACAGCATTCCCACATATGAATAAAGAAAGACAACAGGTTGAACAATGTCTTTTTTCTGGCCTTGTAGTCAACACGCTGGGAGGAGGAAGTATTGATCTCTGCTACAGCCTATAGTCATACAGACTGCATGAAGCAGGGAACAGTGTAATTCATTGTCTTATCTATCAAGGAATAGTTATCAATCAGGCAGGTCAGCATTTATTAAGGTCAGAGTTTTCCTTTTTTGTTTTTATCATTTTGACTATTGTGTGCATGCTATGCTTTACTGTGCACTGTGTGCAGTTACTGTGCAATTATGTCAATAAGGAATTCAATCAATCAATATATGCAAGTGTATAAGTGTGTGCATGCACATGCATATGGAAGTTCAAAAATTGTCTCAATGGTTTAAGCGACCTCACGCAAACCATCTCTGATTTTGCCTGTACTCTAAATAATCTCTTCTGGATTTTGTCACTTCGTACTTCATAGGTATTTTTTCACTAGACAAATTGCAGTCAATATGGTGGAAAATCTGAATATTGTAGTAATGCCATTATTAAAAGATGAACAAAACTTGAGTGGAATTTTTTAACCTTGTAAGAAAGCCTATAGGCTGCACTCTACAGTAGTAGTAGTAGTAGTAGTAGTAGTAGTAGTAGTAGTAGTAGTAGTAGTAGTAGTAGTAGTAGTGTTAATAGTATAGTAGTATTTTATTCAGCCATCACATTAGTTTTTGTACCCCCCCCCCCCCCCCCATATGACAAGTCAAAAATATTCTCAAAAAACATTTTATGTGAGAGAAGTGGGGGGACTGTGTTCCCCCTCCACTACACTGCATCACACACAATGTGCAATACAATTATTATAAACGTAAAAAGTACATATACTGCACAATATACAATGCAACATACAGTAACTATACAGTTTTACTATATACAATAAGTATAAAAACACAGTGTAGACAATACAATTAACTGTCTATGTGTCTATATAATAATGACCTAAAGGTCACAAGCAAAAGAAAATGCAAGCTGCCATTCCGAATTACAAGATAAATAAACATGCTGACATTATTCACTCTTGTGAACCTCAAAAACAGCTTTACAAAGAAAGCATTATTTTTGATAACCCAAAAGTGAGGTACAGATTCTTACATTTATATTTAGCGCAGTTCCATAATTTAACCCAAAATATATTATACAATACATCTCGTTTTACTAATTTTTGTGTAGAAGAAACTTGATCAGAAACATGATCTCAAATCATATTTGAGATAACAAAAAAGACAAAAAGTGTCCTCTGTGTGTGTCGGTATGTCAGCGTCAAACCTGGATCCAGCACTGTACCATTAAACAGAGTAGAGAAAACCTCATTAGAATACCTTGCACTCAGTATGCTGCCCCCATCTCCAACAGTAGAGCCCAAATCACACCCTACCACATTCATAGCATGGACTTTGAAGAACACTGGATTAGTGTGACCATAGTAATTGAGTTTATACATGAGTTCTGAAAAATTGCATGAACTGATACTATTTTTGAATGGTCGTTATTAAATTTGTTTCCTTAGGTTTATCATTTAAATTGTAAGAAATTAATAAAACTGCATATTGATTCGTTGATTTTGATATTGTTCACTGTGTTGCCACTACCTTATGGATCAGCCATGTGCCTAGTGAAATTCTGGGGGGAATTCTCTGGTGGTTCTGGAAAATCATGGTTGTTGTGTGAAGCCATTCTGCTGTTGTGTGTTATCATGTTCTCCAGGACCACATAACCATATCTGTTGTAGTCCATCCTGACCCAGTTCAGCATGTTGCCTGGCCTGAAATTACCTGACTGAAAGGAGAAACACTGATATAAATCACCACCATACAATCACCTCAATTATTCAGTACAGGGAATTCAATGTTGTCAATAAAATAAGCCATCAAACCTGCATGAAGGTCTGGATCTCATCAGATTGAAGGACATAGTCCCACATGTGCACATCTGTTATCATCCCAACATATGATTGAGCAGCATCAAATCTTCCACCGTAGCTGTCCTGCTCCTGTCCTAGGATGATGATGGGAGTAGGGAGAGAGCCACCTGCATGCAGAGACTTCCTAACACTTGCTTTGCCATTTAGCCACATCTGAACAAGTCCTGTACCAGAATCCCATGTTGCACACAGGGAGTTCCACTCGTTTAATTCTGCTCTCATCCCATGGAAATAAACCTGGTTATTTCCAACCCAGAGTACTGTTTTATCATTATGTGTATACACTAAGAAGCCATTGTGATAACTGGGACAAGACAGGGAGAACATAGACAAAACCTCTCGGAGCTGATCAGTAAAGAACCGAAAACAGACAGAGGCTGAGAAGAATATTTTTTCCTGCTGAGGGTAAAGTCTGATGTAGGAGTTAGCACTCTGACGAGGGAAGGTAAACATCCTCCCACTCAGATCTGTGAAGACAAAACACAGAGAGCAAATTGAAATTACAGTTATTATATTCGTATAGTATATTTAATAAGCCTGAGTATTGTCATCATGAGATGCATTTATTTATTCTATCCATAAGCATTATTTACCATCCCGATTCCCGTATGGCAGTACCACTCATGAACAAAGGTACCAGATATAACAATGTCTTCATCTTTGTTATCTTTGCAGTCGACACAGTACGATGAGCAATAATGACTTCTGCAATTACAGACCAAGTTTATATAGCTTTGGAGTGAGGTATCAGGGAAATATAATTTTATCTAACAAGGAACAATTATTTTACAACAATAATATTTACCGATATTCAGGTCAGGGTTCAATGTGCATGCATGCACACATGCACGTGTTTGGGTACACACACACACACACACACACACACACACACACACACACACACACACACACACACACACACACACACACACACACACACACACACACACACACACACACACACACACACACACTACATCTAAGATCCCATTCAATAAAGAGAAAATATGTCCCCCAAATAAAAAATAAATACAGTACATATTAACTGTTTTGAAATATTGAATAATTAATAAATACAACATCCACTGATCCATAATCCCCACTACCCCTCACACATTGAGGATTTCTTGGGTGTAATTTTTGTTTGTTGCGGTCAGGCAGAACATCAATCTCCCTATTTCAACTTTCTTATTTTTGTAATAAATCAGTGCTATTGAAAACCCTACATCTGTGTGTGTGTTTTACAAACACTGAACCGATGAAACTCAAAGTAGATCCTGAAACTGTTGGTCAAACCACATAACTCCAACTTGTGCTGTCAAGCCTGTCATAAACAACCAATATGTTTATGACAGTCTGCAATCTGCTCACGTGCAAACTGAATATATTGTTGATCGGAAGTACTTGTTTCCTGGTGTTCAAGGAGGACAAAGGTTCATGTGACACATAAAGATAATAGTAAAAGACAAAGATGAAAGATACAATTACTGTATATTTTTGGTTCTGATATGGTATGCATGCGTTTGGTAGAATTGCATGTTACATATTGTTCTATGCAAGTAGAAAAGTACGAAAGTAACAGATTAAATGGATGTTGACATATTGAAAACCCTTACATCTGTGTTGTTTTTTTTACAAAGATTGAACTGATAAAACTCAAAGTCCTCAAACTATTGGTCAAACCACCTAACTCCAACTTATTTTTTTTTTTATCTGTCAATCAAGTAATACTTGTTTCCTGATGTACTTGGTATGCATGCTTTTGGTAGAATTGCATGTTACATCAATACATCATACTGTTCTATGCAAGTAAAACTGACGTGAAAATAACAGATTATAACAAAATGGATGTTGAAATATTTGTATTTATTTATTTATTTATTTATTTATTTATTTGACTAAATGTTGTGGAACCATCAAGACAAATAGGGATGTAGATAATAAAACATTCCAAAATAGGAAAATACACTTACATTGCACCCTACATTTAAAACCCACGTCCAGTTTTTAAGTGTTTGTATTTTTACATTAATTGTATTCACGTAACTGCATGCAAACACAAAGGTCTTTGGTACTTGTGCCAACATATCATTAATATGATATCATTAAAGTCCCTTTAAAGTCCCTTTAAGCCTCAGACCCTTTAAGTCCCTTTAAAGCCTACACAGGTTTGGCACTGGCTTGGCAGATCATGACAAACAATGTTTTGGCCCATCACAATTTGTACACGATTCGTTACAAAAGATTTCAATATGTTTGCTTGTTTACAATAAAATATAATCAACAAAGATATAAACGCAACACTTTTGTTTTTGCTCCCATTTTCTTAAAGATTGACTTAAATATCTAAAAATTCATTCCAGATACACAATATTACCATTTCTTTCAAACATTGTTCACAAATCTGTCTAAATGTGTAATAGTGAGTAATTCATCCCACCTCACAGGTGTGCCACATCAAGATGCAGATCTGACATATTGCAGTGCACAGGTGTGCCTTAGACTAGCCACAAAAAAGTAATAGTAAAATAATAAGGGTAATAATAATAATATAGTAATAGTAATAATAGCAGTGGTAGTAGTAGTAACAGTAGGCCTACTAGTACAGTAGTAATTTCATTCAGTCATCAGACTTAGCTAATACAAATTCTATAAACAGCTATAGTGATGATCAACTAAATGTGAGACTTCCTAACAATTGCTCTGCCATTTAGCCACACCTGAACCGGTCCCGTACCAGAGTCCCATGTGGGCTTCGATGAACCTGTGATTATACGGTTGTTTTGAATGTTCAATGATACATTAATTCTGAAAGTATGCATGGATGGACTGATATTATTAATGAATGGAAATTATTGAAATTGTTTCATTGGGTTTAAGTGATCAAGATTTTAAAAATGTGCACTTCTGTTCTGAAAATTGCACTTTGCACATTCATTCATTCTGATGCTGATATTGTTCACTGTTTTGCCACTACCTTATGAACCAGTCATGTGCCTGGTGGAGTTCTGGTGGGAATTCTCTGTTGGTTCTGGAACATGGTTGTTGTTGTATGAAGCCATTCTGGTGTTGTGTGTTAGCAGGTTCTCCAAGGCCACATTACCATATCTGTTGTAGTCCATCCTCCCCCAGTTCAGCACGTTGCCTGGTCTGAGATCAAACTGAAAGGACAAACATTGAAATGAATCACTTTACTACACCATCACCCCAATAATTAAAATGCATCCAATTCAAACTCACACATTTAAACTAACTGTTTTTTGTTCACAAAACACATTCACAAAAAGCAATCATCAAACCTGAATGTTGTAGGAGTGGATATCATGGGGAGCGAGGACGTAGTCCCACATGTGCACATCTGTGAACATCCCAACATTTGATTGAGTGGCATCAAATCCTCCTCCATACCTGTCCTGCTCCTGTCCTAGGATGATGATGGGAGTAGGGAGAGAACCACCTGCATGCAGAGACTTCCTAACACTTGCTTTGCCATTTAGCCACACCTGAACCAGTCCTGTACCAGAGTCCCATGTGGCACATAGGGAGTTCCACTCGTTTAGTTCTGCTTTCATTCCATTGAAATTCACCCTGTTATTTCCAACCACTAATTGTGTTTTATCTACCATTGGATATAATAGGAAGCCATTGTCATAACTTGAAGTGGACAGAGAGAACATATCTTGTGGGAGATGATCCACAAAGAACCGAAAACAGACAGAGACAGCAGAGAATACTTTTTGCTGCTGAGGATAAAGTCTGATGTAGGAGTTAGCACTCTGACGAGGGAACGTAAACATTCTCCTGCTGAGATCTGTGAAGACGAAACACAGACAATAATTCACAATTACAGTTATTATACTGAATATTCTGTGACTTGTCTTAACATCATGAGTTAAACATGTCATAATCAAGGTTTCGTTAATGCTATCAGAAGTCATTATTTACTGTACCTTGCTGTATGGCAGTCACACACATGAACAAAGACATCAGACACCAAAACGTCTTCATCTTTCCAATCTTGTAGTCTAGTTGGATGAAATAATCTCTGCTACAGTAATAGACCCTGCTTATATAGCAGAGAACAATGCAATCCACCAGCTTATTGTTTTATAAACAAGGTCAGCATGAGGTCAAGGTTTTCCTTTGTGTTGATCACATGCGCACATGTTTTACTTGAAATTATGCCAATAAAGAATTCAATCAAGCATTAACTTAATGTTAGAAGGCCCTTTAATAGGGTGTCCTAATTAGTAAATGAAATGAAATGAAATGAAATGAAATGAAATGAAATGAAATGAAATGAAATGAAATGATTCCTTGTTTACCCAGGGTGAACGGACTAAGCTTTGAAAGCTTGTTTACAGCCGTGCCCTGCATATTTCATAGAACATTTCATGGTTGGGGTTCAATGCCTTGTTCAAGGGCACTTCAGCGGTGGTAATTTTAACGTGCCGGTCCGGGGATTCGAACTGGGGACCTTCCGGTATCAAGACCGCTCCCCTAACCGTTCGGCCACTGCTCCCCCAGTAGTGGTAGTGGTAGTAGTCGTAGTAGTACTACCGTAGTAGTGGTAGTAGGCCTAGTAATTGGACTAAGTGGAGTGAGCGAGATTACTATGTAAACCAGGCAGAAATGTGTGTGTGTTTGTCTGTCATGCATCATACAAATTTTCGTTTGCCTGACCAAAATATGGAGAATATATTGGAGCTTCCCGCACGCAAGTAAGAAGTTCAGGGTCTTAGTTAATAGCATACAGCTTTATCAAGCATTAATCAAAAAGTGAGGTACAGATTCTTAAAATGTATATCAGGATGCACTGCTAAAACCCACTTGTTTAATTCTGCTTTCATCACATGAAAAGAACCTGGCGGTTTCCATCTCAGAATGCAGTTTGATTTTTGTATACAATAAAATCCATTGTTGTAACTGGGTGTCTGGGCAAGATAGAGAGACGAGTTTGGATCCTCTTGGAAGAGCCGGAGGTAAGTGTGTATACGTAAACCTTCTCCCACCCAGATCTGTCAAGACAAGACACAGACAAATTACCATTATTATATAATGGTAGCAATCTATATTCAATGTGTCATGAGAAATCATGTGTTGCTGAGTGAAGTAAAACTCCTAACTCGATTGGATCCTTAAACTGTTCAGGTCGAAACCTGCTAACTCCGACAAATTAACATTTTGGGCATAGTTAGTATCTTCCTGACATCAGTGGTATACAACCAATATATTTATTACAGTCTGCAATCTGTTCACGTGCAAACTGAACTGCATAGTTTGTTGCTCAGAAATACTTGTTTTGTGGTGTGATTCACGGAGGACAAAGGTTCACTGTTACACACAAACAAAGCAGTAAAAGGTGAATGTGAGAGATAAAACTATTTGATAAGCCTGTATATCTTTCTAACAAGGAAGGCTTGGACATTTATGCCCACATGTGCATGGGTATGATTGACCCTTTTAATCGCTGTCAGGAGAAACCAATTATCTTATTTAGGAAAAATAGTGCTACAGAACAAAACTTACGTCTGTGTGTGGATTTTACAAATATTGAGCTGATATGATGAGATACTCAAAATACCTGAATTGGATCTGATTGACTTTATTGATGGAAGTCGAAGTTTAAAATATAATAAAGTAGAAAGATGTGCTTTTAGAAACATGCTTATGTATTCATTTTTGGGATGATATTTTGGAAATGGTTAGTCTCTGCCCGGCAGCAGTGGATTACAGGTAAACCAATATATTTATGACAGCCTGCACTCGGAAATACACTCACGTGCAGATCTGGCCATGTCTGCATGTGAACAGGTCTGCACGTGAGTGAGTGTTGCTCGGAAATACTTGTCCTGTTGTTCGAGGAGGACAAAGGTTCGCAGTTGCACACAAATAATGTTTCAAAGGTCTCATATAGTCTTAAAGTAGAGTATAATATTTTTCCCAGAGCAAAAGTGCCTACTGAAAATAGGAAGTACTCCAGTAAAGTAAAAATGCCACAAAATTGTAATATGTACACGGTTTAGGATGCAGAATTGTATGAAGAGTCAAGACATGTACACCATCTACTGGTCAAAAGTAACATAATGTGGGAATTATGCCTACAGTACCTACAGTAAACAAATAAATCTCAACCATTTATTCGTATACCATTGACAACTTTAAAGGGGATGACAGAGTTGGCACCTGAATGCCAAGCTGTAATCAGTTGAGTACATACCAATTAATCAGAATGTTTAAATCCTGGTATAAGCCCTTTAGGGGAGAGGTCAAAAGAAATTATGGACAGTTTAATAAAAGCTGCTCAGTTGCATCATGCATATACTGTACACCTCGTCTTATCTTGTGACTGTTTATTATGGTCATATACATTTTTAACCCCCCCACCGCAAATCAAGAGGTATTAACACTCTTAATCTATTTTTAGCAATTTCCTCTTTAATCCAACCTCAAGATTTAGGTGTTAATGTTGTATGCCCCAAATGCAGCATTTGTTTTTTAAGTGCAGTCATTGTCTCCTCATTAATTGCTTTGTAGTCGAGCAGTTTTGAAATTGTAGAAAGACAGGGAAGCCCATAGGTGAGCAAGTACACAATCAAAGCAACAGTTCAACTTTGTAGAATGAAAACTTATCACAGGATACAGGAGAAACTTCCAATCCTGGAATACTGTCTCTTAAACACAAGAATTCACATTTGTAAAATGTAGCCCTTTGTAGCCAACAGCAGTAACCAATTGCGTGTGTGCAACCTTCATTTTTGATCAATCAAGAATCCGGATGCAGTAAAATAATGCTTCAACACCTTTATTGTGCCCAATCTGAACATCCTCCACATCTGTTAAGTAGCAGCAAACTTGGCAGACCACAATGAGGTAGACTTTCAACTCTAAAAAGCAGCTGGGCTAAAGACAGAGAGCTCAGTATGACAAAACTTGAGGGTAAAGGAAAAGTAAAAAGGAATGAAAACAAAACTTAAATCAGACTGCTTTGTCTTTGGCACAGCTCAATATGCAAATATTCTGGTCAAGTGGAACATGAAGTCAATGCTATAAGAAAGCAGGGGTTTGTACAGTAGGTCTACTCAAAGCAGAGTGGGAGTTCTTACAATCAACAGTAGACAAGCAGCTGTTCCAATACCTGCCCTGGTCTGCTGATGTACAAAAAATTAAAAATCTACTGCCACCCCTCCTGAAGTGCAAATTAAAAAGTGCAACAATAAAACTATACAATCGTAAATGTCAATATTCTAGTCTCAGTAAGATCCATCAAATTTGATCGTAAAATGATGGGCGACCCAGTTGATGCAGTCCAGTGGTCATGTTTGCATTGAATTACATGACAACTGGACAAGCAAAGGCAGGCTAAAGTAGAACTTTAAACACTTTTTTGCCCGTTCAGTTATAACTCGGGAAGGTTAAACGGAAATAAACAAAAAAATAATAAATCAACCCCAAGGAATGTGTGGGGGTGGTGGAGAGGAAAAATAAGGGAGGGGAGAAAATTAAAAAGCCGCCGGATTGAATTTTGGTCAAAAAGTTTCCATGTCATGACTTAAAACTGTTTGTGTACAAATTAGTAAAAAACTGCGTAAAAATGTTTGAAATGCGACTGGTTAAATGAAGCCCATCTCTCATCTTCCAAAGTAAGAAAACACCAGCTGGCTTGCACAGAGAAAAAAAATGCCAACTTGGGACTGGAGGAAAAAAAAAAGAAAAAAGAAATTTAAAGGCACTGTATGGCATTAGCCAATGACCGGCTATGAGACTTGCGTGATCGCTCTTCACAATGCAACACATGTAAAATTAATTAAATCAAAAAACAGAAAGGCATTTTCATTCACTTCCGAACCCTGGGCTGAGACCCATCTTTCTGTCTGGCCACAGGTCTGGGAGACTGCATAAGAAAAGTGTGTGAAAGGGGAGGGGAGTGCGGGCCCTTGTCTATCCCAAACAAGGTCACTGTGCATAGTGCCATAGTAGTGAACAAGTAAACAGCAAAAATCTAGCAAGTGCAATCGTGAACAATCTTCTACAGTGTTTTTTCCCCATGCCTGTGAAGAGTGCCGCAGTGCCCCTCACAGGGCCGTGAAGGACAGCTTGGCACTCGTGCTCTGCTTGGCGGGTAGCGTTCATACCCCCATCCATCCTTCGGCGTGGTGCTCCGACTGAACACTCCTTCCGTGAAGGTTCTGTCTCTAGTTGGAGTCCCTGTTCTTCTGGTTACGCATCAGGGGACGATGGTTGCTCAGGATGTCCATTGAGTGCTGCCAATGCCAACAGGAGCGGCAGTAGTACTTGAAACAGGCCTGGACACCGCAAGACAAGGACAGATGCATTATGGCCACATTGTCATGGATACAGAGAAAAGGAACACAAAAACACATTGCTGCTTGTAGCATGGGTATTTTCGCTGCACAACATGCTTCCATAGAAAAGATGCTACTTCTATCGATCCATGAGAATCAATGCATTTGAATGTAGATGTTTTATCCTTAAACCCATTATAATACAAATATGAACACATTCTTGGGTTTTGGAACCTTAAGAAAAATGAACTCATCCATTCTAGAAACAGGACTGAAATATTGCCAAATAATTATTAAAATTCTAAGAGAACTGAGCAACTCACCTGGTCTCTGCAGAAGAACGGACCGGCCTGGCGACTGCAAACTTGGCACATGGAATCTTCCAGATAGGGATCAATCTGGACCTGAGGACCAAGAGACCATACTGATCAGTTCAAAACATTAAAACCAATAAATCAGCCATGATGAGACCAGGTCCAGTCATTTCCAATGAGAGTAAGGTCCTACGCTGTTTTTTACCCTCCTCCATCTCCATCCAAGTCAAGATTTTCACATCAAATCACTGGGACTCTGACTTAATCGTGTGAATGCCGCCTATGCCCAAGTATAAAACAAAAGAAAAGCATTTACCTTCTTTGTAAACTTGGGGGTTTTGATTTCCACAAATGCAGCACAAACAGCCTTCAGATAACTGCGCTGATTGTTGAATGTGACACGCCCAGAGCCTGAAAATAAACACACGAGAAAGGTCTTAAGTTAAAGTTAAAGTGACATTTACCTCATTTGTGCTTTCGTGGCAATTTTCCGGAAATCGTGCCCATTACTGCCACCTACTAATAGTATTTTTAGACTAATATGAGAATATCACAGGGACAAGAGTACAGGAGCAGGTGGTAAGAGCATCTGTTGAATGCAAAATTGTAATGTACATCTTAGAAATGTATCACACAGTGCATAATGCCTTAATAACTCACCTATGGGATATTTATGCTTGTCCGTGTCGATGCCAGCGTACATGACTCCACCAAAGAGGTCGTTCATGATGCTGGCAAGGGCCTCTGCGTTCAGCATACCATGCAAGGCACCCACAAACACTGTCTTGCTAGGGTCCAGACGCTGGGATGGGCAGCGTACATAGTTACTGTCAGAGATCACCCAGGGAATGACCTGCACCTGCACACAGGATAAACGGGGACCAGGAAGCATTAGCACATACCAGTAAATTACAACTTGAACCCTAGGGTCCCTTTAATTCTAGCCTTTCTAGGGCAAATATTTGTCAAATAGAATCCGTCTGACTCTAGAACACAGGAAAATTTCATGACAAAAAAAAATTGATGGGCCAAGAACTTTGGATAAGCCTGCAAGCTTGTCAATTCAACCTTTATAACCCCCCGCCCCCTTACAAAACATTGAAACCCAGTGAGTGTAACTCCATGAGTTTGTAGCACAACACATGAAGAAAATTATACAGCAGTTCATACTCTTGACTGTGGTAGGCAGCAGAATCCAGAAGCCTTTTAGCTTAAAATAGTAACTACAGGAAAACAAAAAACAGCACCCTCTGCTGTGTGTTGCCTGTGTCCCTCTGTAGGCAGGCCTCAATAGAGCAGAGCCCCTCTGATGGACAAAATTAATCCCCCCACGAAGAAAAACGAAACCAAGTGTTGTATCCTATCATATATTCCTACCAATGACTGATCACAACTTAAGCCTGATATACACTGGCACCCAAATCTAGCCTGGTCTGTGCCCAATCAAGACTGAAATCCATTCAACAGGTCACAGGACTCATTTAACCAAATCAGATTCTAATCTGGATTTGGTTCAGATCTGAATTAGGCTACTTTAGGCTGTCAGTGTAAATTGGGCCTCATTACCAATGCATCACCTGTGACACAATCGTGCAATGTGTGACTCAGTCTTGGCTTCAATTCAAAGACTGAAACCAAAGCAATTTAGTTTGAGCCCACAACACATTGTGCAACGCTACATTCATGGAGGGATGGTAGGGGCTGCCATACTCACATCCTTGCATCGCATCCTGCGGCTGGACATCTTGAAATAGTACTCTCCACTGTCCTCCGGGTGGAGCAGGTCCTGGGTGCAGGCCTGCAGCAGTCCACGCACTGACTTCTCGTTCTCAAACACCAGGTAAACATAGCCTGTCGCACACAACAGAAATGCTTTCAGGTGTTTCACCGCATGACCATAAGGTGCAGGGAAAGACCTTCTCAAATCAATGTACATATTACTATAGCAAATTTCATTTTTTTAACCCAACATTTACAAATATAATGCAAAGTGAAAATCTGATGGCTACATTTCCAACTAGAAGTATAAAGCCAGCGTTTCTCAATGGGGTTCCAATATAAATCTTTGATTTCCAGATACTGATTTATGAACCATGGGATAAATTATTCACAACAAATATCAAAGTTTGAAAAATCTTTCACCTTTTAATACAAAGGTCCACCCACCAATGAGAAGTCACAAGCTGTACCTTCACTGCATGACATTTTATTTACCAGATCGGAGAGAGGAAAAAAAGATCTATTGGAGCATACAACTGAAAAGGGATAAATGAGAACCAACGTGTTGTGCTGGTGATGTGGTTAAATATTGAATGAGGGGTGAATTGGTGTGGTGCAGAGGTGACAGTCGTCTCCAGTCATCACCAGAATACGGTGCACTCACCAAAGTGTAACCTTGGAGCCAGAAGTAGTAATGTAAAACGTGTAGCCTACCAGTCTGTCGTTACCTTTTGGCATATTACCTTTGGGAGGGCAGCGAGGGTGTTTGCCATCCTTACCCGGCCACTCCACACTCAGAGGGCCATAACCACTGAACGTGTTTATCAGACCAGCTAAAAGAATAAAACAAAAACATTAGAAACATGTTTACAACTTGTGTAATAGAGCAGAGGTTCAATCCTAATCAAGGTCCTCATATTCTGTAGTAGAGCCACAAACCACCAGTTGATGAGATTTAGCCTCTCAGGAACAAATCTGAAGGATTTTCTTTGGTTTTGGGATTCTACACATTTCTATGCTCCATAGGAGACAGGATAGGAAATGATCAAAAATCATTCTTCTACATTCTCCAATTGTGTAGACCTCAATTATAATCAACTCTTGAGTATAAAATATGCTTGAGATTATGAGACCTATAAAGGCTCCCTTTTGTTACCAACTCTCCTTTAGCTGGGGACCACCTGGAATCCACTCAAGGACCACTGTGGTCTGCTGGTATAGAGCATCACTCCGTAGAAGACAGATCTACTCAATAGGCCTTATTGGTATGGGAGCAAACCTGCCTTACACACAAGACCGTTGCTTCCTAAATTTAATATGCACATCATGCACATCTTACATGCTCTGAAAATGATCAGGATAAAGCGGATGCAGTGTACTCTACAGTTCAGTCTTTACAGTAACCCTTTTGTCCCAGTTTACATAAGATAATCAAAGCAAATATTGCCTTCTGCTCATCAGAAATGGAAGTAAGTAAAATAATATTTCTGTGAACCGATGAGTTTCAATTCTCAGATTTCAGGGAAGTGTAGTTCCAAGACTGCAGCATTCATTGATTGTGAAGAGTTTTGTCTGGCTACACTACATGACCAGAGGAAACGCAAAGTAAAAATTGAGAACATGCAAACCCAGCTGACCATGTGACTGAGGAAACAGTGTTAACCATTGCGTCACCATGGCAATAAACATTGACATTGTTCACCCCCTGTTGAGAATATGTCCAATGTAAAACATTGATCCTACCTTCAGTGATGTCCCAGGGAACTCCTCCAAGAAACACTTTACAGGAGTACAGAGGATTCTTGTCATTTCTAGGAGGAAGCTGGCCACTCCAGGTGAATGTGGCTTCGTTCACAGCTGAAATACAAGCAGAATTAATGACTACTTCTCGTTCTTAGCCTAAAGCCCTTGACTCACCAGATTCCAAGACACTTTGCTAGTTTGATGGTTCAGGGTAAGAGAATTAAGCAATTCTCAATGAGATTGTACTGCATTTAACCCAATAAAAACAGGGATGCAGTGCGTCAATTTCCTCAACCATTGCCTCTGCCAACACACGAAAAATCTTCTCTTCTGGGTTATTTAATCCAACATTAAAACATGTTTTTGCAGTACTTGCATGTTGGACAACATCCACAAGGATCCAACGTGCACATACTTACTCATGCTCAAATGTTTTGGCAAGGTTATTATAGTCTGTTCCTACAGACAGCCGAAAAACTCTGACCTACACCATCGAAAAACTCTACCCACACCATCTAGCACTTCCTGGTGCTAGTAGTAGATGCCTCATTCTATCATGCCTCTATCTGCCTCTATCATTCAAATTTGTGATTTACCTGCAGCCTGTCTGTGTAGGCGAGCCTCCCTCTCGATACTGAAGGTGTCATCGTGCTGGTCCAGCAGGTCCAGACCTGGCCACAGGGAACCAGTGGGCCAACGGCGGGACAAGGCCATGGAAGCAGGGCTGGCACTGGGTGGTGGGGTCAGGGGAGAGCTGCAGTCCTGGGGCTCTAGGACACGAGATCCCAGGCGCAGGGGATCCTTCTGCATGCTAGACATGAGGTAAGGCAGGGGAGGGGAGATCCTCAAGGACGACTGAGGAAACAAGACAGGCATAGCACATTAGAGAATTCCAGAGTTGTTTCTCCTTTGTTTTTTTTTCTTTCTTAAACTGTACATTCAATTTATAAATATTTTTTAAGTTGACTGATCTGCAAGCATATGATGTGAGGTTTTGAGTAAGGCTTATGTGGTTATATTATGTTCACTTTATTTTAAATGTCAATGAATACATTACAAATACACAGTATATTGTTCAAAACTGTCAGGCTCTAGTTACAAGGATCTTGTTCAGCCTCATTTTCTTTGTAAACAAAAATGTGCCTGCATTTTATTTCAGTAAATCAAGACATACCAGCAGGTCACACAGATGGTCAGAGCCAGAACTAAAGCCGCTGGTCTCAGAGTCCCCTGGGCTGCTGGAGCGGGAGTCCATGAAGGATCGCGAGTCGAGGCGGCTGGTCATGCGAGCCATGCCAGGGAATTTGTCCAGAAAGTCAGCAGGTGTGCCCACAGGCTCGCTGGCCACTGGGTAGCCCGGAGGTTTGCCCAGGATGTTATGCAGAGGACTGTTCAGCATTCCTAGCACTGGGCAGGGGTAGCACAAACGGTGACACAGCATTTACAGGCTGGAATGGATAAGTGTGGCCATTTTCCCCTGACTCAACAGTTACAAAGATTAGGATCAAAAGGACAACCAACATTAGGAATCTGTTATGGGCAAATACCTCTAAAAACCTATTCCTCGGATTGAGGGAATGGACAAACACACAATGACATTTGTGTTTGTGTCATAGCCATTTATGAGAGGTGAGAAAGAGTCTTCTCACTGCAGACAGCTGAGCTGCCACACTGCAACTGTAAGGTTCTATAATTGCGCATGTGGAAGTGGAACGGGTATGCAAGATCACTGCCAACAAGCAAGCTAGCTGTGAAAACACTCCCAAGAATCTACAAATGCAATTCCCACTATATGCAACTACAATGCCTTAATTAACCAATGCCAGTGGGGTTTAATGTACAGTATATGCCCTGGGTTCTACATACACACACACACACCCCTCCCCCCCAAGGGCAAGGGTCATCACATATTTGCAAAAAAAAAAAAAGAAAAGTCGACAACGAAACATGAGCTTGCAGAGCAGACACTGAATGATTGCTCCAGAATAAGGACACTAGAGTTAAAGGGGTAGGTATACACATTCCACCTTGAACAGTGTCTCATTTAGTTGCTTGCCATTTTAATCATTTTACAGTGGCCAGCAGAAGAAAAAAAAATCATGATAGCAAATGATTTGGATTTGTAGCAGAACCGATAGAGTGAAGTTTGAATATTCTGTTTTAGGCAGCAATCAGAGCTCTGTCCCACTTTGCAGGCCCAGTTTAGAGCCATGCTCTTAATGAAAACTTTTGTCTGGTTCATTGGCATGGGCGCATGCCAGCCTGACCACATTGCCACAAATGGGTCAGATCACAAATGGTTGGGGAAATCTTTAGTCATTGCCATTGGCATTTCCTTCAAGGCCTTCAAGTAGCCATTGAATATAAATCTTTGTCAAAACTCTGTTAAGACAGTACCACTCACATTAAACAGCAGAGCATGTGTCAGATCATACATGATGATCATACAAAAACTATACTGAACCCCAAATGCCAAACCTTGTATAGGGCAAGTTTTGTCATTTACAAAAAAATAAGTCAGTATTTCGATGTCAAGTCAACCAATTCATAACACTGGGAATTTTACTAGTTTAACCAACACTAGTTTTGTCAAATCAATACATAGCAACAGGTACTGCCAAGCTTAAACAGATCCCATAATCTAGTATATAGGCATGGAATGTATACAAATACACCACCCCCCAATAGCAGCCAAATGTTTTGCTGTATCACTGAATTTGTTTACCCTGAATGATTGCCAAAGGTGCAGCAGAGCGAAACTGCCACATCATCGCCTCTACCGATGCTACACACAGAAATACCCTCACACCCAGGGGATGAAGAGGACAGCTCACAAAACAACTAAAGCTGTACAGTAAAAATAGCAGTAACAGCCCAACATCTGAAGAACTATTAGCATGGACCATACAGACCATGCCTTTACGACAAACAATTGTCCCTTTATTTACCTTCAACTCATGCAACCACAGTCCCATGGTCACAACGTGTCCGGTCCTACAATAGCAGTTATTGTACAATAAAAGAGAGCTTGGTACAGTACTCACTAGAGGCAGAGTTAGCTTGGGCGGTGGCAGCATGGGCTCCGCTGGTTGTGGTGTTGTAGGTGGACCGTTCTGTGTCCTGGCTGCTCCAGGGACGCTCCCAGCCAGTCAGATTGAGAGACTGGAGGCCCAGGCCGAGGTCTGTGGCATCCAGAAGGCCTCTGGGCGATGACATCTCCTGGGACAGCGACATACCACCGCCACCACCAGCACTGCAGCTGGGAAAGAGCATCCTGCTGCCTACCACAGCAGACAGCTCTGATTCTTTCCGATCTGACGTCCAGCACAGAGGAAAGGGGAAAAAGTACAAATTAAAGAAAATACAAGAAAAAGA
Source organism: Benthosema pterotum (assembly GCA_039105355.1). Lineage (NCBI taxonomy): Eukaryota > Metazoa > Chordata > Actinopteri > Myctophiformes > Myctophidae > Benthosema > Benthosema pterotum. The sequence continues at coordinate 25,436,457 of CM076966.1, read as the reverse complement.
TCACCAAGTGAGACAGCCAGAAATATCAGCAGTTACTACACAGTGCATTGACATTCTAAGAAGAGAGCAGTGACAGCTGATACTTTCTAGAAACAGTCTCTGTACAAGGAAAAAAAACATGTATAAACCAAATCCAAGTGACAGAATCAATATCCCATCATGGTAATCAATCATCTCGTCTTTCAACCTCCCATGGTTGGCGGCAGGGCGAGCTAACCTGCCACTGTTCCTGGTGCCACTGCCATGCATCTCCGTCCGCATCACTGGCCCACCTAGCAGCATGTGACCCAGCTGCTCACGCACTCACACACCCCTGCTAATGACATCAGCTGCACACACATACACACACCCTGTCCCCTGTTCGCTCTCTTAGCAACTGTGTAATGAAAAATTCCCGTAGATGTTGGCTAGCCGATGCATCCCCTCTTTCTAGTAGGCACAACACATTTTGAATGGATTCGACAGATCTCTGCTGCTACTGCTGCTCGCCGTCTAGCCTCTTTGGAGTGAGCTGGCAAAACAGCACAGTAGGGGAGGGGCAGATGAGAGGCAGAGCTACAGCAGCATGGGGAGGTACATGAGCAGCTGACACTGCAGTGAGACTTAAAACACATAGTTGGTTGGATTTCAGACATGGGCCAAACATCCTGATATTGAAAGGGTTTTGACCAGAATGGCTTCTTTAATGATTGGAGCGTTTAAATTCCCTGGAGTTTTCACAGTATCCCCACCGCTCCAGAATAGCAATGCAGACACAGGCCCTTGCTACAGTGGCAGCTGCTGACCGATCAGATGTTTGGAGGACTGAGCAAGTTGCAATGCCAGCTCCGCCCATCGCTCTTCAGGCCTGGAAAGCCTCCAACTGCTAGCTACAGCCCTGATTCAGCAACTCCAACAGGCCAGAGAGAGAAGGGGTATATACCAGCCAAGGCAGCCATACTAAAAGTTTGGTTCGAGCTGGATTCCACAGCCAGTCTGACTCGGCATTGTTTCCCCAAATCAAACTAATGGGGTCAAATGAGTTATAGGACAGTGTCTGCGTTCGGTTTCATATTCATTCAATCTTATAGACCTCACTATACTCATCTAATGGTTATTCATTTTAGATTGAATGCGTAGTGTGTTGGGGGCATGAAGCTCACTTATGAGTCGTCAGTGCATTATAATCAACTCAAAAAATAAACTCAGAAACTACTCTTAATTCTGGCGAATGCCCCCTTGTATGTACAAACTAAGTGCTGCAATGCAGCATGAATCAGCTGTTGGCACCTGAATTATAAAATTATTTCATAAGAGGCTTTCTTAATTTTGCATCAAAAACAAAGTTAAAGAACTTTTCTTTTACAACATTATTCTCCATGAGTAGACCACTGGTTCTCAGGTCGGGCCAGGGATCCCCATGTGGGTCCTTAGAAATGTTCCAGGGTCCTTTCAAAGTTAGGTAAACACTCAAGCCCAATTTCTTTTGGCCATATAAAAGCTTGCCATGTTGTGAGCTAGCTGCAATTTTGAAACGCAAACATCATACATTCCTAGCCTCAATCACCACCGATATAACCAGCCTTTGTCATTTCTTCCCTAGGGTTACAGTAAAAAAAAAAAAACAAAAAAAAAAAAACCTAGTGTTCAGTATATAATCGTAACCCTCGTCAGTGTAGGGCAGGGGTGGCCAACCTGAGGCTCGCGAGCCACATGTGGCTCTTCAGCTGGTTTCATGCGGCTCTTAAGGTGCTTCCACATGGAAACATCAAAAACGCTCCGCCTGGCGCACTCATGCATTCCCTATACCAGTGGTTTTCAACCTTTTTATACCAGGCCCCACCATTTATTCAGAATTTGAGCCACGGAGGAGCACCATTTGATGACATTTTAGCTCCACAGACACCAAAGCTAAAGATTTTGTTTACTTTTGTCAACAATTCCAGGCTGAATTTCAAAGAAAACAAAACAGTCAAACATACAGATCAAAAATACCATTAATCTTCTACATTCTCTAGTTGTGTAGACTTCTGTCTAACCAACTTTACATCATTTAGCCTGGGGACCACCTGGAATCCTCTCAGGGACCACTGGTGGTCCCTGTACCACCTGTTAAACCCCTGTCCTAACAGTGGTGCCCAGCCACTCGACCAAGGACTGATTCCTAGTTCCCCGTGGAGGTGGAGGTGTATGTTTTTTGACTTGTCAAATACTTTTTTGGATTGTAAACCGTGTTTCTAAATACATGTCTATATGTTTTAATAGTGTGTCTTTGCATTGTGCATCTGCACACAAACGCACATGTCTTATGGCAGGAGAGGGGAAATGTATTTGCAACCGTGACGGCGGTCACGGCCGTTTTCTAACCGTTGTGACCGTTTGATGTGGCTCTTTGCAGTAACACAGTGAAAAACGTGGCTCTTAGTCTGTGACCGGTTGGCCACCCCTGGTGTAGGGGCTTTAAGGTCTACAGCAGGGGTTTTCAACAGGTGGTCCGGGGACCACCAGTGGTCCTTGAGAAGGTTCCAGGTGGTCCCCAGGGTAAATGATGTAAAGTTGGTTAGGTAGATGCAACTCTTGAGAATGTAAAAATGAAACCAAATGGACCCTTGCGGGTCCATTTGGTTTCATTTTTACACTGTCAAGAGTTAAAATATTCGTCGTCTGAATTAGCAGCACTTAATTAAGACGTTGACACCGTTTTGTTTGCAAAATCCAGCCTGGAATTGTGGACAAAGCCAAAAGAAATCTAAATGGTGGTCCGTGGCTCAAATGCTGAATAAATGGTGGTCCCTGGAGTCAAAAAGGTTGAAAACCCCTGGTCTACAGGAAACCACATGTGTTGTAGCCAGCGCTACTTGCTCCATTTGGAACCTCTACATTTACGCTGCTTTGCTAAGCTCTGAGATGAGGTTCCATGAAAGGGGAAATGGAGTCCATCTGGGTAGTACCGGTCGACAGGTAGTAGATTGACCCCTCTTCGGAGTATTTATTTGAAAATGTAAAGCTATTAGAAGCAAGATAGCTAGTTAATTAGTTAGTTTATTTATCTCGGTCGTTGTTCCACAGATTATTCAATATTTTTACATACAAAATAAGACATTACAAGATACAGTTAAAGCGTCTAGCACAAGGATGTTGAAATCAAATATACGTGGGCCAAAATAGAACAATTTTACAAGTCGAGGGCCGGGGCCTCCGGGCTGTGTTTCAACACAGGCACTGGTTTATGAGAAGTCCCAGGAAAATAGCAAGAGTAATTTTCCTTCAAAAATCATGAATGTCCATTAATAGCAACATAAATGCAAAGATGTAACTGCATGCATTCAAAACTGATTGCATTATTAAAGCTCAGTTTCCTGTTCTATGGTCCTCACCGTGCACAGTGCTTGGTCAGTCAGTAGAGTAAAATGAGAAAGTAAAACAATTAGTGTCCATTCATTGTGTCCGCAACATACTCAGTGGCAGTTCTAATAGAAATTAAATATCGCCCTGGCCGAAGAAGATTCATTCGCGGGCCTAATTTGGCCCCGGGGCCTTGAGTTTGACATATGTGGCCTACCATATGCCCACAACGACCTGTTCCCGCCGGGTTTCCTATTGCTGCGAACGGGGCCACTTGACTATTGTTTTTTTAGCCTGATTTTCTTTAAGCGGTTGCTTGGAGTCTCAGTTAAAATGTTGGGGCCTATGTCAACTTTATCACGTTTATCTTCTGATACGTTTACCTTTTGAAATAAATACGGAAAGTTTTTAATCTACTACTTCGTCGGGCTCTCTACATTTCTACCAGTGCAGGAATAGATTTCTTCGGAACCTCATCTCGGAGTTGACGCATATTATCGTAGATTTAGAGGCTCCAGACGACGTTGTCAAAAGTGAAATGAATCGAGTTTATACCATGCAGCAGGTCTCTCCTTCCCTGGGTGGTCTTGGGTGTGGTACAGACCCCCGTCAGGTCCAGAGCGTTGCCCAGCATGGTGTTCATCCTGCGGAAGATGTCCGCGTTGCTGCAGGTATTCAAGGCCGGGTTGGGTTCGGGGGGGCCGTGGTGCTCCCATGGGGCTGAGGCTCGGTCGTGCATGCTGGCTCGAAGGTGGTCGTCTCTCTGTGGGTGAGGGGTTACCGCCGGGATTATTTAAAGCATGCACAAATAATGTCAGTGTTGTGATATGTCATAATAAAACAAGACGAGGAGATTTAAAACAACTTCTGGTCTGAAGGTTTACCTAGACCAGACCATGTGCATGGTGCAGTTTTTAGGCCTGTGCTCCGGGGACGGTGTGGTGGAACTGTGGTGTGAATGGAGTAATGGTGGAATTGCTACCCAAAAGGGCCCCACAGAGAACCTTAAAGGGGAACTCCACCCATTTTCAACATCATTAATTTAACTTAGAGATGTTGTGTGGACATGACCCCCCCCCCAATTCTGCGTTTCCTAAAAATGGAGGTCTGAAACATGGTGAAATACATCTGATGAAATCATTCAAGATTTATTTCACCATGTTAATGATTTTTCTGTCAGACCCCTTTTTTCCCGAGAGGGTACAAATCAAAGGGACCCGCTAGGGTCCATTTGGTTAACATTTGTATCCTCCCAGGAATTTTTTGAAAAATGGGTGGAATTCCCCTTTTAACTCTTGAGCGTAAAATGAAACCAAACGGACCCGTCAAGAAGTTGCTATTTTAAACATCTGCATTAGCCTACTCAAATTACAATGAGATTTTTTTTTTTCCCGTTTGACAAATATCCAAAGTTCACGGACAAATGGTGGACCGTGGGTGGCTCAAATGCCCTTAATAATTTATGAGCCTTGACAAAAAGGATTGAAGACCACTGACTTTAGTCAAATCAATGCCGTGCCGTGCATGAAGCCAACCCGGTCTAGAATCCTCCGCAAGTGTTTTGATTTCAGTATAGCCAAGGTGTTTTTTTTTTATTATTTAATTTTAATTGAGCACCCTTCACCCTTCACCTTTCGCCAACATAAATGAAAAGTGAGCAAGAGACTCCATCCTTTCAGAGCTGGAGTTTGACTCACCAAGGAGGAAAACGCCATTCTATATAGGCTAATAATAATAATAATACGAAACGAGTCACTCAGTCTATTGTTAGAAATGTACCAAACACGAGCGCAGCTGCTGCTGCCTCGGACAACTGCTCGTTTTTATCAATATGTCTTAATTAGTCTGATTAAAGACACATGTGCTCTGTGTGGGGCCAGCCCACCAACGCTACGTCACGTGTGTTGCATGGCGTCACATTTAAAACCAAGTAGGCCTAATGAATTATTAGACCCACTACTAATCTAGACCAGTGGTTTTCAACCTTTTTATATCAGGGACCACTATTTTTATTCAGCATTTGAGCCATGGACCACCATTTGAGGACATTTTAGCCACCCAGACCCCAAAACTAAAGATTTTTTTTTTTTTTGCTTTTGTCCACAATACCAGGCTGGATTAGGGAAACAAAACAGGCAAAACAGATGAAAAATGACCATTAATCTTCTACGTGTGTAGACTTGGGCTAATTCAGATCATGAACATTTTAACTCACTGGTGGTCCTCCCCGGACCACTGGTTTAAAACCCCTGGTCTATACCATATCCTATACATTTTTGCAAGGCCTCTGTGTTGACCTAAATGGGCCTTATAAGCGTTATAAATGTGGTTCAATAAAGCTTCACCTAGGTTAAAGCTAACTTTATATTAACGTGTATTATTGTTCAATGGCTGCTGTTTGGGTACCTGTTATGTTTTTTGTTTCCAGGCAAGAAGCATACACGCTACATCATGGGATCTGAATTTCTACTGCCTGTAGCCCTTGCTGCAGTAGGTATAATAATGACATAATAGAAGGTTGAAAATGGGTGGACTTCCCCTTTAATAAGCGTCACGTGACGAGTAGCCGGGGATCGAGGGTAGTGACGTCATGTTCAGTTGCTGGCTCATGTGGTCTCTATGACAGGGGTTTTCAACAGGTGCCACCAGTGGTCCTTGAGAGGGTTCCAGGTGGTCCCCAGTTAAGTTGGTTAACCAGATGAAACTCTTGAGAGTGTAAAAATGAAACCAAATGGACCCTTGCTTTGGTTTCAAGAGTTCAAGAGTTAAAATATTCATCATCTGAACTAGCCCAAATCTACACAACTACCGGTATGTTTGCCTCTTATGTTTCCGAAATCCAGCCTGGAATTGTAGATAAAAAGGGTCTGTGGGTCTAAAATGTCATCACATGGTGGTCCGTGGCTCAAATTCTGAATAAATAGCGGGCCCTGGTATGAAAAAGGTTGAAATGCCCTGATCTATGACAATATTAAAAGGTCAGCCAGGTGCGCCAGGGAAAAACAGTAGGCCTACTTTACCTGGCTGGTGGGGTGGCGGTGGTTCAGTCAGGCTGGATGCGGTTGCCACTTCAAAATTGGGCTTCCTCAAGGTTACTGTTGAACTTGAAGTGTACTTGAGCAAGACAGTGAACCACTACTTGCTCCTGAGGTGCTGGGCGGTGTGTGCACTTGGATAAAATCCGTTTTGTATTCCTACGTGTCTCTAGTTTATATTCTTTGTCAAAAACTCTTCTTGGCCAATATGTGATAACCTCATCACATTTGTGATGATGACTATGGCTGTTTTTAGCCCAATGATTTGTGTGTGTGTGTGTGTGTGTGTGTGTGTGTGTGTGTGTGTGTGTGTGTGTGTGTGTGTGTGTGTGTGTGTGTGTGTGTGTGTGTGTGTGTGTGTGTGTGTGTGTGTGTGTGTGTGTGCGTGCGTGCGTGCGTGCGTGCGTGCGTGCGGATTTAGAATAATAGGGATAGACCTATTTGCAGGGATGGGCATATACGTAGGTGTCTTTATAGGCCAGTAATTTTAGCTCATGTTTTACCTAAAATTGGAATAAATTGTAACATGGGATTTTTCTTCACAGATCATTTCTTTGAGGTCTCCAGAACAACATATTAAAAGTCCCGAAAAATCCCAGTTGCGCAAATATGTTTAATTTCATAAAGTAATAGAATACATAGGCTCCAATGGAGTGATAGCCCCGCCCCCTCCTATACAAACCCATTATAACTTAAAACTCCATTTTAACCATGATGGATTATTCAAAAACAACCCATCTTTTTTCTGGTGACTGATATTGTCCTCCTAATACGTGAGAGGACCGTGGAATTTCATTCACAGGTTTCAGTTATTTTTAAAATATTGTTTTGGAAAATGTAGCTGCCTCCATATCTGGCTATGCCCATCCAAATGAATATTAAAAAAATAAATAAATGAAACCTGTAAATGAAATTCCACTGCCCTCTCACATATTAGGAGGACTATATCAGTCACCAGAAAAAGGTGAGGGCAGTGGAATTTCATTTACAGGTTTCATTTATTTATTTATTTTAATATTCATTTGGATGGGCATAGCCAGATATGGAGGCAGCTACATTTTTTTTATATTTCCCTTTTGCCTCCATATATGATCTGCTGTTCTGACTTTATGGAAGTGTTTTTTGTGTCTCTACAGTATATTGTTTGATGAAATGAACTAGGGTGGCTAGCATCATAAACAAATGTATTCTTAACTGGTTTGTCCATTCACAGTTACCAGTCTTGTATTTAGTTGTGATTGAATTGTAGGCTACAATAAATCTCCAATCAATCAAGAAAATGCTGTCGAATCTGCAGTGTAATAAACTTGTATGTCCGCAAGAGGGCCTACTTGGTCAATTTACAGTAGTAATGTGTCATGCAACATAAATGTTTGATCCTGTGGTAAAATCTTAATACAGTTGTGGACATGTCGCCTGTAGATGGCAGCACTACATTAGTCTACTGCACTAGTACAGACTGTATAAGGCTCAAGAGAGTTGCAGCTCAGAGCTCACCTATTGTAATAGTTTACTTAAAGGTATATTTCATGATTTCACTTAAAGGAGAAATCCATACCAAAACACAATGGGCATCCATCTACATTGCACCTTGACCTTGAGCCCTGTGACATCATATATTTCCCTTATTTTTTTTTATCACTGTTCTACGTTCACCCCTGAGGTCCCCCTCCCTTCAGTTTTACACTGAGGAAGGCCTCAGGGCTAAACATCCACACTGTTGTTGTTTCCTGCTAAATAAGAGAATAAAATAAAATAGGAACTCTATCTATAGGATACAGTGTGAGTGGTGGTATTTCTTGTTCCAGAACTGCGCACCCGTTATATTATGTGGAATTATGCAACCGAGTAGTTGCTTTTGCCTTTTTCTTCATGCCCCCAAAATCCCAAATCAAGGGCAATATATTATGTCACAGGGATCAAGGTATATGGATGCACAATGTGTTTTCATACAGATTTCTCCATTGTCTAGTGTTGGGATAAAAAGCCTTCATCCAATCAAGATGAGAGGGGCCTTCCTTCAATCTTGATTGAGTGGGGGTTGGCCTGTTGTACTTCCCCCCAGTAGAGTGTGTACATGTGCACATCTTATAACATGCTAGTTGTTTACTTCTAGTAAAATAGCAGGGATCATTAAAGAGCGACTCGTCGTCAGGATTCTTCAATGATCTCCAGGTGACCCTGGATGCCACATAGCCACTGTCATCATGTTGCAGTGGTTCTCAGACATAGCTCAGTCGGTAGAACAAGCACTCAACCAAAGTGTTTCAAATTGTCCAATCTATTGGCTGTTAATGAAAACATCAATTACTTATTTGCTCCCACAGGGAAAATTCAGTTTCAGCTCAACTCATCCCACAAGGGCACGCCAGTAACTCCTTAAACTCTTTTAGGCCAGGCTGACCAACGCAACTCCTTGCAACTGCCATTGAGGATAATGGGTGCAAGTATGTTATGCTGCAACCAGAATGCCACTAGTACACTACCATTCTGCTATACTGTACAAATGCCGTTTGTGGACTGCAGCTCAGCATTCAACACCATTGTCCCAGCAAAACTTGACACAAAGCTCAGGGACATAGGGCTACACCCAAGAATGTGAGACTGGATACATGTATAACTGCACAGCCATGACTCATGGCTGTGCAGTTATACTGTACGCCATGACTCCACCACCATGATGACGAATGTGGACAATAAGTAAAATTATCCACACTGAGAAGTCTGTCTGTAGAGACAAGCTAAACCTAATGGCACTTTGATGCAGACCAATGTTACCCTTAACTTTGACAAGGAGCTGATCATGGCCTTTTGGAGGCCACCGTGAGATCATGTGACCATCCTCATTGATGTTGTTGCAGTGGAAAGGGTAAGGGCGTTCATGTTCCTCAGAGTACACATCGAGGAGGAGAGCTCTTAATGGCATACACACACCCCACATGTGACGGAAAAGGCTCCACAGCAACTGTACTTTAAACTGTACTGCCTGAGAAAAGATAAGGCTACAGTGAGTAGTGTGATCAGCAGAGCGCATAATGGGAGGCGAGGTCCCACACTCCAGGAATTGTACAAAAAAGTATGTAGGGCTCAACATCCTCATGATGGAAAGGAGAATCAGAATCAACCAATCTTTATTATCATAGTAGCCTAAGTATATAGCAAGTGAGTTGGGTGAAATTTGTAACTGTGCAGGCCCATCATTGCTGTGTGGAGGGAGAGAAGCAATTCAGGAGTCACATTGTGAATCACATCACATTATAGCACCTTTGTCAAATGGTGTTGCTAGATAATTTACAACAAATACTGGACAGCTCTCCATTTTTTGGGTGAATAGTCTTCACCTCGATGGGTGAAAGTGCAGACAACTCCTGAGCTTTTAAGTGAGTTGTCTTCAGAAAGGAGAAGACAACTCACCCTGGTGGAGAAATGGTGGTTTGTTTTGTTGGCCTGGTGCTGCACCCGCAATTTAGACTCAAATCATTACAAATAAGCTTGAGGGACGCAGGGAATATGATATTAAAGGTAGGGGAAGTGATTTCACTTTTGTCAGATATCACCCAAAAAATATTTTTTTTTCTGTTAAAATGCTCTATTATAAGGTGTGGAAACCATATATGGAGTTTCCCCCTCCCCCACGTTAGCAGAGGAGCTAATAAAAGTTCCCCAGGTGGTGGGTGAATTCTCCTCCAATCAGGATCGAGCAGCAGGTTCACATAGTGTAGCTACTCTGGGCGCCCCTAGTGCACCAGGCTGGTACTACACCATGAATTTCAAATCACTTACCCTACCTTTAAGTATTGTAAGTAAAGTTTACTTACTACTTACCGGTACTTACTATACTATCCCAATTTTGGGAGTGTTTTGGGAATGTTATTTGTGCTTTAGGTCACATGTGACATGTCAAACCAGGGGTTTTTCATGATTCTGGATCCATTCCATGCATTAGATCTGCACAAAAACAGCCATAGCTACTTGCCCTACAATTTACAATTCAGGCATTTAGCAGACGCTCATAATCCAGAGCAATTTACATTGAGTAAAAACATTGCAATACATACATACAGATTATTTGAATTTAGAAATAACAATTTAAACAGAATTTACAATTTAAAAATGATGACCAACAATTTGACTTCTACGGCTGCTTTTGCACCAAGGAGTGTTTTTGTGCAATACCTAGAGCATAAGTAAAGTTTGATATTTCTTCCTGCCATAGGATGTTAATGGTAGTCTCACAAGAAACCGCTATTTACAGTTGTTACTATACACCACTGCATAGCATACAACAGACATTTAATGGATTGTAAATACACCGTTATATTTGCCTGGATTGTCTTATATTGTTTTTATATTATCAAAAGATATATTGAACATCACAATATAGTGTGTGTGTGTGTGTGTGTGTGTGTGTGTGTGTGTGTGTGTGTGTGTGTGTGTGTGTGTGTGTGTGTGTGTGTGTGTGTGTGTGTGTGTGTGTGTATGTATATATATATATATATATATTCCATATTCCCAGAGATAGAATAAAAATTCTATTTTGGGTCAGTCTTTTGTGGTCAGTCACTGCTTGTTCCGTTCTTATCGATGAAGCAAATGTTCAGTGTTGCTGCTTTGAATCCATACCACCCTCAACCAAGCATGTCCTATTGATTTCCTGTCAACTCTACTCATCTTTCTGAAATGTTGAAATACTGATTCCAATAATCTTGCCCCCTGTATGAAAGCAATATAAAATTATGTATATCATTTAGTCTGATCCAAATAAGAACAAAATCTCTTTTTGTAATCGAACACTGACTTTGATTTGGATTTGGATCAGCAGCACCTACAGAGTATCAATTAAATACTGCATAGGCATACATAAGTGATATTGCCATTATAAGTGCAATGAAACTAGTAGTTTGTAGAAACTGTAGTTTGATATTCATGTAGTTTAATAGCCATAACCACTGAATGTAGACCCATGCCTTTTAACCAAATCCCTGTGATGGGTTTTAACTACAAAAAGGTTTAACAAACTTAAAAAGGGTCAATGGGACATAACCAGGAGACGTATGGTACGTTTATTATAAATTATATCATGTCTTGTTTGGTGCCAGTCAGGTGCCAGAAACGCAAGATTTTACTAAGACCTGAAACTGAAATAGATTTGGCACCTATATTTATTCTTTTTTGTACCTTCTCATAAATAGGCAACAAAGAATGAAGTTCATTAATATATTCAGTGGACCATAAGTTCATAGACTGCCCCCAAAGCTGCCACCTCCACCCACTGTAATTAAGCAGCTGGTCCGATTGAGAGGGGCCACTTAAGGACTCCCTTGAGAGCATCATGGTTGGCTGAGCGGAACAGCTTTACCAGCGTTATGAGGCTGGAGTGTGGAAGTCAAGTCCACTCATAATGCAAGCAGACACTAATGCAACGCTGCATTCCAAATGAATAGCAGCCATGAATTATTGACATGCGATATCTACGAGTGCAGATTAGTTTACGCTTCAGAAAAGTCACCCGATAAAAATACATTTAAGCACAGAATAACCAAAATTCAACTTGACTTAGTTGCACCCCCTAGATTTGCGTTTGCATGGCTTTTCCCTGCTTTCTACTATTCAGGCATTTAGATGTCCAGGTCAAGAGACAGGATCTGAGAGGAACTCAATTTATACCCCTGGGCAGGAAACCATGTTCAAATCCAGAATATAATTTAAGTTAAAGTGCAGCTTTAAGTTCACATACACCAGTATGACTAGAAATGTTCAAATTAATTAAACAGACAGATCACACAGGAATGCATTTACTTGCTTCTTTTATTCATAAGATGGGAATATTTGTACATCTTATGCACAGCAGATATAAAGACAAATATTTTTTTCTAAACCACAAACTTAAATTCCTCCATCACTCCAAATCCTGCTTCCCATTTCATAATGGCCCCACACAAAAAAACAAGCCTTAAACGTTTGTAGTCCAGTTTCACATTCTGAAAGATCAGCGTTATACAGCAATCTCATTTTAGCAGTCAGGATGGCACAAGCCACGTTCAGAACACTTGTATTTTATTTTATTGACAGATACTCCTTCCCCTTTAAAACAAATACAATTGCACTTTTCTTTTTTTAAACTACTTCAACAGGATTATAGGATCAAAATAACACCAAAACACATGAGACTAAACATCCAACTTAATACAAGTTCATTATTTAGTTGCACAAAAAATAAATGCATAAATATACATTACGCAAAAGTACAAAAATATTTGTACTCGTCTTTTGCTCAAATAATACATATTGATATGGTCAGTTTAAGGGGTAAAGGACTGTCATCTGAACATAGGGATGCATTCACAAGGGTCCATGCAAGATAAGCCATTTACACAACAGCCTAGCTTTCACAGAGGTAACGACCGGGTTCTACAGGAAAACTAAACTTCATCTAGGCCAAGGTAAAGAAGCAACACAAACACTAATAAGTAAATTAGGGTACATACACAGAACTCTGCGTTCTAAATCATGCCAAAAACGACTTCAACATGCAATGACTCGACTCTCCTAAAACCTCCACAGAGCCACAACAATAGTCCATGGACGGACTAGCTTAAGAATGGACAGCTTCAACAGGACAGGTTTACCCCAGCAATTATCCATTGATCATTTACTTTGCCCGAGGTTTGTTTTGAAGTGCTATATAAGACGGTACCGCAAATAGTTGCCAAAAGAGGAATCCTAAGCTCAGTCTCTCCACAGCCAAGGTAGTGTCAGCTGGCTCCCCCTCCAGGATAACCCAGAGAGGACATAAATACTGTATGTTTGTAATGCACAATTGTCCATTAAATAAACCTGGTTAAATTAAACAAAGAACTTGGTAAACCTCACTTCAGCTGGAAGAAGGCGTCGTTTCCATGTAGTCCTGGGAAAGAAAGGGGGAATTTGACTATGACATGACTATGAGTGACATTCTGTGTGAAGATCATAATTCATATAATTTGATAGTTTTCATCTTGCTCTTGCATATCAGAATGATGGAAACAAAATGTTACTTACATTCTAACAAAACTGCCGGGATTTCCATCCAGGCTGGGATGTCTCAGAGGGTGTGGGGTACCAGCGCATCTACAAAGACAGAGACGTCAGGTCACTTTTATGTTCATAACCCAAAAGAGAAGCCAGTCACTTAATAGAATAAATAACACATGAGCTTTTAGAGGGTGTCCATTTTACCCTTCTGGTCCCAATATACAGGACTTCTGCAGTTAGTCTCAGAGTAATTAACAGGCATGGAAATGAGTGGTCTTAACAACCTCCGTGTTAAACATTTGCAAAATGACATGAGTGACAAAATGACAGCCCCCCCCCCCCCTCTCCATTCCACAATATACACCATGAGGTAGTATGGTAGGTACCACGCATTACCTCCTGGGGGCATTTCCCACCCCACACATTGTTGAATAATAAAATGGAGGGAAAAGAGGTTGAAGTAACTGCAAGGACAAACTAATGCAGAAGGTTTAAAGTTGGAGAAATATTAGTCTGATAGTCCAAATGCAATGCAGTATGGCATGTTGAGTGCTTATAGATCTAATGCCCAAACTCCCCAAAATGCCATAATAGTATTATGCTGGAATGTAGATGGGGGAAGTATTCCAATTCCAAGTTCATAACAGAGCATTTTAAACTTATTTCAAATTCACAGAGATCTGCAAAGTAAGTGGCTTCCACCTGTAGTAAGCTTGAGTTTGTCCGACGACGACAACACAAAGTCGGCCTAACCGGTCCCCATGAAACTCGCCTAGTGAGAATGGTTCTGCGCCACGTGATGGAAAAAAAAGTGATTAAATGAGTTATTTTTAATGGTGTATTTATATAGCACCGGTTGTAGATCCCATTTCTCTCACGATGGTGGTGGAAACAACGCAAGGTGCCGACCATCGGGAGCAATTAGGGGTTCGGTGTCTTGCTCAGGGACACATCGACCATAACTCTGGGGGAGCCCGGGTTCGAACTGGCAACCCTTTTGATTGCCATCCAGACACTCTATTCCTGACCCACCACCGCCTTGACATTGTATGAATTAAAATAGGCTAATATTATTAAAGTATGGAAAGGAGATGCCCTATAGCGGCAATATAGTTGACAAACGCAGGACACAGGCGTCTCAGAATGCATCCATAACCGACAGCCTCAGTGGGAAGAGAACTTTCAGTATTTTAAGGATCCGTCATCACATTGCAATTAGCGGCCCTTTGTACATCGACTACAGAGCTTATATTCCATTGGAGGGGGGACATGTCGTGGACAGTAAGTTGGCACCTCCCGAGATGGCCATCACAACTCTCCTAGCAAATAAATACCATGCATTCCTTCACCCTCTGTCCCCGGGAAAAATGGGCTTCATAATAACCGCCTACTCTGCAGCACGCTACTCCCTCCCTCCCAGTCGCCGTACTTCATATGTTGCAGCAGGAAGTTAGCTAAGCAATGAACTTCCACTGACCCAACAGGGAGAAATATTTTCCATTGCTATTGTTTATTGAAGAAAGGGCACGCAGAGAGCCTTGGTTAGCATTATTAACATCTAGACAACAATTAGCTGACAATGGAACCACTTCCTGTGACTTCCTTTCCATCTGCAGAGGATTATACGTGCTCATTCATTAAGGGACAAATTCTACTTGAGGAATGAAAGAATGTCCCACGTTAATTTTCTAGAACACATTGTCAAATTGTTCTCACTTCATTAGTGGGTGTGTGGATTAGTCTTGGGCAATATACGGTATTACCGTTTATCGCGATATTGGAAATCAATACCGAGTAATATCGTTGGGTCTGTGAAAAATATCGAATATCGTCAAATACCGACATTTACTGTATTCTATTAAAGTTGAGACTTAATTGTACTATACAAACAATTTTCATGTTACACAATGCAAAACTAGCCCTTATTTGGGCTAGGCTTTTTGGAAACAATGTATTTCCAACTCCAGTTTTTCCCTATTTAGGCTGCTTGAACAGCAGAGCGCTCAGTTTCTGACCCCTCAAAGTCACAAAATTCTGAGAACTAGGTGACTGGTGGAGGTTTCCAACTCGATTGCCGTCAATACGGTATTATCGAATATCGAGCTAATTAAGACATTATCAATACAGATATTAAAAATCAATACCGCCCAAGGACTAGTGTGGATCCATTGCTTCTTTTGAGCAAAGTCAAACGTTTTGTTTTTTTTAAACACTGATTAATTGAATTACTTAAGACCACAACGTAAACCAACCCCCAGTACATTCGCATATGGACAAGTAGACAGCATCACACACCTAAAATAGCAGGTCTAAAATATTAGGTTTAACCTTATGAAAGAAAATGAACTGGTCTGTTACACATTAATTTAGATTGATCTATATAAACTAAAATCACACAGACATATGGGCCTATAGTTCTACAATTTTGGTGTGCGAGACCACCAAGCATGATACGTATTCGATGCAGGAGTCACAACAACACTTAAGTGCTCTCAAGCGCACACACACACCCATGAAGCAGTGGGCTTGTGTGTAGTAAAGGGTATAACGAGCCCTTCTAAAAAACACACCCTTTGGGGCAGGGTTTAGTCACTGTCCAATGACAATTCAAATAGCTTAGCAACTGTTGCTATGCAGGTCAAGCTTTCGAATCGGGGAGGGACTTAGTGAAGTGCTCATTGGGTGGCAATGGCTGACCTAGAATACAGTCATGGACTAGCTCATGATATCATGAGGTGGTACATTCTATAATTTCACACTGGTACCCCAAAATCAGACTTTTGACCTCCAGATTGGAATCAGTTTGGTTCAATTCAACTTGTAACAAAAGACCTCAGCAGATTTAAACCACCTCCGGATAGGAAATCAGATTTGGGGTGCTAGTCTGAAGCCATACATTTAAAAAATACAGTTCACAACACTTGTTAGAGCAGCAACTTTTGTTGAAAATATTTTTGTTGCAGATTGAAAATACGTGCACTACAAACAGTTTTCAACTTCAAGCCTGGCAGGTTTAGGTTGAAAAAAGGAAAATAATGACACACCGGTTGGTCCCTCACCTGGGCGTGGAGGGCTGCTGCGGCGGCTGCGGCTGCCGGGTATGTGAAGGCGGCGTGGGGTAGGCCCGGGGTGAGCTCCGTGGTGTATAGAGGGTAGGGGGTCCAGGCGTCTGGGGACGCTGGGATCAGTGCTGCCCCTGTCAGGTCATCTGGGGGTCATCAAGTGGAGAAGAATCAGATCAATGAGTCTTTTGCTTTTGGTGACATATGCTGTGTTGAACTAACAATATATGCTAATGATATTTAGAAGACATTTTCCTGGGGGTTTCTATGTCTGTAATGTGGTTTTAGATATTTTAGAAGTGAGCCCAGTGTCGAATGTCAGACAGTACTTCCTGGACTGCATCTTATCCTGACTTCTATCCACAAGGAGGTGCAGTTCACCAAATCACTTTGGAAGTTGTAGTCTGGAAGTAGTGTAGTAATTGGACACACTGGGCTCACTTGTAAAATCTAATAATATCTAAAACCACATTTTGTAAAAAATAAATAAATAAATGTCAAAAGTCCCTTTGAAGATGATAATGAACAGATTTCCTATCTTTTTAGCCTTAGCTGTCTGCAACACGTCCATTTACATTTCTGACCAATACAGAATTTTAAATTCAATTTAAAGTCTACAACATCTTAGAGGCACGGTCAGATTAACTGGTGCCACTGGTGGCCTTAAAATGCACATAAGACCATAAGGACAAAATTACCAAAGATGGTAATCTAGGAAGTATAGAGAAATTAAAGTCAGCATTTTAAAAATATTACAATATGTGATATTACATTTCACTAAACAAGTGTTCAGTTCCAATGGAACTACCAGAGGTGCCAACAAAAATATAAAACTGATGTTACAGTCAAGATGAAATAAAGTAGTCTATACACAACAGGGCTTTCATATCTTCAGTGGATTAGGCTTAGAAACCAAAACAAACTAATATGCAGCTTCGAATTAGACCCAACACCACCTACAGTTTTGTAACAGAACAAACCTCTGAAAAGGTTCACATCATTACTGTTAAACTTGCACCAGGAATTTCAGGTTTGGGTAGAATTTGGCCATAGCAGAGAGGAATTAGAAATTTGCCCTATAAAACCAGACATGTCCCACTGGACAAGCCGGTGCAAAAGCAAAGCACAGTGGCCTCTGCTACAGAACAAAAAGGCAGTCAGAGATGATGCATGCATGTGGAGAGTGAAGTTAGTCAGCATATTGCTTCCATTCGCACCCACTTTACGCTTAGCAATGAGTTCGTTGTTAAAGAGGAACCATGTTGATATTTATTAATGATAGGACATGTGACACTTTCCAGAAGCACCCTGCATCTCGAAAGCTCCATGACATGTCACGCCATTCTATAAGAGTGTAGAGGAGGCTGCCCAGCTGCATTCTGGAAATTTGTCATTACATTATCCTTGTGCCATTCTGCTATTTTACTCATCTATATTCAACTCTGGTTTTCCCCGGTGTGAGATCTTATGTGTCTATGCAGGACACTGGAAGTGTGTCTTTTCCTCAACAGAAAGCCTAAGATGTACATCAACAATAAATGGCAAAGTTCTTCTTTAACCCCAAAAGGCAAAGGGAGGAAAGGCGCTGCTTGGGTGTGAGAGTGGATACAGTCTAGGAGCCGTGCAGCCGTACAACTTACATGGGTCCCGTGCAATGAAGTGAGCTCCTAGAGCAGGGTGGATATTTGTGGGGTTCGGTGTAGCCATCAGCTTACTCTTTGCCATCTTCGTGTTGGCTTTAGCAAACTCTAAGCGCAGGGTCTGAGGGCTTTCGGGATCAAAACGGACACCCTGCGGGCGGAGGGGGAGAGATGGAGGGGTGGGGTGGAGGTACAGAGTATTTTTTAAGGGAGGTGGACGAGTTTGAAAGGGGGGGGTGTCTTCTAAGAGAAAACCTCAGGTCTATACATGGCCGTGTTCCTTTAGCCCTGTTTAAACACTCACAAAGCATCCTTCACGCTCCCTTGGGTTATTGTGTAGTTCTGTCAAACATTATGCCCTTCAAACAAATTATGCTGAGATCAGTCATGATCGTAAATTAGAAAGGGGGGGGTGTAGACTGAAGGATACGTTGTAAGAGCGTTTGAACATGCTTGTATCTCTTTTGGCTTCATGACCAGAACAGATAAGCGGTTCCACATCACTGGGAGGTACAAAGCATACACCCGTTGATCCACCGGTCAGGAAGGAAAGGAGATGAGGAGCAGGGCTCAAGCCACAGCATCATCCAGAGCGCCCCTTTAACTCTTGAGTGGAAAAGAAAACGGTCCTGTCTGTGAGTAAAGGATCCATCCCCCCCCACACACATTTTTCCCAAGAGTTATGTAGGAATAAGTGAAATTTCTTTAAATTAAGTGTTAAATGGCTCCATACTCTGATAGTACTCGCTGATAGATGGACAATGTTCGGTAAGTAACAGTAGTCTCCCTGTTCTCTCCCTGTTCTCTCCAGCTCTTTAGTAAACAGAGAAAGCATTTTTCAGTTCTGTGTAATTGGACATGACAAGTAGTATACACATTTCAAATTGGAACACCACAAATTGAACCCAATTGGCAACTGACCTGAAATTGTATTCCGTTTATTAAATGGTTGGAGACAGGAAAACTGTTACTGGAAACAGGCTATAGCAATGAGTACCATCAGAATATAGTGCTTAAACCTTATTTAAAAAATAAGCACTTAACCTACTTATAAATGAACGCTCAGAATTCTGCTGGGCACATAATACTTTGTGTCATTTACTTTTCTGGTGGTTTGGCGCTGCTTTGTGTGTTCTGTGCCCTAAGCATTGTGCCCACATGCAGGTGAGTAGCCTAGTACTTTGGTGTGTGTTTTCTGTGTTTGTTTCGTGTGTGTGACTGCTGGTGTATCTAAAGTGATGCGCTAGATACTATGACAGAGAGAAGTGTTAGATAACTGCCATTGTGGGCTACTTGGTGAACAGAAATAAACAGGATTACTACAGAAGACAGTGTAAATTCTACCAACGTGGCTATTAAGTTAACATGTGTTACAGTTAAAGCAGTGATATGCAAATGAGGAAGGCTATACCAGACTTAGGATGGGACGTGAACCAAGGTCAAAGGTCAAAGTTAAACTACCGTAAGCCTACAGGACTCTGGTCTGTGTCCGAAAAGGCCCTGCCCTTGAATTGTAAAAGACAAAATGGGTTGGCTTTGAGAAATTGTACTGGGACTGGTTTATTCAGTTATCTTAAACCTATTCCCACCAGGTAACTGCAAAATCCTGAGTTAAACCAGTTTTACATTCAAATAGCTGTAATAACACTCATAATTCTGCAGTGTTTCTTTCAGTTTTGAGAAAAGGACAAGAAATGTAAAATACAAGCTATGTTACAACAGAAAATAAACAACAGAGACCAGTAAAACCATCAGAAGCAGCAGCCTATAGACGATGTGTGTTGAGGATGGAGGCTTACATTTAACGCATTTTTTGCTGCTTCGGCTCCAGATCGACTGTCAAACGTTACAAACCCAACAGGCTGGAAGAAAAGCAAGAGCGCACATGTCACTGACATAACTGCATCCCTCTTCAACAGTTAACACAAATCACAAATGAAATATCTACCTGTATCTAGGTATTTGGTCAATGATTATCCTGACAATAGTTGTCAATTTTCTTTTCAACCAAATTCAATAGACAGTAGCTAGCAGTAGCCAGGGGCGTTTTTGCCATTAGGCACACTAGGCAGTTTCCTGGGGTGCCATGAGGGGGGTGGACCGCCAGACATGCTTTAAAAGGATCTCAGGCTAATAAGTCTCATATGGATAAATACATTATAATACTTGTCCTCTATACCTAGAATTGAGACCCCACCACCCCCCCCTTGGGGCACCATTTTACTGTGCCCGTCATAGGTATGACAACACAGGAGATTTTCCCTGGAAAACGTCACAGGAGATTTCACCAAGGGGGCTCCAGGGAAAATCTTGCCTGGGGCTCCAAATTGTGGTGGGGGGGCAAAACCATTTTGATTCAGAGCCCAGTGCCATTAAGTGCAAAATTATGGACTGAATATAGTATTAGTCATTCCCAACACTGAGAAGAGAAAATCCTCACCTGTTTTGATGTTAACTTAATCAGTGACCCTTCATAACCCTGTGAAGAGGAAAGATACCCAATTATCCAACATGGAGTCACATGAAGCTAGCCATGCACCTGCAGCGTGTGCACGTCAAGGCACTTTGCTAGCTCATCATGAAGGCTGGCTGCACATGCAGCATAAGTTTGCCATTTAACCATTTATGGTAAAAAATGTACAACTACTAGGTGTATAAATTCACCTTCATTTGCTTAAAAACCTTGATTCCACAGGACACGTAGGCCTATAAGGCTTCAAATGACCATGTATAGATTTTGTTTAGAATGCATTATAGGCATAACTTCCAAATAAAGTCACTGCTTTACACCAAGTGTAGACAGAATAAAGACACAAGCAGCTTGCAGGGAAAGAGAAGGGGAGTTGTGCCTTAGAGTTCATTGATAGATGGGATCGCTCCTAATCCTGATTTACAACCATGGAAAATTAAACAACTTTCACCGGCTGCGTCTTTAGGAACACAATCCAAACCAGACTGCTTCAGAGATTTCAACATAGAATCATAGGAGGTGGACTCTAAAGAACATTAACAAACACTAATGTGGTTTTTCCAAGGACACAGACAGTACAAACAACGAAGCCTCCTGGTGAAAACTGCTAAGCCTTACCTGACAGTTTTAACAAATGGGAGCCTTCACGATGAGTTAGCTTGAACACTGGATTAACTGAATGCCAGATTTGAACAAATTTCACACTTTACTGAACACCAGATTCACAGGTTTGAGGGGTAATTTATACTTTTATCATGTGAATGTTTCACACAAAGATAGGAAAAAAATGAGCAGCTTGTGACCACAGTATAGACTGTGGCAACAAGGCATTTGAGTGCAGCTCCATAATAAACGTGTGAAAGCAAATGGAAGGCATCTACCGTTTTTTTCCTGGGAGGCAAGCTAGGTCACAGGGAGGTACGGTTGGCCAATCGCAAGGGCTACTCATTTACACATTCCACAAGCTCATCCATGCGGGATGATACCACTTCCAATTTGGTTTAGTTAGGAGGAGTGTTTATGGAATTAGATGAGTCCAGTCACAAACACCAGCCATGGATGAACAATGGCATGGCCTCATTACCATACACAGTCAAACCCCTTCAAGTTAGTTGAACTCCACGAGTATACGAATTTAACCAAATGGACATTTGAAAGGGTCAATTTGGTTATATTTGTAGACTCAGGAGTTTGACTGATAAAGTGAACAGGATTTTACGGTGTATACAAACACACCTCCATTATGTGGACCACTTATTTATATACTTCAAAGAATTAAGTCAGTGATCATTTAGTATCCCCTCATGAAAACACGTCATTGTAATGGAGCCTGCTAACACTTACCTTGAACGGTCTGAAGAGGAGATAAAGTTCTCGTGGTTTGATATCTACTGGTAGGCCACTGACAAACAGTGTGCGTACCTGCAACAACAATTTAACACAAAAGACACTTTAAGGCCCCAGGCATGTGCAAAACCCAAATTTGATTATGAAATGGACCATCTAAACCCACATCACTAAATACTTTAATTTCATAGCTCTGTTACAACTTAAGTGTATAAATAGGAAAAGTTCATAATTTACACTGTTAACATTGTAAAAATATCTAATTTTTACATGACATTATGGTCATTCCCAAGCCTAGTTCTCCTGTAGGATTAGAGCAATATGGATATAAATGCACTTCCTGAGTATAATCTTAAAATAATTCCAATATAAAATATTCCTGAATAAAAGCTGTGATGCCTGCGGCACCATTGTACGACAGAATATAAACAAACAAGACTTAGTTCCCACTCGGCGGGGAGGCCAGGCCCACAACACAATAGGCTGCCAGAGGAACAGCGCCCTGGACAACAGGGCACAGCGTGACACCATTTCCTTCCTTTGACCCACAGCCTCGACCCCGCTGGTGGGTCTGGTTGTTCCTTCGGCATGTTTCAGGTGGTGCACAGCAGCCGTTCTCTAGTCCTTTAAAGAGTCAGCATGTACATGACTAGACGGCTTGACATGTAACTCAATAGAGTTGCTAATCGGTCCACTGACTTCTCTTGCTACGGGGCGTGTAATTGCCCCATGGAAAAAGAAAGGAAAATCGGCCCAAGGAAGGGCGTTATTTCTCCGAGTGCAACAGTAAAGGTGTAGAAAATGCATTCTTAAAAAAGGCCATACCAATAGTAAACTCTTCAGTGATTAACTCTGAGAGCAGACATGAGATATGACCAAATAAGGCTACATTGTCAGATTTGGGTTGTGTGTAGCCTAATTGTCTCACAGAAAAATAGACCACTCCTAAAGACAATACCTAACTGACAATGCCATCATGTCATGTCCCCCCCCCCTCCAATATTAAATAAATGCCACAAGCTTTACATTTTTACTTTTGTGCCAACACTAACACTTGATTAGTATATAGGCCCAAGTGTAATTTTAAATTAAACACAGAATGAATTTCTGGGAATCGTATAAAATATATCCATATTATCCATTATGGATATTTGTCAAAAGATTTGCTAGCAAGATTTTTTTTTTAAGTGTATATTCAGGATCATTGGTCACCCTAAAATATGACAATTTAATAGTGCTTTAAACAAATGCCATGAAGTCATGGTTTAGGCATGTCAAACTCAACATAAACACTGATATTAGTAAATTTGGAAAAAAAAAAAAAAAAAGGTTGTTGCTACTCTGGCAGGTAATGCGATGTGACTTTTCATTCCACAGAGGGAAGGCCTACAAATGAACAAGCTCTGTTAATTGTTAACCTCCAACCGCCTCTGTGCGTGTACAAAAATATTTATAATTTCCATTCCATATTATGATTTTAACCTTTTAAAGGGGTCAGGAAGCGGACCAAAATAACAATTCTACATTTTCTGGGTAAAAAGTGATTATAATTAAGCAAATGCCAGATGTTTACGTTATAAACTCTTGATCACAAAATGAAACAAATTTGACCCATTTGGTTTCATTTTATAAAGATTAAGGATCTATAATGGTCAAATTGGTTACCAAATCATTTAGCTGGGGACCACCTGGAACCCTCTTAAAGGGGAATTCCACCCATTTTAAAAAAAATTCCTGAGAGGATACAAATGTTAACCAAATGGAGTGGGTCCATTTGTACCCTCTCAGGAAAAAAAAGGAGTCAGAAAAATCATTAACATGGTGAAATACATCTTGATGATGTCGGATGTATTTCACCATGTTAATGTTTTTTTTCATAGCTACATTTTTAGGAAATACAGAATTGGGGGAACTTTATCATGTCCACACAACATCTCTAAGGTATATTAATGACATTAAAATTGAAAGGAGTTGAAAATGAGTGGAGTTCCCCTTAAACCCATTTAGGCCTGACCTAAGGTTTTTGAAAAACTTTAAATATTTATATATCAGCATAAAAACAAATTGATTTGAATACTGTACATACTGTACAGGATCCAAATATGGATTCCCGTCCTTAATGGGTTTTAATTAAGGATCTATAATGGTCAAATTGGTTACCAAATCGTTTAGCTGGGGACCACCTGGAACCCATTCAAAGACCACTGTTGGTCCCGGAACCACTTGTTGAAAACCTAATAGAGATGTATATGGTTGTCGGGTGATAGTTAGCTCGCAATTTACTCAAATTAAACAAACGCGTGTGGAAATTGACAGGTGACAAGTGGGGAAAAGCCGAGATTTGTTGGGCGGCTTAAAATCTAATAAATCCACTCGAAGTAAAATGACAATAAGCCTCCATTACAACGGCCACTTTAGGAAAACAGCTAATATTTATATGGAATTTTGATTTTGAAATTTTACTCGTAAAAACCCTGCTTTTAGAACCATTAGAATCAAATTCCGAGACCTGCAGGCGCAATTGCGCATAATACGATGGCCTGCGGGCGTTTATACACCAGTGGTTTTCAACCTTTTTGGGCCCACTATTAATTCAGCATTTGAACCACGGGTGACCATTTGGCGACATTTTAGCACCACAGACCCCCAAACCAAAGAGTTCTTTTGTCCACAATTCCAGACTAGAAACAAAAAAGGCAAAACAGATGTTAAAAAAATGAACATTCCTTCTACATGATCCAATTGTAGACTTGGGATAATTCAGATGAATAATTTAACTTTTGAAAGTGTAAAATTCATTTCACGCCATCAAGAGTCACAGTTGGTTAAAGGGGAATTCCACCCATTTTCAAAAAGGGGGTCAGAAAGAAAAATCATTAACATGGTGAAATACATCTTGGTGATGTCAGCAGAGATGTATTTCACCATGTTGATTTTTTCAGACCCCCATTTTTAGGAAATACAGAGTTATGGGACCCCCCCCCCCCCCAATCACGTCCACACAACATCTAAGGTTTATTAATGACATTAAAATGTTGAAAATGGGTGGAGTTCCCCATTAACCAACTTTCCATCATTTAGTTGGGACCACCCGAAACCCTCTCAAGGACCACTAGTGGTCCCCGGACCACTGGTTGAAAACCACTGTTCTATAAATATAAAAACACACATTACAGCTTTTTATACATATAATAAAACAAAAACTAAATGACCTTAATTACCTCCTCTTCAATGGAGACGGTATTGTTATTGGGCTCGGCGTCTTGCTGGGACTTGACGAGGCTCATGTTGCTGCTCAGAGTTGCTTCTGCCACGGCTGCTGCTGCGGTGAAACAAGACTGCTGCTGCTGCTGGTTAATGGTGCTCACAGTGCTATTATTTCTCCTGGTCGGCGGTGGATATTTCCCTCCCCCGGCAGAAGAACAAGAAGTAGAAGTATTATAAGTTGGCCCGGTGCTGCTGGACGTGCGCTGCTGCTTGTTGCTGTAGCTGCAGAGAAAGTCGTGGTGCCGCTTGAACCTGAGCAGAGACGTGGTGCCGAGGTGGTGGTGCTGAGTGTGGATAGAACTTCGTGGAGCAGCAGCAGGAGGTGGTGGTGGTGGTGGTGGTAGCTCTATCTCAGCAGACTCCAGCAACAGTGTCGACGAGATAAAGTTGTTGTTGCCAGAGAGAATCATTCATAAAAATTTGGGGGAAACTAAATTAAAGAGGTGATGGGAAAAAATAGTGTATAGAAAATGTTGTGTGAGTGTATGTGTGTGCACTGTGCGCAGTGGGTGAAACAGAGTGGTGCGGTGGTGGTGGTGGTGTGTGTGTGAGTGGAGGAAGAAGATCTCTGCCTCACATCAATGCTGTTTGAAATGCTGTGTGAGAAGAAAGAGCCACGGCGAGTCATGGAACTTTTTCATGTGAGCGTCTCTTGGTGTGTTGCGGACCACCCCCTCCCCTCATCCTGCATGCACTAGTCTGCAGCCCGCTACTCAATTAGGTCATCAATTATGTTTCTGCGAGCGTGTGTGTGTGTGTGTGTGTGTGTGTGTGTGTGTGTGTGTGTGTGTGTGTGTGTGTGTGTGTGTGTGTGTGTGTGTGTGTGTGTGTGTGTGTGTGTGTGTGTCTGCGCCCGCGCGCTGTGCTGTAATCAAAGGCCAGATCCGCCTCAGCTGCTGCCGTGAAGGCCGGCCCACTTCGGAACTACATCACCATCATCTTCTAAAAAGAGAACCTCCCCAAAAAGAAAAGAACACATTTCATTGAAATCTGCATGGGGGAAAAAGAGAAATGTGACAAATACAATTTTAACCACAGATGACAACTAAATTGTAAATTTGAAAATACAACCGTAAGATTCATAAATGCATTTGTTTTATGGAGGAGGAAAGAAGAAATAATGTTAAAGGCCAAGACATGTAAAGACAGATTTAGCTGCTCTATTTTTTATTTTTATGAACAGCTTTGTTAATAATTAGACCTAATATGGCCAGAGGGCAGATATTGGAAGTATCTATAGGATGAGATTATTTTCTCTTTAAACCATATATACTTTTTGATACTAAATGTAATTTTTTACTTTTTCAAATGAAATGGATACATGCAAAATGCATGTAATTCCGCCCCTTCTAATGAATGAGATAATGATATAAATTATAAGGAATATAGTGCTTGTGTGTTCTGGGCTAAAAATAGAAATAATAATCCTTAAAGTTGATATGCATACCATACATAAAAATAGATTGTATTGTTTCAAATCAGATTAATTCTTTTTATACCTGTATACAAATTAAAGGAAATCTTTAATTGTTCATTTTTTGTAATTGAATATAAATATGCTAATAAATGAATAACATTATTATGACACACACACACACACACACACACACACACACACACACACACACACACACACACACACACACACACACACACCTTTGTTTGCTTCTGAACTGATTCTAAGCATTACATTTCGATCCGTCTATACTGAGTTTCCCTGGTTCGATATTTATATTTTATAGAGCATATTATGTCGATAGTAATTATGAATAAAAATATGCCATTGGGATGGGCAGTGTTTTTTTGTTTTTGTTTTTTTGTTTTGTTGTTTCTTTTTTTTTGTTGGAAGAGTTCCCAGATTCCAGTGCATGTGTTTCATGAGTCTTTGTGGTACTGTAGCTTCAGTCAGTTTCCTGACTTTGTAAAGGAACACAATAAACAGAAGAAGCCTTTTACACACACCGGAGCCCCATGCACTGACAAGAAAAAAAAAATCTAAAAATAGTGAAGTCGCTTAACTATCATCATGGGTTGAATATGTTTTTGTTCATCTGGGACCATATTGTGATATATATAGGTCATATTGGTCCCATGGCGAGAGATATTTATATGTTGGCTTGGCATCCACTGTAAGAGTGCTCAAGCTAGACGGTGGGCAAAACAGATTTTAGTTGGACAACAACAACAAAGCATTGACCACTTTAACCCTAGCACTGGTAACCAAAGCTTTTCATATCAAGGACCCACAAATTGATATTTGTTCTGTTAGCCTGCGGACCCCATCTACTGGTATATGCCAAGGACCAGCAGGGTATGGACCCCTGCTGGGACCACAATTCTTATTCTAAAACTCAAATCAACCTGTTGCGTCCATAGCTTATAGTAGGCTACGGCTATTATCACCAAGGATTAACTTTTGCCACAGAATCATGTTCGAGGTAAAAATTATGAACAGCGCTAGGGACACTGTGGGTGTGGGCTTCGTGTCTCCTCTGTGTCATAAGTACCCATAACTGAGGGGGGGTTGGTGAAAGGGCCTTTCTGTGTGGTGTTTGTGTGTTCTCCCCATGTACCCTAGGGTAGGTATACCCTCACAAAAACATGCAGTGACCCTGGTCTCTAGACTGCCTCCCCCTGGCCAGCCGGGGCACCTGATGGAGGGGACAGGAACTGGTTAGAATAGCGTGTTCCACACCCATTACAATTAAACTCCTTCTGTCAGGTGAAAAGAAGGCTGCCCGACTCCTCACACATTGAAGGCATGAGGCCAGTCTGCTGCGTGCCCAGGTTGGGCGTGTAGAGCCCACGATCACATTAGATAATTGGCACTGGTCGCAAAATAAAAATGTAAAAAAGAAAAAAAAGAAAGAAATGATGACCAACAATATCATTCACTATGTTTGTTTATTTTAGTGGCAATGGACTCAGTCATTGCTTATAATGTTCATGAATTAGGAGCTTTGGAATTTTAGCATGGAATAATAAAACAAGAAATACCAATATGCACTTCTTTATGACATATACAAAGCTGTTTTGGACATGCTGTAGCCCATAGTTGTGTACCATATATAATAATAGCCTGTGGCAAGTGACCCATACATTAATAGTGCTAAAAACAATCAATGACAGCAGCTCCTTTTAGACAACAACAGACTGTAGAGATGGGGAGAGGGAGGGGAGGGAGAGGGTGTGGGGGAGAGAGAGGGAGAGAGAGAGAGAGAGAGTCTATGTATAAGAGGCTGGTTCCATGAAGTGAACAGAGTTGTAACTGTCCATGGCTCTGATGTACTGTACATTAAAGAGCAGCATTTGCAATCTCCAAAATTGACACATACAATGCCACAGACCTCCACCAATACACAGTATATACTAGTGGAGGTCCCTGCATGGCCTTCAATTTTGGGATCACTGATATGACAGTATTTTGGAAATATTGGGTTAGAAGAGAGTAACAAGGTGTGACATACCACATTACTTGAGATTTCAACAGCACTCAATGACTATGAAATATTGACTGCATTGCTGAGGATTCTGTAATTTATTCAGCAAGGACGGCACATCACTACACAGTGAAAACCCTAAGCGTTCATTCACTGTGTTGTAAAAGACCCACCAATTCATAAGTT
Source organism: Benthosema pterotum (assembly GCA_039105355.1). Lineage (NCBI taxonomy): Eukaryota > Metazoa > Chordata > Actinopteri > Myctophiformes > Myctophidae > Benthosema > Benthosema pterotum. The sequence goes on along the minus strand of CM076966.1, from coordinate 25,407,672 downwards.
ATATTTCACTTAAACAATGTACCTTGTTGACCATCATCTTTTCGGGCTTATGTGAACACCACAGATCAGACAGTTTTTAAATTGCTCAATCTTTTGACATTTGATATAATTTGTCTGCTCCATCCTCCTCCTATATGAACCCAGTGTAACTATAACCTAAATTTAATCATGATAGATTAATCAAAAACACCTATCCTTTTTTCTGGTGTGTGTGTGTGTGTGTGTGTGTGTGTGTGTGTGTGTGTGTGTGTGTGTGTGTGTGTGTGTGTGTGTGTGTGTGTGTGTGTGTGTGTGTGTGTGTGTGTGTGTGTGTGTGTGTGTGTGTGTGTTTTATTCACAGCTTTCATTTATTTTTCGTTTATTTATTCATTTTTATCTTTGGAAAGGAATACTTAGGAGGAGCCAAAAACAAATATGCTCTCTATATCCTCTATATGTTGATCAACGCTCAGTTCAACGTGTAGCGAGAACATGCACGATGGAAACTTGAACTTGCACATCTACTATTTTGGTACTCTCTTCCTCATGTAGCCTACTGTAGTTTTAGGTCATGTAGAACTGCATCCAGATTTGAATCTGGTTCTCTGCACAAGTGCAGATTGTTCTATTTTATTTATTGTTTTACATCAGGTAAAAATTTGTGTCATAACCACTGCTTATTTGAGACATGACCGTTGACTCGATTTACAGTAAATGTAAAATGTAAAAAAAAGAAAAAACATTTTGTCATAAAGGCACTATAAAGTGAGTGGGGGGTTGAATATAAAAGATTAAATAGAAATATCGTTTCATCCATTTTATTTCCAAAGATAGCATAGAGTAAATGTTCTGAGAACTATATCTTATTGATGCTACGCATACAGCATACAGTAACTTTAAAGTAGTAAAGTGTGCTAGAAACTTAAATGCAGACTCTTGCCCTTTCTCAAACATTGAATCTTTATAAGCAAAACAAATCTGCAGTGCAAATACTCAACTTTTAGACTGTGATGCTCTAATGGTTTCTCAACCTTTTTCCATGTCAAAGATTTCTAAATCCACATTAGCCCACAATTCCCCATTTGGAAAGACATGCAAGGGAACCTCACAAGCAGATTTTTATGCGTGGCTGTATAGAGTATGGATAGATGTTGATCATCCTGTCTGCAGCAAGCCTTTCCAACCTACCTGCTTACTTCTTTGAGTGAAATCCCGTGGTCATAGCAGCACTGGACAGGTACAGATGAGAAAGGAGAAACATCTATAGCTGCAGTGACTAAAGCTTAGATGAATAAAATGATAATACATTAGAGATAAACAGTAACCATACAGGAATGATTAAATAACACACCAAAAGCTACCAATAGGGTATATAGAGCTTAAGTGGTCAATTTAACTCATGAGTGTCAAAATGGACCCCTAATTGACGTAATGTGTAACTTAATATGTGTCTAAGTGTCAAAATCATTCACCACATTTCTGGTGAGTTGTGGTTCAATGATTGAAGAGTGATGTCTTCATTTATTTATTTATTTATTCCCACAATCTGTTGAACAGTGAAACTTTCACAAGAAAGAGAAAAAGAAAAACAAAAGGTGGGAAGGAAAGAAAGAAAGAAGAACAAAACAAAAAAGGATATAGATACTTATAAACAGAATATACAGACACATACATTCATAAAACTACTGATGGGTTAGCTCTGGTCCAGAGCTCCACTGCTTCTGAGTCTGACTTGCATTGGAGCTCTGTTCTTCTCAGTGCAATTGGCCATTACTCCACCCGACCAGCCTATATACAGTATATAAGCCTATATACTGTATATAAAGACCGTGTACCTACTCACCAAAATAAACACGTCTTGTGTCATCAGAAAGCCTACTACTTACCTTAGTGTTGGCACTCCCTACCACATGGATAAAATGGACTTTTTGGCCAGAACGCGATCCGTTTTTCACTGGAAAAACAACCACGATTTGTGCCCTCTACCGATATTACCAATAGAAAACTTCCATAGGAAATATTTTTCTTCAGTGAAAAACGATCGCGTTCTGGCCAAAAAGTCCATTTCATCCGTGTGGTGGGGGGCTTAGAGTGCCAACACTAAGGTAAGTAGGCTTTCTAATGACACAAGACGTGTTTATTTTAGTGAGTAGGTAAAACGTTCTTTATATATCCACTCCAGAAGAGTGGCTGGTCGGGTGGAGTAATGGCCGATTGCACAGAGAAGAGCAGAGCTCCAATGCAAGTCAGACTCAGAAGCAGTGGAGCTCTGGACCAGAGCTACTGATGGGTTAGAGAACATACCTGGGCATTATGCGGCCCGGGGGCCAAATGCGGCCCTTTGGCTGACTCTGACCGGCCCGTAAAAGGGTATTGTGGTTTTCAGCCAGTGGTCCGGGGACCACCATTGGTCCTTGAGCGAGTTCCAGCTAAATATGTAAAGTTGGTTAACCAGATGTAACTCTTTGAGAGTGTAAAAATGAAACCAAATGGACCCTTGCAGGTCCATTTGGTTTCATTTTTACACTCTCAAGAGTTCAAATATTCATCATCTGTATTACACAATCAGAGAATGTAGAAGATGAATGGTCATTTTTGATCTGTTTGCTTGTTTTGTTTGTTAAATCCAGCCTGCTATTGTGGATAAAAGCAAAATAAATCTTTAGTTTTGGGGTCTGTGGGGCTGAAATACTGAATAAATAGAGGGCCCTGGTGTCAAAATGGTTGGTCTTAATTTTATCTTGAAAATAAATTACGCCGACTTTAGTCAGCCTTTAGTCTTGGCCTTCCACAATATTTTATGCATCTCATTTGGCCCCTTGGGAAAAATAATTGCCCACCCCTGGGTTATAGAAGGGTAGTCGATCCACCATCTGATCCACTACTGAACTTTATGTGACAGTCAGAAATATTAGTCTGAGCTCATGTCTAAAGAAAGGGTCCCACATTTTACTGAACCTTTTCAGGGAGCCGCCCAGCAAATGTCAGATATTTTCCAATTTGACATAGTTAAGGATATCTTTAATCCACAAAGTGTGTGACGGAGGAGTGGGCGATTTCCACCACAAGTAATAGTAGTATTATTAAACGTCTAGCTAATACGGTAACAAAGGCAATAATGAAGGATGCCTTCAGGGAAGAAAGCAAAAGCACAGGGGAAGAAGCCCCAAATAGTGCCATAATAGTGTTAGGCCATAGACAGCGACTCAAAAAAATCCCCACCTAATATGACTACAGGACAGGACCAGAACATATGTACAACGTAAATGGCTTGCTGGAGCTTGGTGACATCTGTCACAGGCTAGTCTCGACACCCAGACCCAGACTTTCATTTCCTTCTGCATTGCGTGAAAGCAGAAAGCCAGGACTAAATCGTTAGCCTTGGTGGCCTAGAAGTGGGAGGCGCTCCAAATGATGTGACATAGCACGATGGAGGGACAGGGGAGGGGCCGGGGATGGCGACACGTTAGTGAGATCAAATTAGATCTACCCAATCTACCGGCATGGCTGTGCCAGTCCCTGCCCCTCTAGGCCAAAATCATTTCAGGTTAGGCCAGGCTAGTGACAGGTTGGATCTATGTAATTATAGATGTTGAACAGTCAAACACTAGTGAAGTGGCTGAGCACGATGTACAATTTTAAACTGAATGAGTCCCTGCCTGGAAGACATGTGGACTTAAGAAAGAATGTCCTCCCAAATATCTTGTGAAATCGCCTCTCCCAGTTCCCCGTCCCAGAGTGATTTAATTGAGTTGAGAGATACTAAACGTATAGAAAGGATCTGTAGAGGTACGAAATCATTCCCTTCAGGTCAGGTAATGGCTGATCTATCTAGAGCCGATACATACAGTAAGAGCTGTGACAGGTGGCTCTGATGTACAGTATCTAGAGCCGTCTCAGGGGAACGACCAGGAAACTGAGATGTCTTTATTTTGATTGCAGTGTATGGTATATACTCATCATTCCCATCTCCCATCTATAGCCTCCATATATGATATAATCTTTAAAAAAAAAAGTCAGTCCAGGAAGCTGCTATGACCTTTGAGGAATGTGCATCATAGCTCTTCTGTTGCTCCATTCTCATCTAACTTGACTATTTAGAACTGATGTTGATATATTTAATTACACACAGGAGTTGTTTGCCGAAGTAGCAGACATGCAAGTCCATAACACCTCACATTTGAACATTTTAACACATTGCAGGTTTATACATCTGATATTTACTGACCATGAGACCATCACGCAACAAAGTATAAATCCACCTTATCACAGCTTTTATTTGTGTGTTGGGCTATCATTGTCTCATGCAACTTGCTTGACCCCTTGACCCCCAAATTCCAGGTCGGTTACAAAGCTTTTATGTCAAGTGGTGGTATTATGTAATACTGTAGAAGCCATTATGATTCCTGCTGGTCAAAATACAATAAAATGTATTTTCATTTTTTTAGGGTACAGTACTCCACTAAATAATACATTATTCTTTCAAAGTTGCAGAAAATCTCCATTGAATTACACCCTGATTAACTTTAAAAGAACGAAGCCAAACAGTCGGTGGATCATTTGATCAGAGTGCATTTCCTCTTCCTCTGCACAAGCACCTGACACAAGCACCAGACTGTATCGTTCGGAGGCTGCGGATAAGCCTCATGTTTTATTTGCGAAAAGCGGCCCCATTGTCCCATAAGTCACCTCGCACAGCACTCTTCTGCTTCACGCCACACTGCGCCCGTCCCAGTGCGTTAGCGTCACCCGCTGCTAGAGCACTTAGCCCTGTGTTCCCCATGCCCTCTGTGGCAGCGCCAAACATCCATTTGGAAGTCCTAGGAAACTTTGAAGCCTTCTCACCCACACACACACAGACAGACACACTGACACAGGGAGGGGGAGGAGGTACACAATGCCTTTGTGACGCTTTATGAATACTTTGTCCAATAAATGTCTCTCTCTTCACGAATGCATGAAAGCTAATCAAAGAATTGTACAGCAGGTTACTTCAGGTGTGAGGGACCTCAGTGTGTCCTAATATGCACAGTTATGGCTTTCACTAACAAAAGAGGAAGAGCTAGAACGAATAACTGCAGTACAGCATTGGTTGTAACGTCACTTTGCATGTTTTATGTTGTGTATACAGTCACTTGCCCATGTCAGATCTGGACAAGGATTCAAAAATAGAATGAGGACAGACAGACACAAAGACACATATGTTTATGCTCTGTCACATGCCTTTTCTTTTTTCCAGTTGAAGATGATTGCAGAGCGTTTTGTGGTGGGACACAGGCACTGTATGGGTTTCACACACAGGCTGTAAACCATAACAAGTTATTTATTATCTTTATTTTCCAGTGACAACAATGTCAGTGCCAGCATAGAGTGTGCTTGTTGATTTACATCTCCGGAACAAAAACACTATGAACTGAAAGAATGTCAAGAAAAACATTCCAGATGAGCAAACTATTCAGATATAACTTTATTTTCACTTGTCAGATTAATGGTTGTTGGGTGAGAAGTTGGTGAGATCCTCAGTTTCAAGAAAGAAAGAATGGTAGAAAGGCATAAATAGAAATCTAGAAAAGTACACAACACAGGTGACCTGGTCATCATGACGAATGTCCAAACAATCATATCAATATATTAGGTACATGGTTAAAAATATCAATAGAAAATAAGTCACATGTGATTATACATACATGAAAGTAAACACGCATGCACACACACACACACACACACACACACACACACACACACACACACACACACACACACACACACACACACACACACACACACACACACACACACACACACACACACACACACACACACACACACACACACAAATCAAAGAAGGACGACCCGCACACTATCTGGTGAAACTTGCACAATGCTCCAGACAGTGTGTGGGACCTCTATCTTCTACAGTATATAAGTTGTATTACTGATATCAAAAAATCACTTTATGTACATTTGGCCTTCATTTTTTGTCCTACACGAACCTGAGGGTGCATATCTGCCTTATTTTCAACTGTATATTATAATTAAAGAAAATGCTCAGGGTCAGATTACCCTGAGATATATACAGCAGATTCCTAAAGCAGAGAGGAAATGGTGAAAAAGCTTCCTTCTCCACTGGGATCAGCTGAAAATAGTTCTCACGCAGAGAGAGTCCAAATACCAGATAAATGCAAATCCCTCAGTGATGTGTAGACTGGAGACATGGGAACGAACGATGAGAGAACTATGGTCTGAGCAATACTATTTCAAACCTAGTGAACGACTGCTCCTTCTAACCTATGTAAATATCCCAAGTCACGGCTTCAAAACATCCAGCTCCTCAGGCAAAATAGAATTATTAGTTAACCTAAAGGAGCGGGAGCTCGGGGGTTATGAGTGAGTGAGTGAGTGAGTGAGTGAGTGAGTGAGTGTGCGTGTGTGCATGACTAAGTGGGTGGGTGTTTTTGTGTGTGCATGCATGTGTGCGTGCGTCAGTCTTTGGGGGAAAGTGAGTTGTTATCGGAGCATTATTCCATATACTGTATGTTTGGTTGATTTCAACAAATAGAAAAAAAGGAATTGATCAGTTCTACTGAGCAAAAGAGGTGTTGTGATGTGCAGAGGTGAATGAAGCAAAGTTATGCTGTGAACTTCTGTAACTTGGTGAAAATAAACACTTTCCCCCTAGCAATAAGTCCCCAACTTCCTGTTTGTGTATGGAACGTGGACCCACAGAGGGTTATGCTATTAAACCTAAAGGGCAGAAGATTCCCAGCTAAAGCAGTAGGCTACTGTTGTTTCTCAGGAGGACACAGAGAGAGACTGCAGAATCACAGCACTAGAACATGATTTAACAACGTAAGCTAATTAAAGCGGAACTATGTAGATAACTTTTTCAGGAGTGCTAGCCCCTCCTACGCCCAGCTTTCCTGGTTTGTGTAAACACAAACATCGAAGGCAAAAGTGAAGACGAAAAAGGGAAGACGCAAATTGCAATTTGTCAAAATGAGATGATGTATGATAAGGATGCCCCTCATTTCACATGGGTGTGATTTTTAGGCATGTAGCAGACGCCGGCTGATTACTGTAATCATATGCCAAAGTGCCGCTTCGGACAGTTTTCAGAAAGCCAAGCTTCTCTTTCCTTTCAGCGCCTGTATAAAACACCGGAAGTGACGCCACAAGTCACCGGATTTTGTCCGCTGTGGAATCTGTAGTGTGCCAGCAGTCGAAGGGTGACAACATTGTCCTTGGGGAGCACCAGAGTTGGTGACATACTTTAGTTTGCAACCAAGCCTAGAATCCACTTGCATCACTGACAGCTCCATGGCCAGCTGCTGCTCTAACTGGAACATGACTCCCACAGCGTTACGCAACCTCAGGTGTGGAGGTTCTGTGGAGCAGGTTGACAGGGGCATCTCCCACACCCTGGTTTTCCTAGTATGAAAACTGTGTCCAGGGAGGCACTCACCATGAGCAGCAAGACCAGAACCCTAAAGATCTTGATGTACAACGTATGATGTCAGAACAACTGTCTTGTAGCCACTAAAAGAAGAATGGTGTAACTTGCAAAATGGTCCAGACAATGTGTGGAACCTCTAGCAATCTTCGATATACGTTGTATTACTGATCAAAAAATCACTTGTACATTGTACTTGTACATTTGGCCTCCATTTTTGTCCTACACGAACTTGAGGGTGCATCTGCCTTATTTTCAACTGTATATTATAATTAAAGAAAATGCTCGGAGTCAGATTACCCTGAGATACAGTATATACAGCAGATTCCTAAAGTAGAGAGGAAATAATGAAAAAGCTTCCCTCTCCACTGGGATCAGTGATGTCCCTGTTTGAACACGGGGACAATCAAGTCAATTACTCATCCTCAGTTCTGTTGCCGACTGCCCAGCCCAGTGCACACCTTCGGTGGTCCTGTTTGTTAATGGCGGCCATAGCTAAATAGATATTGGCAGGTGTTTGGGAACGATATTTGTGGGTCTGCGGCTAAATACAGATATTTTCCCTTTCTTGGTTCTTGAGAAAATAAGAATGTACCGGTAATTAAGGTGAAATACTGTATTTACTTGTTTAGATGAATGAAAGGATATTTCCTTTGTCTTTGAGCACCCAATTTATAGGCTTTTCTGTTACTCTACTCGGACTGGCCTTCTTTCAGATATTGAGGGTCTAAAGAATAGCCCAAAAAAGTAAAATTGCCCCAAAGTAAAATATTGCAACAATACTTTTCATTAATGGTAGACCCCAATGATACAAAAATACAGTATGTTTGCATGTTGTTCTACCTAGGGTAGGGGTATGCCTCTGCTGCTAGACTAATTCTTGTTTATTTCCTTATGAGTCATCACTAGCTAAGTCATCACCAAGTTCAGCCCAACAGAGACCCAGCTAGAGATGAGACATGTCCTCTGACTTTGACTATCCTAAGGCCATGGTTCCCACACTTTTTTCATTCTTACATCTGACCAAAGATAAGACCCCTATACACTTGTGTGCACGCACGCGTGCGCACGCGCACACGTGCGCGCGCGCACACACACACACACACACACACACACACACACACACACACACACACACACAATGTGTACAATGACTATTTTTGACGATCCCAAAATAGGGATGACATTTAACGTTATTTGTCTGTGCTTTACAATGATGTGTAAATATTTACTTATTTTCTATAATTTGTCATCCAATTATTTATTCGGGAGTGATTTTTTTTCTTTGGCCAATATTTAATTATATATTTTGTAAAAAGTTTTTTTTACAAAGTAAAAGTAAAAGTATGTAATAGTAATATTATTATATTACACTTGCTCAGACAGTAATATTGTAATATAATATATTGCTTTAAAATGAAGGTAATAATTAATAAGTAATATATTAACAAGGTAAAGTACCGTAATATTCCCAACACTGCATGTTGGGGGGTCCTTGACATGACATTTGGAACCATGCAGGCCTAACAAACTATATATCAGAGCATCCACTAAAGGTGTAAACGTCCTTTTGGGACATACAGTGCTATGTCATTGTGTTGTTCATGTAGTGTAGCTGTAATGTTTGGCCCCATTATGAAGACAGTGGGCACAGGGCCCACAGCCATGAAAGCCAGCCCAGGAATTTCAAAGACAGGAAGGTTCTTTTTGATAACAATCGACACTCCCTGGGCATTGAAACGCCCACAGTCTGCAGGGACACGCAAGTCCCAGTGGCAACAAAGTGTACCAGAAGATCTTCTATATCGTAGGCTATAATTACATGACGTTAGGACAAATTTAGGAGACCTCTTTGCTCAAATGTCAACATCATCACAACTTTATCTATGAGCAACATCTCTGAAATGTAAACCACCCTTTAATCCAGAGGTAAACACTGGTTAAGATGGTCAGCTGTACTAAAGTCAGTTTCCTTTGTGTATTAAGAAGGGGTTCAAACTACTTCTTTTTGAGTAGTCTACACACTGCAGTACCTACAATGGGGGAAGGGGTCCCTAGATGACAGTAAAGTGACAAAATTTCACTTTTAAGACATTTTTAATGCCTAAAGTAATCTGATCAATGATCTATACAATGACAACTGGTCAAAGATTGGGCAAACTGTCAAATATAAGCACGGCAAAAAGAAAGCACCTATAGGTCTACATATTATTTATGTGGTATAAGAACAAAATATTTGTCATCTTTGTACCATTTAGGCTGAGGTGCATGTACAGGTGTAGCAGGTGGCTACAGCCTCTATCATGATGGCCTCCAAAGTCTAGTATCTGCCCCCGCACCAACGGGATGTCCCTTTGGCCTAGTGGTTAAGATGTTGGACTTGTTGGACACGCGGGAGACCCGGGTTCGAATTCTGGGCGTTACACAGGCACCTGGCAGGAATAGATTATGGTGACAAATAATTAAGTCACCATAATCTGAACTAACAGTGACATGATGCCCAGGCTCTGGTACTCTCTGACCAGCTCTGCAATACTCATATTAACCACCTCAAAGCTCCATACAGGCTATTTGTTTGTTTGTTTATAACAGCTGTTAGTAAAAAAAAAAAAAAAAAAAAAAGCAAAGATAAGGGGTTTAGCATGGACTTTAGAGACCTTAAACTATGCTTGACCTGGGTAAAAATAATAATAATAAAAAAGGTCTATGTAAACATTGTCATCTCATTTTAAGCTTTGAAGGAGAAGAATGGTACTTTAGCCAGTTTTCTGCAGGATGATGTTGTCATATTAAAGAGGAATAAGATTTAAGGAAAAGCTCTGAGAAGTTCAGATCAGCTCTAAGACATGTTTCCTGTTTATACAGTGCAGAACACCAACTGCTGTAGAGTAAGCCTAAAAAGTTATAGAGATTTTTCCACTATCTCTGAAAGATTAGTGTACTGCATTTTGTAAATTTTGTTTCTAATTTATTCCTCTCAGACTTTTGCATGGTCATGCAGGATTGTTCATACTACATAACACTGGGCATATTATTAAAGTATTAAATTTAACCTTATAGTGGGAGTTATTGCATAGAATAAGCAAAGATTGTTCGGACAGAAGAATAATTTGATTTTGACTAGGCTACTTAAAGGGATATTTCACTTAGAATCATATTAGTCTTGCACTTCAGGAATTACTTTTGTAATAATAGCAATTGAGGGCTAGAGCCAGACTGTGACATTTTCTGCCTATTTTCAGTGGTCCTCGCTAATGCTCATTATATGGAACCAGAACTCAGCCATATAGGCAAAAAGGGTTCCATCTACGTATCGTATATCCATCTCTACCGGTATCCATATGAAAATGTGTGACTTGTAATGAAAAGTAGAATTTAGACTTTGGACAAATGTCACTACAGTACAAAAAAATCAGCTGCCTAGCGAAAAATATAGCTCAACAGAGTATCAGCAAATTAGCCTTCAGGCTGGAGTGAAGTTCATACCAGTATGTCAAGGAATAAACAAGTGGTCAGATGGCACATAATGTTATAGCAAGATAAGTAAGATGAAGTACGGAACAGTTCTCACCATGTGGTTTGGGGAACCCAAGAATACTTACATTTAAGGTGTTAGACAGAGTTGGTCCCCAGCTAAAGCCTGATAGTTATAGAAATTAAATGGTCCTTATACTCTGCAACTCTGAGAGGGTACAAATGGATCCAAATGCTAAAGGTCCAATGGTAGATTTAAAGGTATTTGGAATATGTTTAAAATTCAAATTATTGTATGCAGGTCACTGGCACAACATATTCTCAGGGCTTTAACACAATCATTTGGGACGTCCATGACATGAGAGTATATGAGAGCCCCTGCTTCAAACAACATCAAACGGCAAGTCCAAAGTAACTACAGTTCAGAAACAAGCCAATAAAAACTCACAATTTGTGTCCAATAGTACAATAGTCTCCATGGTTGCCACAGGCTGATAAAAATAGGTAGGACAGGTCACACACTTTAAACGTAAAAAAGTTATGGGGATGAGCAGTCTGGAGGGGAAGAATAGCCCTGGTGTTTATGTGAAACAGATTGATTTAGTGTCTCTAAGTGGAACAGAGCAACGTCTCGCTGCTATTAAACATGTTGTTATGGTCCATTAGAACCTAGGATCTGCTGCAGCAGATAGGTAACAGGACACTGTGCCTCCAACATGTGTTTGGATTGGAGCGTGTGTGATTGATGCACTGTGAGACGTATACCTACGTACAACACTAACACAGACCCTGCAGCACTGCATCCATGCCAGGCTGAAACCTCCTATCTCCATATTCTACCTTTTATGTACTGTACATTATCATGTAGCCTACTGTATGTAAAACGCCCTTCCTTGTCTCACTGTACGCTACAGCATCACACAAAAGTATGTGTGAGCTTGTAGATTTGCACTTTGAATTGTTTTCGAATTTGAATCCTGAAAAATAACATTTTTGGACATATGAGGCTTCCACCTGATAGAGGTGCCAATATAAACATGCACAAGGAGCAGATCTCTTATTTAAACCATCTGAACCCTGGTGTGTGTCCCTGTTATGGGGACATACATACAGTACATTCAGAGGGAAATAGCTTATTTACCATGTAAGCTTGCAACTCATTGCGTATGTTGTGGGCTTTGTAGACCAGCATTTTTTGGGGTAAGATATTTTACTGTAAATTGAAAACTGGAAGGGCCTTAAAAGTTAATACAGAGCGCTGGCGTGACTCAGTTAAGTATGGAGTTTAAGTGGGCCTAGTGTAGCTAATGGAACAATGTAAAAGCCTTGTTGTGAGCTGCTATTTTCAGGAAAGCGTATGGTATAGGCTGTAAGATGGAAAAGGTGTATTTTCGTTCCCACGTCTGGCAAGTGGCAGGGAAAGCTGTTGTTTATAAACAATGTTCTCTCTTAAAAGATGTAAATTGAATTATCTAGAATGCCATGTTATGTGTGTGTACCTATTCTTTCTGGACTCCAATGCAACCTTATATCCAACCCTATAGCTAATGTTCTCCCCAGGATGGTGGGGTTCAAGTGGTTCATTTTTTATACACTTACTACATCGTGTCAGACTGTCACTTGCCAAAAACATAGCACATAGTATAATTCATTTAGGATTCATGATTGCATGTTTTGGTTTGTAACCACTTAAGCACTATATATTTTTGTTGACAATAGAAAAAAGTATGGCCTATCTAGAAACTCATTATGATTTCAAGTGAACTTGTAGGACTTGTAGTTATTTTGGTGAAAATGTTTAATCTTTGCTCAGGGCATGTGCTCAAAATAAGGATACCAGGTTCAAAGTAGTTAGGTCCATTATTTTGTAAAATAGTTTCTCCAGTGTATCATTGCTGATAACGCTCCAGCTCTAATAACATGTACAGGCCTACATTTCTGTTAAAAACTGTGAAATAGCATGTAATGTCTATCATGTTTAATACATATAGGCCCAAGTCAAAAAGTGTATCTGTTCAAGAATCAGAGGAGAAGTTAGAATATGAAGGTAACAATATATACCAAGAACTTGGTAAATTTGGTAACTTTAGGTAGGCTAATTATTTAAAGAACAGACCCCTGTGAGCCAGTGCTTTAAGTTAAAGGACCATGAGACTAGTTAAATTAAACATATAAAGTCAGTATGTGTAATAATGTGTAATGCGGCTTGTGTTATGTCTCTTTGAAGGCTGCATGGGAGAGTCAGTGAGCAGAAGTAACAGTCAGAAGCATGTGAGCAGAACTAATGTCATCAAATATTAAACCTGCTGCTTGGAGTGGCAGTGTGGCACCACCGCTTCCCTTGAGACTCACTGCAGTCAGACACAATGTGGAGCACTGAAGCATCATGGGACAGTGTACAGGAAGCAGTGAATACCGTGGAGGCAGCCATCTTGAAAATAACAAACAGAATGTGATTGTGCAATGCTGTGAATAGTAGACATTAACCACAGTACGTAATATAACTAGTATAGCAAGAAGGACCAGAATTGCAACTGTCTACACCATAATCTCCTTGCCAAAACTAGCAGATCTACAAGCTCACAAATATTGTGAGCCTGTAGTAGATCGAATATTCTTCCTTTGTTATTGCCACACATTAAGCAAAATGCAGATGTTGTGTCACCATGTCTTTTTTATAATTTGTTTATAACTTTTCTGCCTTTATTGAAGTTTCAAGTGTAGATTGACAGGAGGGAGGGAGAGAGACATGTAGCAAAGATGTTCCGTAAGTCCGAGCGCATTAAGGTTGGCGAACATCTGCTGCTGGTTTAGAGATAGGGTTAGTATTGTTCGAACTAATGGGAGGTCAAACCAATGACATGTTAGCACAAAAGGCCGTCATGAACGGGAATCAAATACACAATGTGCTGACAGGCGAGAGACATGGGGCATGGCAAAGCGATGCACAACCCACCAATCCAATAGGGCTCAGCTCAGAGCTGTTCTGTGCGGTTCTTGTCTCGTCTGGACCACTACATCTACCAAACTGGGGGTCCTTGAAATGAAAGAGGTGGTGTCTTTACTGTTGGTGGTGTTAGGTTAGGTGGGGTTGATGATGGAGACAGAATGTTCCAGAGGTATAATAAAGTGCAGTGCATTAAACCTGCGGGCGGCCAATGGCTGCCGCTGGGCACCCTGGCATCGCTCCCCGTCGCCCCCACAACCAGGCTGTACTGTACTTATCAGCATCCATAATGCATGGTCACCGCCTCCCACCCCTCACATGGGGCGCTGTCATGGCCTGTTCCCTTCCACAACTCAACCCAACTCCACTTTGGCCCCTAAGAGGATGCTGGCAGTTGCATAATTTAGATAATCCTGCCCCGCTGCTTTCGGTAGAGCCCTGTGTCTTATCAAAAATGTAACAGAAGTGGGTTTCTGGGGGATTTTTTATTTATTTATTTAATGGGGGGAAATGGCGGATGTGCCAGATGAGACAATGGATGCTGTGGGCGTAGTCCTAGAAGTGGAGAGAGTTTCTTTCAGAAGTTTATTTAAAAAAACCTAGTCATGCGTGGACATGGACATGGAAGTCTCTCACTTCTTAAACTTAAACAAGAGATGCTGATTTCAATCTGTGCCATATATACAACGTAAAGTAGGCCTACTGTACCTGCTGCTGTGTTGTCTCGCCTTGCGCAAGTGATTGTGAAATTCTGCATTATTTTTACTGTGTAGTTTTGTATCGTGTGTGTGTGTTGTGTGTAATCTTGCAAACCACTGGACAGATCAGTGCCATAGCGCCTTGCAAGAGAAATAATACCCAGATCTGAGAACAACGCTAAAAAAGCGACTACTAGGCCACCTCCACCTGAGCACTTAGTTAAAACGTATTATACACTCATCATCATGGTGTGTTAGAATACATAGCCTATCTTGAAAATGTTCAACACAAACCTGCAACAAATGATTTTTAGATAAGCAAGCACAAATAAGACTACACTACACTTTACAAACAAGCCCAACCCACAACTACCACTATTTATAATTACAAGCAACTTTACAGAAAAAAAAACACCAACACCATCAGCAGGCCACAGAAGTAACCTCGCGCCATAGCCTTTCCACCTCGTAGCAAACCTGCTGTTTCTAAATCGCTGTGTGATAAAATAAATGGTGGTTCTATTTTATTTGGCGTTGCTTTGTTTTGGTTCCCGGTGGTCACTATGAGTTGGATTAAAAGATGGGTATAGCAGACAAACCATTCCAAGAAGTACTTGAAGAATGAAGAAGCATGTCGAATTCATACATTCATACTGCTTCAAGAGTTGATATTTACTGGGCCTATAAAAATTACAATGCCTACCTTGATCAATGATCACAGGGGATAACATAGAATACTGTAAGTTATCCACTGCAGCCTGTATGTTACAATAAATGCACCACATTTAGGTGCACGTGCGTGCGCGCGCGTATGTGTGTGTGTGTGGAATTACCAGGCCCAGCCTCGGCCTCAGCCAATTGGACTCTCCAGACACAGGCAAACAAACGCAGACAGAGATCTCCCTATATGGGTACAATTAAAATGAGTGCTGGGATTGTATATTAGGTTCCCAAATGGCATGGTTGATGTTCCCAAGTAGGCTGACGGGTACAGATCTAGCACTATGTCTAATGCTGAAATATTTAATTATAGTAAACACAACATTCCACCTACAGTATAGCAAAAAGTCACAGAATAAAATTGATCATATTCATTAAATAACCTGCGTGCTGCACTGCTGCCTGTTGTTTGATGTGAAAACAGAACATAGCTGTTCAAAATGTACAATGGATATTCTGTTCACCATTAAAATGACCAGATCAGAATTCAACAGTTTTGTGTAAACTCTGTGAAGATATAATAATACATATTACATAACATACTATTATTGTGTCAGTAGAAACAATAGCTTCATACATCAGCATGCCAGCAATTTCAGGGAGGCTTGTAATTAACATTTACTACAGTGGAGGTATTTGCTTCATGACTGATTGGTGATTATTTGATTATTAAATTAACCACTTAAACCTATATACTCCGTTGAACCCCCGAGTTTCCCAGGGGTCCATACACCCATGCTCGGACTGCAGCATCTTCACCAAATCTCAGCTGAAAACAGTTTTGATCTTCTATGATCCATCTATTCTAAGTTCACAGCTCACCAATGTTGTTGTGACACATTGTGTGGGCATCATAGGTTTATTCTTGATTCATTGCACAGTTAAGTGGTCAGATGGGTGGGCCATGTGCATTTTAGTTAAAAATGTTTAGTTAGCAAATTTAGTTAATGATTCCATTGGTGAAAAGATTGCTTGTGCTTTGGCTTGGATCAATCATATATCATAGTATAGTTTGTATGAAAAAGAAATACTTTAAAGTTGGAAAAGAAAACAGTGACATTTCTTTTTATTTTTTAATTTTAACAACAAGAAAATGTGTTTTTGGGGGCCCTGGACCACATGTTGGGGACTGTTGTTTTAGGTTTAGGACACAATGAAAAAATAGTCTTGATTCCACTCTGTCCATGTAAGGTAAGTGCGGTCAGCACAGACATCACTGCATTATTATTCATCTTTTCAAAAACACCAGCTTCTACTGTGTTTTTCTGACCATATTTGGGTTTGGAGTCGTACTATTATGATACATACAAGTACTTTCCATTCTGTCCAGGGTCCATAGATGGACATTGTAAAAACTAAATAAAGATTTTTGGGGCAGGGGGGGATGATACTTTTCACTCCTGTGAGGCTGTCTACAAATCATGTTTATGTTTCTGTCAAGGCCACTGCATGGATACATTTAGTTTTGCAGTATTACATGTCTTTTAGTTTGCTTCTATGTGCTTCTATTAAATTAACTACATACTGTATATTAGTTGTCCTCGCTCCCCCACTAATTTTGCCAAGATTCATATTAGTATGTTTTAACTTGCTTTTGTGTATTATGATTTATAATTTACAATGTAGGCAATGTATTTAGCAGACGGCACGCGTTCCTAAACCAAACGATTTACAGTAAGCAAAGTATACACAAGGAAATAGATGAAATGCAGGAATAGTAACCTAGTATAATAGGCAAACCAAGAACCTGTATATAACATAAAAATAAATAATATTAATAAATAATATAGATTATACGCCCGGTTGGTCAACAAATAAACCTGACTTATCTCTCCAAATAACATTCTATCTAGATTTGTTGGCAATTGTGTTGTCGCTGGTCATCTTCGATTGGAACTCCTCGACTGGATGTGAGCTTAGAAAGAAAAATGTGCTATATAAATAAAGATCAGTGATATCTCCATGCTCTCGGCCATGTTGCAGAGATGCAGCCAGAGGGAGGGAGGGGGTTGTGTGCAAAGCCCTGCAGATCAGTGAGGGGATCAGGAATACACTATCAAGGACATTGAGATGGCACCCGTCCCTGTCTTGTTGTTTAACCTCACATGCATCCCCCTGGGATGATGGAGGGATACAGCAAAGATGATTACACATGGAGGGCTAACCCGGTTCACTTTTACCCTGCCTGCTTGCTTCCTCTTCTACGAAGACCTGAG
This sequence comes from Benthosema pterotum, assembly GCA_039105355.1. NCBI lineage: Eukaryota > Metazoa > Chordata > Actinopteri > Myctophiformes > Myctophidae > Benthosema > Benthosema pterotum. Next base: position 25,390,188 of record CM076966.1, on the reverse strand, counting down.
ACTATATTCTGGGAAAATAGCCGATCGACAAGGTTGCACAGTTCACAGTTCAGTGAACCCAGTTCAGTCGTGCAAGTCATAGATCGGAAGATCTATGGCCGTGCTCTGTGATACATCACCAAACCTACCCCTAACCTACCCAGTTCTGCAGTTTCCATTTCCATGATACGATGGCCCTAAAATATACACGGGCAGCGAAAACTTGACATTCACTAAGTAACGACAGAGACTAGTGGACGCATGACATTCACAGAGAACTAGGAACAACAGGGAACACCAGGCATCACCAGGCTTTCCACCTTGGAGGAAAGCCTGGCCTGTATGACAAAATCTCTGTATGATACAGTCAGGAGCAGTTGACAATGTTGCGTCATGTTGCAGTCATTGTTTTGTAGTCATCAGACTGGAACTAATCAATCTGGAACTGCCTTTCCCTCAAACCTACCACTAAACAATGACTACAACATGATGTAACATATCATCCGCTTCCGACCGGATCATAAACCTGAAAAGGAATGATGCCCAGGCTAGTGTTCATTTAACTCAAGTGTGAGCAAATGGAACCAGAGGATGGGTCCATTTTCACTGGTTTCACTCAGAGTTACAGGCCCATGTCCATTTGGTCACAAATTAACGATAAACTTAGCTTTGAGAACAATTTTTCTACGGTCCAGCCCGACCCCCCAGGTCCTTCCTCATTCCTCATTTCGCCCTCCCGTATTAGCCTATATGCCTCTGTCCACCAACTCTTCCTGCTAGGCTAGCACTAGCAGACTACTATCCTAATCGTAGCACTGCCTGTCTCTTGTTTGGATAAGTTAGTGCTTCAGACGTCAGCCCTGTGGTTCTGATGTATACCACCTGCCTTGGCCTCCGGCTGACCCCGTCCTCCGACTCCCACTGCAGAGACATTCCAGTGCTTTTTCTGGGGGCCGTGTTTATACTCCAACAGATTACCCTGCCTCCCCCCCGTCAACCATCCACCCATCTGTCCCCCACCCGTCCCCCACTAACACGGACACTCTTCTACATAAGTTTGTCTGTAAAGTCTTACAGTTCTGGAATACAAAATGTTTGCCTCTCGTAGCAGTAGTAGGACGGTGGTTCTCGAACATTGTCTTCATGTGATGGTGCTGTCGGATGTACATTTTTTGCCATGGACGCTAATTTTTAAAGACTATCAGGAACTGTGATAAGAGAAGATCTGTCAACATTGTTTTGAAAGAGGTCACTTCCTAGAAAAGTAGTGGAGTTAAAGAAGTAGATTGCATTTAAAACGTAGTCGCATAAAAACCCAGCTTCTAAAAGGCCATCGACTTGCAAAAAAACAAACATGTTCCACAACTACAGTGCTCAAGTAAATGTGCTTTCGCTACTGTGCACCACTGCTGTCTTCATGAAAAGCTATACAGTATGCATGTACTGCAACACTCACTGTAACAACTTCCAGGACAGTTGTGGAAGTGCTGAAGTGGAAATGGAACATGTTAGTGTATGTGTGCTCTCCATAGAGGCTTGTCAGACCCACTCACATGCTTTAAGTCAAGGCATGGACTTCTCTGTAGACAGGGCGGCCGGGGGGCATCTCCGTTTCCAAAGCTGGGAGAAACAAGTATTCAGGTCTGCAGAAAAATATGTTAATTTGGATGTGCTTGACATGGACATATTTGATAACCACTGGTTCAAACAATAATGTGAGAGATAATAACTCTTTGAACCCTTTGACAAAAACAGCGCCCTCTACTGTTTGTTTTCTTTGAATTTATCTCTGGGTGACATGATCCAATAGAATGGTCATAACAGGATGTTGGCCTGGTTGGTCTGCCCTCAGCCCTGCCTTTCTGGTGGGAAACATATTTACAATTTAATCATTTATCAACGAGAGAAACCTACAGTAATCAAGAACACATGGCATTACAACAAATGCACAAAAAAGTCATCAAGAAACATATGTTAATTTCCATTCTTAGACATTTTTGCATATGTTTACATTCCACTAGCCTTGACACCCAGACTTTCATTTTCGCCTGCGCTGGGCAAAACGTTGGGAGTAAGTCCTTGGTCGCGTAGGCCTAGAAGTGGGAGTCAATGATGTGACATAACACAGCACTGGGGGGGCTGACGGACAGGTCGGTAAGATCCAATCAGGGCGTGCGATAATCTGAGTCGTGACCCGTCTCTCTAGGCCAGTATGCAGGCAGGTTAGCTCAGACTAACATTCCTCTAATGTTCAGTGTTCACACATTCTGAATGCCCATGCCAACAGATTCAGTAACACAGCTTGGAATCTGTTCTTGAGAGATTAATCACTGGAGGCAGAGCAGACCTCGCCGCTCCCACTCGATCTCAGTAAGGTCTGTGGTACGCCCTTAAATAAGAACATACTGTAGGTGCATAAAAACAAGCCCAAAAGAAGTGACTATAGGTCACATGAGAAGCATTGTATATCTGAAAATAGCTGATCTACAAGTTCACGTTCAAGTTCAAGTTCATGAGCTTGCAGATCTCCATTTTACCACAAAACAAAATATTTTAAAGATTATCTGAAAAGTAAACCTATATTCTGGTACTAGGGGTCACAAAAGGACTTTTAGATCAGGGTTTCATGGACATAAGCAACTATACTTAGGAAACAAGATCCAAAAAACACAACATTACATAAACATAATTACCTAAAGTTTGTTCTTCTATTAAGCGAACATGGCAACACTGGCCCAAACCCACCCAGTCGTCCTCCCTGCAGCCAGGACCCCTCCCCTCCCGTCCCACCAACACAACACACAGGATCAGATCAAGAGGTCAAACACTATGAGAGCTACACGTGATCCTGCTGTTACTTCACTGCTTCAGCCTTGTGGAACCACAGGAACATGATTTACCAGTTCTGGGGCTGTCATGTAGCAAAAAAAATAAAATAAAAATCTAGGAAAATTTGGAAATATAATAGGGAAAGTGTTGTTCTCCAATAGATCCTATTAAATAATTATTTAGTCACTTCATGCTTTTCATTTGGTTTGATATTTTGTCTTGTCAGGTGGAAACCTCTTATGTCCAAAAACGATTACCACTACCTTTACACAGTCAGAAGTAATAATAAAAAACATAACATTCTGGAATTTAGATATATGCTTTCCAACGCTTTCTGCTGCGAGATCTGCTTGAATTTTAAATCTAAAACAAAAAAACTGAAGCAGAATGATGTATTTAATTTTAGTACAGTACCACAAACAGAATAGTCTGTAAGGTCTCTTACCACCACCTCAGTTTGTGTGATATTACAAACCATGGCTCTGTGTGCAATTCAAGACATTTTAAATGTCACATTGGGAGGTGTGGAAAGTAAATCCTATGTGTTGTTGTCACTACACCACATGTGTGACTGTGAGCAACAATACTGACATTTCTGTAATCATTCATGACTGTTTGGATTTAATGTCAAGTATATTCCAAACCTGTGTGGCAACATCACCCTAAAATAACTGGCAAAAGGGTGAGCTAGTGGCCAGGTGAATGGCTGCAAAATACTTTGAGATTTTCGTATGGGCCAGAACGGTATTTTTTGTCCCCCAGAGAATTGCTGTTTACTTTATATACCTGCAAAACCTTGCACTATACAAATGTTTCACACAGATTTACTTTCTTTGCTAAATAGTTACGTTATTGATTGTAAATGTAATCGTATTGCCATGATTTAACCACCATCATGCATCATATCATCAACTGTTTATTGTGATTGTGGCTGTTGAAATGTATCGTTACACCCCTACTGTGGGACTGTTGCTGATGTGTGTTCTATATTAAGTGTTTATGCATTTTAGGGCCTGGATATAGCAATGGACTTCCCCTTGTTTTGATGAGTGGAGACACGTGTTCAACATCAGGCCTAATGTTTACATGATCAACCATGACCCTACAGGATATTTGTGTAGCCTTGCGTCTTAAAGGGAGTAGTTGTCCCAAAACATAATTCTGCATGGCCAAGGTATGATTAGTAATGAAACAAATGAATCTCCATGAATAGTAATGGGCTGTGTATTTAACAGAAAATAATTGTATTGATGAAAAAACATTCAAGGCTAACTTATACTTGCAGTATGACAGTGTTGCTTATTTAAAAAAAGGGAAAAAAAAGAAATGGACAACGTTAGGATGGAGATCTATTTTGTTTGTTCTATTACACAATCATATGATGGGGTAAAATGTAAAAGTCTGGAGATGTTGAGATACTGTATGCCCTTATCATGATCAAGGCCACAGCTGACTAACATATTGAAGTCAGCTACTATGGTAGAATTGTCACACATTCACAGCTTGTAGATCGGCTAATTACAAAGCATTTTTGTCTCATGGTGATCAATGCGATTACACAACTACATTAGTAAACCTGTTTTGTTCAACTAAAATATAGTGGAAATACAACCAGCAGATTGAATACATCAAGTTGATGTGGTAATACCTGCACAGAAAACATCCTTCACAGGTAGCATGTGAACCGCTCTTGCTGTCTGCTTAATATTTGATTTTCCTGCTTATCTGTGTGGCAGTTTTTTTCCTCTTAAGCTTGTTTCACACCACAGGGTCGCCTTGCAACTCCTTGGGTCCAAACGGTTGCCAAGAGTTAACGCTAAAAGGGTCTTGACCCTTTGGCGTGATTAGCTAAGGCTTCATAGCATCAGCATGTAATGGTGATTGTGTTACATAATGTCACCATCTAGTGGTGACGACAAATGATGCAGGTCACAGACATGCCATGTGCATTATATTTTGTTCCATTATTTTCAACCAGAATCACAGTGCACTGTACTGTTAACTACATTTGTGTTTTTATTTCTTTGTCTAAAAAAAACTACACCCCGCATAATCAGTGCCCATACCAAAGGTGAGGTTGGGAAAAGGGCCTTTCTGTGTGGAGTGTGCATGTTCTGCCTGTAGGGCCACAAAATCATAACCCTGGTCTCTAAACTGCCTCCACCTTTCCATCCAGGCTGCGTGATGGGAGGGGTGGGGGGTGGGGGACAGGTTGGAATAGTGTTCCTTCCACTCACTACGTCCAACCAGAGAAACTCTCCCCTCTCAGGTGTAAAGAAGCAACTTGTACGTTGTACACTCATGCATATAGGAAGCATGAGTTCAAGTCTGTTGCTCTCAGCCAGACAGTCAATTATCACATTAGATAATGACACAGGGGTGAAAACTGTGATACAAAATGTGGAAAAACAAATAGAAAAGCGACACTATGGTGAATTTAATTACAACATCTGCCCTGTCTAGTGTCTACGGACCTCCATGAAAAATAATTGAGAACTCCCACAGTATACACCCAGATTAATGCATGCTAAGAGTATCTCCATTTTCGTTACATGCAAAACCCATTATAGTGGAAGATTTAACCCCGAAAAAATTGCCGTTAACTTCAAGTCATGACACAGATAATCCCTTTGGCATGGAAGTACCTTAGGGTGATAGGAAAAGATTCATCCAAAGAGACAAGCTGCATCACCTTTAATTTCTGAAATATACACGTTTTTCAAAATGGCCGCCACCATTCTCAGCAATACAGCATAGCCCATATCTTTGCTTCTGTTAAAGCTATAATAATGATATTGGTGTCAAAGTATACATTTTTAGGGTCAAGGAATCCAATAAAAATACATTTCAAGACTAAAAAAACTCAATATTGTTTTCTTTACCATCACAACCGGGGTAAATATGCACATTTTATTTAAAAGATGTGTTTTAACAGGGTAACTTTGTACCCCCTCACCTGCTAAAACTTCCATTTTGTTTTCTCTTTGGCATGGAAGTACCTTAGGATAATAGGAAAACATTCATGCAAAGAGACAAGCTGTATCACCTTTCATTTCTGAAATATACACGTTTATCAAAATGGCCACCACTATTCTCAGCAATACAGCATAGCCCATAGCTTTGCTTCTGTTAGAGCTATAATAATAACATTGGTGTCAAAGTATACATTTTAGGGTCAAGGAATCCAATAAAATACTTTTCCAAGAAAAAAATAATAATATTGTTTTCATTACCATGACAACTGGGATAAAATATGCACATTTTCATTAAAAAATGTGTTTTAACAGGGTAACTTTATCCCCCCTCACCCGCTAAAACTTCCATTTTGTTTTTGTTTGTTTTTTTGCATGGAAGTACCTTAGGATAATAAGAAAACATTTATCCAAAGAGACGAGTTGCATCACATTTCATTTAAGACATATACATGCTTTTCAAAATGAAATAATAGTAATAATAATAAACTCTTGTTTATTATTATTACTATTATTTCATCGCTGTCATTACATTCTGACTGTGCTGCAAGGCCTTAAAACGGAGGATGGACTCTAAACATCGTATCGACATGTCATCAACTTCCGGGTCAAACTTATTGGCCATGAGATGAGGGTGTTGAAACACCCATCGGAGGTCTCCGATCCCGTACACACACAAGTCTCTCCTCACCAGCGACGTGCATGGAGGGTACGCGGCGCCTTTCGCTACATCACCCTCGTGACTGACCCAGTGCATCAGGCGAGCGATGGCAGTCATGTCAGACCGGTGGTACTTCCTGTGGCCCGGCGTCGACCCGGGCACAGAGGGCAGCCGGTTCAGACTGGCCCACAAGTGTTCTTCAGGGGCAAATGTGTCTTTGCTCCACTCCAGGAAATTCAGAACCTCTTTGTTCTCTCGCACGTGTTTCACAAACTCTCTGGTGACCACGAAGTAGTTGCTGCCTGAGAACACAGGGATGGGTGGGGGCGTCTTTTTGGTTTCCGTTATCTCGATGCCTTCGTGATGGTACTGCCAGCGAGGCTTCTTCTGGTCCGGCACATCTTCAGACTCCAGACTGTTCCTCCCGTTGAGCAGTTTCAGCGCCTGAACCATTTCGGCGTTGGTCTTGATGGGGAGGTCCGCGCCACACGTGTTGAGCATGTACTTCCACTGGACGTTGGACGTCAGCAGGTCGTCCATGCAGTTTAAATTCGCCTGCGTTATGGACCACGTTCCCCAGGACACTCTTTCTAGTCTGCTGGCCATGAACACGTTAGGGAAACAGGACACGATCGCCCTCACGGCTTCCCGGAATGCCTCCGGTGACTTCTGGTCCGCGTGTACGCAGTAGACGTTCTGGGGGTGGTAGACGGCGCGCAGCAGTCTCTCGAACATCTCCACTCCACCATGGATCACCATGGAATAGGCGATGGGGAAGTCTCTCTCCTCTGGGCTGAGCGGAGCAGAGATGAACCCTCTGGCCTCAGTGTAAGCTTTACAGTCTTTGGTCGCGCCAAGGTAGAAATCCTCAGACAGTCTCTCCTTGGAGCCCATGAGTGGAGCGACGTCCTCCTTCTTCCCCTCCATCTCCCCCCGGACGATGGCGGCGCACACTGCCAGGTCCTCAATGTATTCTCTTGGAACTCGTGGCAGCGGGTCCCATGCCATTGGCTCCTCGTTGTTCTGAATCTTGAAGGAACTGTGGGTGTTGTAGTACACTAACCAGCCAAGCACCAGAAGAACAATTAACGTGGTCCATTTGAGGAACACCACGAAGGATCTGGAATACATTTTTATCTAGTCCTTGAAGATTTTCTTTTGCCGTGAGATAAAATCAAAGCTGGAGCAGCGATTAACAGACCCTCGATCTGTTGAGAAATCCAGTCTCAGACACAACCTACAGTTGTACACCTATATTTACCTAAAGTATGATGACAGGAATATCCAAACACGGAGCCTGGCGTTAATTACACTCAAACAGGAAGTAGCATTGACCAATCAGGAGTGAGGACGGGGCTAAGTTACACCAATGAACGTCAAGGACTCAAAGCAGAGTCCATGTTTGTTGTTTGACACTGTAACTGTTGCACTGTTGAGTGACAGGGCTGCTGGCCAATCAGCTGCGTCTGTTTGGATTTGTCTTTAGACCAACCCCCAACTCTGACTCTCATTGGTTAAATACATCTATTGGTACTGGAGGAAATCAGAGGTTGACAATAGAAGGCCAGACCAAGAGACTGGGTCTGAACCAGGTCTATGGTCTGAACCAGGTCTATGGTCTGAACCAGGTCTATGGTCTGAACCAGGTCTGAACCAGGTCTATGGTCTGAACCAGGTCTATGGGTCTGAACCAGGTCTATGGGTCTGAACCAGGTCTGAACCAGGTCTATGGTCTGAACCAGGTCTATGGTCTGAACCAGGTCTATAGGTCTGAACCAGGTCTATGGGTCTGAACCAGGTCTATGGGTCTGAACCAGGTCTATAGGTCTGAACCAGGTCTATGGGTCTGAACCAGGTCTATGGCATACATGCCACCCTTTGAAAAAAAAATTGAGTAGCAAATTAACGGGGTGCAGCGGCGCAGCGGCCCGACAGCGCGGCAGTGCAGCGCACATTGCAGCAAGGCACATTTGCATGCCTATATTATCTTCACATTCTCACTTATCACGAGGTATGTTTCAGTAGTTTTAGCCCAAAAGAAGTTGGGTGCCCCCAAACATTGAAATGACACACACACACACACACACACACACACACACACACACACACACACACACACACACACACACACACACACACACACACACACACCTATATTGGTGGCAGACCTTTAAAAAAGGGTGTATTTTTTAAATGAAAAGTGATACAACTTGTTTCTTTGGATATTTTCCTATAACCCTAGGTATATTTTACCACTGTTGTCACTGCAATGACAAATGTATTGGTTTTCTTTTTATTCAATTGTTTATTGAATTGGATTACTTGGCAACAAAAATGAATTGGATTACTTGACACAGATATTATCATAGCTCCTGTTATCATAGCATAACAGGAGCTCTAAATGGTGGTTTCCATTTTGAAAACTGTGTATATTTCAGAAAAAAGTGATGCAGTTTGTCTATTTGGATACATCTTTTCCTCTTACCTAAGGTACTTCCATGCCAAAGACAAAATTAAAAGAAAGTTTTAGTGGGCGTTAAAACATATTTTCCAAATGAAATTTGCATATTTGCCCCTGTTGTTGTGGTAACAAAAACAATATTGAGTTCCTTAGCCTTGAAATGTATTTTATTGGATTCTCTGACCCTAAAAATGTATACTTAACACCAATGTTATTATTATAGCTCTAACAGAAGCAAAGCTATGGGCTATGCTGTATTGCATGAGAATGGTGGCGGCCATTTTGAAAAACGTGTATATTTCAGAAATGAAAGGTGATACAGCTTGTCTCTTTGAATAAATGTTTTCCTATTATCCTAAGGTACTTCCATGGCAAAGAGAAAACAAAATTTTAGCAGGTGAGGGGGTATAAAGTTACCCTGTTAAAACCCGTTTTTTTAAATGAAATTTGCATATTGTACCCCGGTTGCCATGGTAACGAAAACAATATTGAGTTTTTTAGTCTTGAAATGTATTTTATTGGATTCCTTGACCCTAAAAATGTATACTTTGACCCCAATATTTTTATTATAGCTCTAACAGAAGCAAAGATATGGGCTATGCTGTATTGCTGAGAATGGTGGCAGCCATTTTGATAAACGTGTATTTCAGAAATGAAAGGTGATACAGCTTGTCTCTTTGGATAAATGTTTTCCTATTATCCTAAGGTAGTTCCATGGCAAAGAGAAAACAAAATAGAAGTTTTAGCAGGTGAGGGGGTATAAAGTTACCCTGTTAAAACACATTTTTTTAAAATGAAATTTGCATATTTTACCCCGGTTGCCATCGTAACGAAAACAATATTGAGTTTTTTAGTCTTGAAACGTATTTTATTGGATTCCTTGGCACTAAAAATGTAGACTTCGACACTATTATTATTATAGCTCCATCAGAGGCAAAGACACGGGGTATGGTGTAATACTGGTTCGTTGACGGCGTCCATTTTGAAAACGTGAATATTTCTGAAATGAAGGGCGACACAGCTTGTCTCTTTGGATGAATCTTTTCCTATCACCCTAAGGTACTTCCATGCCATAGGGATTGTCTGTGTCATAACTTGAAGTCAAAAGTTGATTACATCCTCCACTATTATGCCATATCCCTTATTTCATTTTCACTATTTTGAAAAACTTTTTTGGACTATTTCAACATGTCAATCTATTAACACGTTGTGAGCTAGTAGACTGGCCATTTGAACTACTGAGAAATGTTTTTTTTTAATAGTTTAAAAAGGCAAAGAAGTTAAGGGATAAGGGGTATAGCGGTAACGAAAATCTCACCCTAAGAGTATATTCATTTAACTCTTATTGCCATGTTAAATGTACACTCTGGATTTGTTAGCATGATCCAACCGTCCATGACTTTGGCTTAATGGATTCTGATCCCAGAATAAAAGGATAGCAACATGCCAATTCAATCCAATATTTTAATGAAAAAAGAACAAAACATATTATTACAGAGTTTGGTGAATTTGAGGATGAAAAGTGAAACGGCAGAGACCCATCTACTCGACAAACCCATCACCAATTTTCGAATGAAGACAAGTCCAAGTTTGTGGAGCAGGTTGAACGAACTGAACTGCAACAAACTAAAAAAGTGGAAGGCTAAGTGCTGCTCCTCATTTGTCCTTCTCTTTCTGCTCCTTCTCCTTCTTGTCTTTCTCTGCCTTGGCCTCCTCCGCCTCGTGTCTCTTGATCAGCTCCTCCACCTCCTTCTGTTTCAGCACCTTGATCTTGGTCTTCCCCTCTTCTCTCGTCAATGTGGCGATCTCCACTGGACATGGTGAAACAATCCACGTGTCAAACATTTTGTTTTGATTTTTTGTCTTTTTTTACCACTGAACTAGTCTTGCTGGCCAGACTGTTGCCTCCCACAATTTTCAACTGCTTCCGTCATACGGACCTAAATGATTAACGATAAAACTGATCTGATGCCGCTTATGTTTGGTCTTTAAACTTGTGCATATAAATCACCCAACCTTCTGTCTGTGGCTATATTTTAAAATATATTTTCATCATCTGAAATGATGGCTTGGTCTCTCAGAAAGTTGTAGTTCCATACTTCATATACCTGTATAGCATTCCGTGATTGTGGAATAATTGTCTGGCTACACAAGACTACCTTTAACCACTTACAGCTTACACTACGGTATGTAACCTATTAGTGAATAAAAACGTATATTTCTTAACACGATGTGCACCCCGAACCACTGGCTACGATTAAATCACCATTAAATCAGTGGGTCCATGATTAGAGTCTCCGGGGCCTACTTTCCAGGTGCACCAGGTGACATCTTTAATGTAGCTACAACAAAGAACCAACAATCGGAAACAATGGGAGGTAATACCAGCATTGTTCCTAACGCGACTAATGCATGCGCAGTAGGAATACTATTGGTTTTATAGGATTTGATTTAGATCAGGAGGTATTCACGTTCAAAGGAGCTAGACCACTTTGGACGACGGAACTGACATAAATCGCACCACAACACTACCATACTGTGGTGGGCTCCGTTATTAGGAAAGAAAACTCAGTCTTTTCGTCTCCAAGCGTGTGCATCACACACACTTTGAGATTTTAAATGTGCTTTCATTTTATCAGCCTTGGTGCCAACAGCACACATGAATGTAATCTACAGTATAGCACTGTACGCCCAAATCCATTAATATCAAGGCCAGTCGGCATCATTCAAGATGAAATTGTCTCAACACTTCAATGTTCACCGTGTTCAACTGCTGAGGACAGGGCAGTAGCAGTACACATCAATATTCCACACAGGTCACTAAATAAATTACTTAAATATCATCCTTTCCCCCACTTTCATCTCCGACTAAAACACTAAACAATCATGGCATTTATCCCTGTGAGATTTGAGTATGTTTATGCACACTGCTTGCTAATGGTGGGCGGGGGTGGGTTGGTCGCAGGGATGGGGAGCATGCTTTTAATACACCCATTAATCTGCTCTAAGTTAAGTTTGTTCTGATCAACAACTCACTCAACCCTTGATCCAAAAACACTTGGATGCACCACGTTGTGTCCCCCTAGGAAAACAAGGCTGTCAAAAGAAGCCTAATTTATATTGGTCTATTGACTTGGAATGATCCCCAAAGCAAAGTTATACTGCCCTCACTGATTTCACTGAGGATTTGCGAAGGACTATAACTTCATGATCTTTGGGCACGCACACAGCAGGGTCAGTAGTTCTGTTCTGTGAAGTGTTGTCACCCTTTTTGCAGTTGTAAAAATAAGCTGCCACGATTTGCGGTAGGATTGAGGAATAGCCAGCAACAGGAAAGGGATGTGTTAGTGTGGGAAGGCAGTGAAGCTCTCATGTACACAGTGTTTTTGGCATCCCCGCTCCTCTTCCTCCCCAGCACGAAGCTTACTTTTTATGAAAAGCAATTAAATTTGATGACCGGTATAATGTTTGGTGTTTGTAAGTAGCACACATTGATGCTGGATGACAGGGCTGTGTGGTGCGATGTTCATTGGGGCTGTTCATGTGCTGTTGCGTTTGAAGAAGGCTGAGGACATGACCATGTGTTAACATAATATTTGACATTGTGCTTGTATAACGGATTTGCTTATCAATAGCTGCCCCTGGTCTTATGTCTCTTTGATTGCGTGATTTGTGCCTCAATGGTCTATTGTATTTATAAGTGGGCGTCCACTTCCACTGAGCTTTTGACAACAGAGTATGGCTCACTCATACACTGTAGTATATTTAGTTGTTCAGTTAGTATTCAGGCAAAGCCAAAATACAAGCTCCATCACAACACTGCAAACACTTGCCTGAGATTACCAACAATGACCAACAATCAATCATCTCAATAAGGATTAGGCCAAACAGCTTAATCTGTGTGTTCCCAAGCCCTTCTTGATTTGGGAAGCAGGGGGGCGCAACATGGCCATGCTTCTATAGAATACATTCCATAGAAGGCTTCTATGGAATTCATGCTCACCTTTCTCTGCCGACAGCTTGCTGACATCCATGGTCTTGTTGAGGACTTTGACAGCCAGGGCCAGCGCTGACGACAAGGTCATCTCCCCTTCTTTGAAGTCCTGCTTCAGCATGGACACTGCAGCCTGATCCACATCAATGCAATTGTTATTTATTGAACGTTTTTGAAACAGTTTACTAGAGGAGTCGAAAATTACAGCATTTATTGAAATAAAACACCCCCAACCAAGCACATTTTTAAATCTCTATGGCAAACCTAATTTTAAAAATTGAGAGCATAAAATAGTATATGAAAGCCATTTAATGTTTATAGTATTAGAATCTCACAAGTGTGCTGCCAAATAAATTATAAAACAGCATGCCAAGAAATTTAAAAATTTAAAATTCCAGTGATTAAAATTCATAATTCACAATATGCACCTCATTGACCTACAGTACAAAGAGTGATTTTGAGAGCGGTTTCAGCGTACATTGTAAGTCCATGAGAAGCACATTTTCAATTATCAATTTTTAATCACTGGAACATTTCTTTTTAAATTTCTGGTCCACATTTGGAATTCACGGCAAGGTAACTACACAAAAAAACAAAAACAAAAGGGGTCTAACCCTTTAAAGACCATGAAGTCATAAATGTATTGTATTTTCAGCCAAATGATTAGTGCTACTGTAATGTGCATTCTCCATGTTCTCAACTCTGGATTAATTCTTCAACTACGAGGTAGCCATTAGCTATTATAACACATTTGCTGTTGGTTTATATTGGATGACATTCCTATGTCGTGACATGCTTTTCCTATGTCGTGAGAATACTCACAAACTTTGCCCGTTCCCCCCCCCCCCAAAGCCGACCTGTATCATTCTGTACTCTGTAACAATGTAAGAATAGGGTATGGTAGATCACTCACTCCCTGGAGGCACTGGGAGGTTGCCTAAAGAGGCATGTGACCACTGACCAGCAGCAGTGTGCTCAACAGTGTGACAAAATATGAATTTTGCCTGTGGATGAACATGGTAGAAACATGATCTATTCATTGTGTCCTTAATGTGTATTAGAGCCTTGTGGAGGAGTGTTCCCTCAAACAGAATGAGGTAGTCAACAGGCGTGTAAATTATTTATTTGTGAGGAGTCATGGATACAGAGAAAGCGTTTATATTGTTAAGACACTTGGACAAACAACCGCCAAGTGTGTGTGTGTGTGTGTGTGTGTGTGTGTGTGTGTGTTCATTCCATGGACTCAAGAGTGCAACAGCACCTCCAGGAAAGTGCATCCTTGACTATAAAGCATGACAATGCTCTGTCACAAAGTGCTTTGTAAATAGTCAATGGTTACCATCATGTCAAATGCACTGTAGCATATGAATCCAATGTGAGTGAACAGGGTGCATCTCAGAACTCACAGCACTGTTGTTGCCGATGCAGGTGGCCTTCCAGCCTCCATAGTTCCCACTGGGGTCGCTCTGGTAAAGCTGGAATCCGTAATGTTTGTCCCATCCCATGTATAGCAGAGACACACCGAATGGCCGCTTACCTGGCAACACAAAACACAGAAATACAATAAACGGTGGAGCAGTAAGTCGGAGTCTGATAAGTAAAACATTTTACAAATGGGGTTTGTGGCCTAAAGCTTATGAAACTGGAAGTCTTTGACATATTGGCTTAGGCCACTGATCAGAAATTACCTCCAAACTGTGTGTAGGCTTGTTTGATGTCACACAGAGCTGTAACCAACTGCTCACAGGGGATGGGTTCCTCATACTGCAACAAATATCTGGCAACAGACATTTTAAGTGATTGGCTAATTGTTTAGGTTTCCTGACAAAGTGGTATGGCTAGAAAGGCAAATTTGTATCCCTGTGGTTAAGCAACCTTAATGTCCATCCATACATCAGTAAGTCCTATATATCCACCTTGTGTCACAAATACAGACAAATAATTAACTCATGTAGAAGCAAAGGTTAAATGAAAACTGTGGAACAATATGTCATCTGGAGCTCCCTCTAAATCTTACCTCTGTGCGATTAGTCGTAGCTCATTTGTGAGCACATTAGCATCTGATGTAATTCCAGCAACGCTGCAAGCCATGTCTCTGAATTGAAATAAGCATAGATATACACTATGAGTGACAGTATTCAGATCTGACAGCGGATAGCCTCACAAGCCATGTTGAAACAGTCTCATGTCTTTTACCTCAGTGTGAATACTATGATTGACTAACTAAATGCCATTTTAATGTCTCTGCAATATAAATTATTATTAATAAAATGTTAATACATATTATGGCAGACAGCTTGACCCATCATAGCATGGCCAATGACAGTATCACAATTTTGCTCTACATAACCTTTGTTTCATGTACTATAAAATAATAATGATTTATTCACTGATGACATTTTAGTCTTACTAATTAGTTGTAAATTGTTTGCAAAAAAAAGTGACTAAATGTACAGTGGCATAGGGCCTACTGAGTATAAAGGGCGGAGGTCCAGTTCTCACTCATTCAGCTTGTAGATCTTTTCAGAGAAGAAAACTTCGTCCAGGAGTTTGTGGATGTTGCGTCTCTCTGCCGCTAAGAGGACGCCGTCATTGGCCAGAATCCCCAGACATGTTCCAGCGTGACCAATGGCCTCCATGGCATATTCCACCTGGTATAAACGCCCTGGGAAATAGACAAGCATAGGACAATGTGATCATAAGGCCTGCGACAGTTACTACATAACTACATCAGAATTATTTTGTATCCTCCTCCTCATCATCATCATTGTATAAGTGTTAAAAAAAAACACTTAGACAATTTACAATGCATTGTGCATTGTCAATCATTTCTTTATATTGTTTAAGTTAGTTAATTGTCATTTTCATCATGAGTTGTTTAAGTTGTCTAAAAAGACAAGCAGAAATGTAATTCATGTCAGTGTTGCATGGAAAAAACATTAAGTTGATAGTCATCATGCATTCATTAATAAAATGTTGTGATCGTCACTATCGTTACATGTAATCTCATTCTGATCATGTGTTGGTCATTACACTAAATCCTGGACATCTCACTATAGGGTCAGTAAAGTGCTTACCTTCAGGGGAGAAAATGGTTGTTCTGGAATCATATCTGCGAGACTGAAAGAATCATCAGTTGGTTAGCAACAGTGGTTAAAAGATGTACTCAGAATGTTTAATGAGTAGCAATACTATAATGTAGAAATCCTATGTCCTGTGTTCAACATTATAATCAAGTACAAAACCGCTGTCCAATTTGTCAAAAAATATACTCAAGTACCAAAAGTACTCATTATGCATTGTGCTGTGCATAACTTTATTACAGCTAGTAAAGGTGGGACTGATTTTGACTTTCTCATGCTGTGTCCCATCCTCGAACTATCTCTGTGTCCCACCCCTCCGTCGAGGACTGGTCAACGACTGGATATCAGAAGCAGCAAGTAACGTCGGCGTTGCTGCTTCTGATATCCAGTCACAGACAGGGGGGCGAGACAAATACTTCACAAATCACAGCTCTTTGGAATTTTGTACAGTTACGTGGAACTATCTCAATATCTTGTGGGGCCGATTACTTTGGATTGCGGGTGTAAGGGGGACACGAGTGTTTGGATCAAAGTGGTAAGTTTGTGTGCATCAGTATTATGTGATACAGGAATGGAGAGGGACCACGCAAGCCAAAGACTTCAGGTCGTATCAACGACCCATTCCCGTAAAAAAAAAAGGAAAAAAAAGAAAGAAAGGAAGGAAAAAAAAACAGTGGTGCTAGTAGGGGCTAGTTATGAGCTACGTTCTGTCAAGAAATTCTCTGCAGATAATTCTTTTTCTAAGTGATAGAGTTTGGAAACACTTGTAATAAGCCACTGACCCGCCCTGTGTACCACCTGTTTTGAATTTGCACATAATGCAGGATACAACCGAGTGCTTCCAAACTCCAGCACTTCGAAAAATAATCACCTGCAGAGAATGTCGACAGAATGTAACTCATAATATCTATATACAGTGTTTTTCTTAATCAAAACAAACACTATGTAGATAGAAAGAGGATTATTCAAGCTTTCCCCACAGATGCACTGTTGTTGAGTTTCATGTTGTTTAGGCTCACCACCAAGGCTTTCATTTCTCCCCTGATTAGTAAATAATCAGTGGAGGATATTGTAAGTTGCAACTCTAAAAACACCCCATAAAAACCTAGAGTTGCAAATTGTGGCTAGCTTTGTATTACTAACCTAATTATGCAAAGTAACTAGAAACTTATGCTGTCAAATAACTGCAGAATACTATAGAAGCACACAAATTTCACTACATTGTATTAAGATATTTAATGGAATTAGAAACACATTGAAAGCAACAGCTGTAGGATTGCAAATGTTAATAAATAGCATTTGAAATTAAACGAACCATTTTGTCTTCAGTGGCGAATCTCAACCCTGTCAAATGAAAAACACAAGGTATTGACAAGAGCTACAAATGAACCTGAAGAGACCAAGAGCGTCCACCTTTATATATTATTACGTTTAAGATTAAAGAACAGATTGTTTAATCATGCAGTGGGAAGCAGATACCGGTAGGCTACTAATAATGTTCCATTAAAGACCTTGCGATATGAGAGCTAACAACAACAGCTAACACACCGGAGCTAGCAGAATGAATCTGCAATATCTCACATGAATGCTAACACGTTAGCATCTCAATGAACTGACTGAATGAACTTAACAACACATTTCTATTCCAAGGACGACCAATTAATTATTCAGAGCCGTGCGTTTCTATGGAACTCCGACACGAGTTTAATTCATACCGAGACTGTTAATGAAGGAATTAATTCAAAATGAACACGCGTTAGCACTGTTAGCATACCTTGAGAAGTAGTCCACTACTTTCTGTTCTGATCTGTCTGCTGCAGACAGTGTTGCCACAATGTGCGAGAGAAACAAGCAGCCAGATCTATGAAAACAAGCCCAAAAGAAGCGACTCGGGCTAACGGTGACTGGTGCACATCCCTGTTATTTACAATGGACTTAAATCTAAACCAACATGATACGGTACATTTAAACAGTTAATTGCATTTATGTGGCATAGCTATTTTGGCTGTTTATTATATGGGAGTGAATCTGCCGTTCTGATTGCAATGGCAATTGCATTCCATTGGAGCCAGATGAGAGGAATGTGTGGAGCGTTTAATTGACTTGACTGCTTGAATAAAATGCATGAATCTAATCTGGGGACTTTAGAAAGAAACCCCAGAAATCATAAACCCAAATCCATTTATAATAAACGGATATGGCAACACTGGCTG
The DNA here is from genome assembly GCA_039105355.1 of Benthosema pterotum. NCBI lineage: Eukaryota > Metazoa > Chordata > Actinopteri > Myctophiformes > Myctophidae > Benthosema > Benthosema pterotum. The sequence continues at coordinate 25,371,996 of CM076966.1, read as the reverse complement.
ATGGTCTACTTCAGTGCCACTGTGGTACTCTGTTAAACCTCTAGCGCCGCCCAGCGTTTAGGAGGGCTCTTCTGCCTCTCTACGTTGAAAGGCAGATTCGCCTTTGGGGTGTTATACTGCCACCTACTGTACAAAATTATTTCTGCAGTCTGTATGTAATGGGTAGGCAGTAGGTAACTCTGGTCCAGAGCTTCACTGCTTCTGAGTCTGACTTGCATTGGAGCTCTGTTGGTCTCCGTGCATTCGGCCATTACTGCACCCGACCAGCCTCTCTTCTCTAGTGGATATATAAAGAACGTTTTACCTACTCACCAAAATAAACACGTCTTGTGTCATTAGAAAGCCTACTTACCTTGGTGGTCACACTCTTAGCCCCCCACCACACGGATAAATTGGACTTTTTGGCCAGAACGCGATCGTTTTTCACCGGAAAAACAACCAGGATTTGCGCCCTCTACCGATATTGCCAATAGAAAAGTTCCATAGGAAATATTTTTCCTTCAGTGAAAAACGATCGCGTTCTGGCCAAAAAGTCCAATTTATCCGTGTGGTGGGGGGCTAAGAGTGTGACCACCAAGGTAAGTAGGCTTTCTAATGACACAAGACGTGTTTATTTTGGTGAGTAGGTAAAACGTTCTTTATATATCCACTAGAGAAGAGAGGCTGGTCGGGTGGAGTAATGGCCGAATGCACGGAGACCAACAGAGCTCCAATGCAGGTCAGACTCAGAAGCAGCGGAGCTCTGGACCAGAGGTAGGCAGTAGGTAACCCTCTCAATGACTGTATGTGCATATTCAGTATAGGCCCACTCTTTCATTAGTTCTCCATAAAAAAGTTATGTTCCTGTTGGATTTTAACTAAGGACTTGTGTTACAGGCAGACAGGCAGGCAGGCAGACAGACAAACAGAGAGACAGATTTAGATTATTGATTGATTGATTGATTGATTGATTGATTGATTGATTGATTGATTGATTGATTGATTGATTGATTGATTGATTGATTGATTGATTGATCGATTGATTGTACCTATTCATTAATTCAATCAATCAATCAATCAATCAATCAATCAATCAATCAATCAATCAATCAATCAATCAATCAATCAATCGATTGGATGGATGAAGGTACAATTATATAATATTGCTGTAAGGAAAACACTGAAACCCATGAGCTCATGTTTATATTGGGCTCCTGTATTCAATCCATGGAGATTAGTGTACAATACTACTATATCAACTGGGGTGCTAGAAATTATTCTAGAAATTTGTTATTTAGGCTAAAATATATATAGACTAATCATTTGGTGTTAAGCAGTCACAGGAGTATTGTTGCTCTGAATGTTTGATTATACAGCCTGACCTTTTGATCAGTGGAATGTTCTTTTTTTTTACATTTTAATTGAAAGTGTGAACGTTTGTATGAATGAAATGAAAGTATGAGCAGTGAACCAATGGAAAATATTATGATTAAATTTGTTGGAACACAGGGTTATGTATTTTATATTTTCTGAAAAGAAAATACTAATATGTGTGTAGCATCATTTTAAAAGGATACCTTTGTTTCCCCCACGCAGGGCTGGCTGGCAGGTATCAATACATTACCGGTAGATCAACATGCCATGATGTCATGTTTAGACATGACATCATGGGACACTGTGCTCAACAACAGGTTCAACAAGCACCAGGTCTCAAACTCTCAGCACATTCGTTACGTTAGCAGATTACTAATGGGATCAGGCTTTGATCTCTATCCTTAAGTGTACAATGTGAATAGTTTATAGTTGTATGAAACGATAAGAATGTCAAGACTTAGTTTCTATGACGACCTGGAATAAAAAAGAATGACTCAGCTCTTCACAGGAGGTGAACTGGAACAACCTCTATCAATCACACACATGCAGTGCCACACACACACACACACACACACACACACACACACACACACACACACACACACACACACACACACACACACACACACACACACACACACACACACACACACACACACACACACACCACAGACCTCTTCAAACCACTACATTCTACATTCAATCACAAAACTAATTGGATTTTCTTTCAAGATGTCCTGTTGCATTATAACGTTCTCCCATTTTGCCGGTATTTGAATGAGGGGTTTCCAAAGCAACCGGAGAGAGCAACAAGGGGAGAATGGCTGTGATGGACTGAGGACACACAGGAGCACATCATCTTTATAAGTGAGTGGTGAGGCAGAGGATCTTTGAGAAACTGCAACTCTCAATGGACACAACAGGTCAGGAGCAGAGCAGCAATGTAAGTATCAATAATTCATTAATTGACAAAAAAAAGGGAATCAATTGGAAAATTAGTAGGGTGCATTGATGACATCATCACAAGGATAAAATCAGATGAGTTGCTCCTGAGAGCAATTTCGATTAAAACACATTTTTATGATATGAAAGCCTGTTTGTTAAAAAAACACACACATGGGAGCACCAAAAACAGTAGTGGCATCAAATATATGGCATGCTTCGAATTGCAAACAAGTACACGCAGAATAGGTGTGCAAATAATCTGAAAATAGCCCATCTACAAGCTGTCATAAAAAGCAACGCACTGTGAGATCATAGATTGCCTTTTTTCAAATACCTTCAAATTGTACAGCGTTTGAGTAAATGAAAATGTCAGTTTGGGAAGGAATTAAAGCTACTCTGTTGGTATACTAACATCAGATCTGTTACATTCCATGGAGATCAGATCTCATGTTGAAACCTGAAAGATTCAGGAGATGAATATGTCTCAATATTCAACCGTCACAGCATATGCTGCCAAGTGCCAACAATAACAACATACATGCCTGCTCTAATCTAAAGAGAGAGACAGTTTGAAAGTGAGAGAGAATAGATAGCCTACTCTACACTCTACACTTGATCACTTTATAGTCTTGGTCTTTTCAATATCACTTAAATTAGTTTTTAGTAGGCTAATATTTGAGATGTGGTCTAGATTTAGTCGGCAATATGTATATATGATTTTAATTGACTAATATCATAAGATTAGTCAAAAAAAATCTACAGTTGATTTCCTTGATAGCTCACTGACATTAAAAGTGCTGTGAGCTTGTACTAGATGTGATTTTTTTTAGATGTGCAACATCCCAAGCACAGCCAAGAAAATGACTTGTTTTTTAGTTCTACTGGATCTCAACTCATCAATAGTCATGGATGTAATGGATGTATTTTAGTTCTACTGGAAGTGTTCTCCACTAGTCATGGATGTAATGTATGGAGCATCAGCCACCGTGCTGTTACTGCTGTGTCTACTCTTCATCCTTGGGCGCCCCGCAAACAGGCTGCAGCTAGTAGGTAAAGACACACACACACACACACACACACACACACACACACACACACACACACACACACACACACACACACACACACACACACACACACACACACACACTCACACACACACACACACACACACACACACACACACACACACACACACACACACACACACACACACAGTATAGGACTACATGATGCTCGATATGTGTTTTTTGTTTAGGTTTGTTGTTGTATTGCCAATTTGCCACACTCTATCTTTTTAAGACCTGAGGCTGATTATAAATCCTGACCTAAAAACTTAAAAACCTAAAGACAGTTGAGTGCATAATGCTTTGCCTGCAGTCAGTTGGCCAGGTCATAGACTATGTGCCATGATCACTACATGATATTGTAAAGATTTACTACAAGGCTTTTAGAAAACAAAAATACACAGGGAAGACATATTTGAATATTATACCCATACCTAGAGATGAGTTGATCACAGCATTCCATCTTTAATATCCACTGTAAATGTCACCTCCCCCAGGTCCTGGGTTCTACGCAGGCTTGGGCCCTCTCCTCTCCTACGCCAGGTTCCTGTACAGCGGGATCGGAACAGCGTGTTGCTACTACAACCACACATATGGCAGTGTGGTGCGGGTGTGGATCAATGGTGAGGAGACCATCATTTTCAGCAAGTAAGTCCTGTTATAGACATGTGGGCAGGGTTGAATGCATTCCACCATTATGCCACCTGTCATGACCAAAAGTGTGATTAATGGTCATTCTTGATCTGTTTGGCCGTTTTGTTTCCGAAATCCAGCCTGGAATTGTTGGACAAAAGCAAAACAATCTTTAGTTTTGGGTCTGTGGGGCTAAAGTGTCCTCAAATGTTGGTCTGTGGCTCAAATGCTGAATAAACGGTGGTCCCTTGGATCAAAAAGGTTGAAAGCGATATACCCTTCTTCAAAACCACCATGAAAGAGTACCTGCGATATTTCACTGGACCTACTGTACAGCATAAAATATGACTAAAACAACTCTAAGTTTTCATCCAATGACTACAACTACATACAAATATACAGTATGCTGGCTAGTCCTTGGAGGGCTGGTGCCGTCAATAATAACAAATGCAATCTTTGTTGCAGGGCTGCTGCAGTCTATCACATCCTGAGGAGTGAAAACTACACCGCCCGGTTTGGCAGTGAAGCCGGCCTGGAGATTCTGGGGATGCACAAAAGAGGAGTCATCTTCAACAGCGACCACACACTGTGGAGCAAATGCAGGACATATTTTGCCAACGGTGGGCAACCGTCTATCTCAGGGGTTTTCAACAGGTGGTCCGTGGACCACCATGTGGTCCTTGAGAGGATTCCAGGTGGTCCCCAGGTTAAATGATGTAAAGTTGCACCAGGAGTAACTCTTTAAGAGCGTATACATGAAACATTTTCATGTATACACTCATTTCATTTTCAGTTTCATGTTTACACTCTCAAGAGTTAAATATTCACCATCTGAATTATCTCAAGTCTACACAACTAGAGAATGTAGCAGATTAATGGTCATTTTGATCTGTATGTTTGACTGTTTTGCTTTCTCCGAAAACCAGCTTGGTAGACAAAGAAATCTTTAGTTTTAGGGTCTGGGGGGCTAAAATGTCATCAAATGGTGGTCAGTGGCTCAAATTCTTAATAAATAGTGGGCCCTGAAAAAGGTGAAAAAGGTTGAAAACCACTGCTCTATCTGTATATACTCCTGCCATTGTGTAGGCCTAAGGGTTGTTCCAGACAGGAAGGCATTCTCGCTTGTATCAGCGATGAAGCTGCACTGCACATGATGAGTCCAGTGACGTTCAAGACTAGGCAGATCACAGCCCATATCATATCGGGGTGATATTTACGTAATTTCCAGGTGTGTGTGTGCGTGTGTGTGTGTGTGTGTGTGTGTGTGTGTGTGTGTGTGTGTGTGTGTGTGTGTGTGTGTGTGTGTGTGTACAGCCCTCTCAGGACCCTGCCTGGAGCGCTCCAAGGAGCTGTGTGTGAGCTGCACCCGCAGACAGCTGGACGTCCTGCAGTCGGAGTGGGCTGACCCCTGGGGCCGTGTGGAGGTGGTCAAGCTGCTGCGCTGCATTGTGGTGGATGTGTCCAACAGGCTGTACCTCAGGGTGCCTTTCAACGGTCAGTACTACGGCCAGGTGGTGGGGAAAAGTTCTCAGAACAGGATTCTGACGTCTCATGGTTGTAACGTTGTGGTATCTACTGTGTCTACACATCCATCCACCCATTCATCGTACTACAGAGAAAGAGCTGCTGGTGAAGATACAGAACTACTTTGACGCCTGGCAGAGCCTTCTGATCAAACCCGACATGTTCTTCAAGGTGGGATGGTTCTACAAGAAGCAGCAGACAGCAGTGTAAGAACACACAACACACACACACTGACTGGACACTGTCGCACACTGGCTCTCAAACTGACTTACCTTTCTAGACTTTACTTCTAGACTTTGACTATAGTAGTTATTTCGGGCCACACGCACAGTCTCATGCAAATGTGAATATGTCTTCATTCAAATAGCATTTTATTTTAAACCATTCACTGTTTCTTAAACCCTTGGGGGTCGTGGACACATAGCTACATATCCCTTTATTTTTTTTTTGTTTCCCATATTTTCATGAATTAAAAGAAATTCAATGTGTTAAAAATCAAGAAAAGTCTATACTTCAGAATGGTTGACAAGTGGATTCATCTGTAGTTTAAATTTACTTCTGCTTGTGCATGTGGTCAGCCAACAGCTCCAGGACGCCATGGAGAGCCTGGTCCAAAGGAAACGGCAGATGATCGATAAAACTGATCTGGACTTTGCATCGGAACTCATCTTAGCCCAGGTCCATCTCTGCATGATAACACTAGTTAAAATACTTTCTAGCGTCCAGTGGGTGGGGGTACAACTTCTACATCATATCCAGGGGTTGTACTTTTAAATCAGTGGTTTTCAACCAGTGGTCTGCTAAATGATAGAAAATTGGTTAACCAGATGTAACTCCTTGAGAGTGTAAAAACAAAAGGGTCCATTTGTTTTCATTTTACGCTCTCAAGAGTTAAAATATTCATCATTTGAATAATCTCAAGTCTACACGATTAGAAAATGCAGAAGAGTCTTTTTAATCTATGTTTGACTATTTTGTCTCTGAAATCCAGCCTGATATTGTGGACAAAAACAAAATAAATCTTTAGTTTTGGGTCTATGAGCTAATATGTCCTCAAATGGTGATCTGTGGCTCAAATTCTGAATAAATAGTGGGCCCTTGTATGAAAAAGGTTGAAAACCACTGTTGTAAGGATCAAGGATCATCTTATACTGATGATGTGTTATATATAAACAGAGCCATGGTCTTATAGCCTACTGATTATGATGTGTTCTATATAAACAGAGCCATGGTGAACTGACCTCAGATGACGTCAGACAGTGTGTGTTAGAGATGATCATTGCTGCTCCAGACACACTGTCAGTCTCTCTGTACTTCATGCTGATGCTGCTCCACCAGAACCCTGATGTGGAGCAGAAAGTCCTGGCGGAGATTGATGATGTGACAGGTGACTTTGTGACATGATCCTATTGATCCAATCACACATGAACCACAGCTATCTAAGCCAGAGGTCCTTAAGGGGGTCTGGGTGATCCCCAGCTACATAATGGAAAGTTCGTAACCAAGTAGACCCTATAACTCTAGTATAAAATGATCTCAAAATGAACCCCTGGCTTGCGGGTCAATTTGGTTTCATATTACTCTCAAGAGTTAAAGTATTGTTAAACATCTGCTGCTTGCTTTTTCAAACTTTCCTACAACCCATAAGTCTTTGTGTTTGTGTGTGCATAAGTTCTTGTTATCTCTTGTTGCCAGATTTGCAAGAGAAACAAGTTGCCAGTTATGCACAAATGAAAATTGCTGATCTAGCTCACAGAGCCACATTGTGAGGTTGTGCTTCTGTAATTTAAAAACACCTTGAGAATACATTGAAATATTTGTAATACTTTTTAAACATTTGACAACATATTTTCAGATGGATGAGTGTGGATGATTACACGTTAATCTGGTGTTCTTTAACGTGAAGAAATGTGGGACCCACAGCCACAGGTTTAAACAACATTAGGAAGCAAGCCAGAACAAGTAGATCTACATGTACACTTCAGAAACAAACAAGCCCCCTAAAATAATCAACCAGCAACAATATGCAATGTGACTTTACAGAGAAAAATGTTGCTTGTGTTGTTTAGAATAAGCAGGCATGCCTGGTAGCACTACCTGAATGGAAGGCAAGCACACACAAAAGGAGCCCCAGTACCTCGGCAGGGAAAATTGTCAATAAGTTAATTTACAAGAAGTCTACACAATTAGAGAATGTAGAAGAGTAGTTTGATCAACATTTGTGGAATCTGGAACATAAATCCTTTAGTTTTGGGTACGCAAGGCAAAATCTCCTCAGATCCGTCTGTGGCTCAAAATGTATAGGATGAATAATGGGCCTTGATATGAAAATTGTTGAAAACCACTTATCTAAGCATGTTGGATTTCATGTGGTCAACAGGTGACCAGATGTCAGAAAGGGTCGACTACAAGAACCTTCCAGTTCTGGAAAAATTCATCTACGAATGCCTGCGGTTCCACCCCGTTGTTGACTTCACCATGCGGAGGGCAGTGGAAGATGATGTCATCGACGGCACTGCAGTGACCCGAGGAACCAACGTCATCCTGAACATCGGCCTGATGCACAAGACTGAGTCCGTCTATCCCAAACCTGACCAGTTCAGCTTGGACAACTTTGACAAAACTGTACGTCTGTTTTCACTATAGGCCAACTGTATGTTGCCATTTGCTGGTATTCTCAAACGCTATGTTGTAGCATGGCAGCAAATCAGGGCTGGGGCTGTGCTCATTGGCTGCATGGCAGCAAATCAGGTCTGAGGGCTTTGTGTGTAAAAGCCTGTACTGTACCACCAGACCTGGGCCTGGGCTTACCAAACAATTAACTCATAATAATTAAAACCAGCCATCAAGAGCTTCAACTCAAAGCAAGAACAAAGCTGGGGAGTACAGTAACATTTTAATTGATTTCTGGACTTTTTAAATTGCAGGTTTTAATTATTCTGGGTAATTATTTGGTAAGCCCAGGGCAGGCCCAGGTCTGGTGATCTGCTGCCATGCAGCCAATGAGAACACCATATCTGGCTACACTACACCATAGCGTTTGAGAATACCAGCCAGCAATACCAGTCTGTTGCTGTCACGCTTATGTGTTTGCCTTGTGTCGTCACTCACCAGACAATATCACTGCATGGATATTAGTCTGGACCCCCCCTTCAGCTAGTCGGTTCATATAATTACTGTATATACTGTATACATTTCCCAGGTCCCCAAGCGGTTCTTCCAACCTTTTGGGTGTGGTCCTCGTGGCTGCGTTGGTAAACACATCGCCATGGTGATGATGAAGGCCATCCTGGTTACCTTGCTGGACAGCTACACAATGACGCCCCCTGATGGCTGCACCATGAACAGCGTCAGTAGCACTCACAACATGACCGTGCAACCCGACAGCAACCAAAAGGCCCTGACCATGACCTTTCATCCCAGGACAAAGGTCAACACTCAACGCAGTCGCACCCAAACGTAAAACTAATTACGTCATTATGGCCTTGAGGTTAATTTTAGAAAATAGCATCTAAATCCAGTGAGAGAAAGTAGTCCCAAGTAGCCAGACACAATCTCACAAAATCAGAGTAAGGAAGCTGCCATATCAGTTCACAAGAAACATTCAAAAATATCTAACATTAAATATGTATTTCCATTTCTGCTAAGCAACAAGCTACTGTGCTTAGATGTTTTCTATTTAGGCCTATATTAGGAAACATGTGCGTGAATGTAAGTCATACAAATTTCAGAACGATTAATTTTCAGAACAGAACAATTAAGAGTGGGGAAAAGAGATGGAAAAGTGTCAGGTGTGATGTGTGATAGCCGATAGGAAAGTAATCAGTGAGAATTAAAGGAGATACAGCGAAATCAATTTGCGTCTGTGATGTTCGTCGCAACGGATGGTAAACCTAGAGGTGGATCAACAAGAAGATTTATGGATGTAGTATAAGAGGAAATTATAGAAAGAGGAGGCAGGGTATGTGGTGAGATAGATTATATTTGATCTGCCTTGATCATAGATTTGTATGATACTGGACATCTTTTATTGCACATTCAATGACCATTGATTTCATTGCCACAGCATATTGTAGCTAAATTAGCATTATTTTTATGTTCCACAAAAAATATATATGCCTTTTTGGGATGTAGCCTGTAGGCCTACTGGAGTTTGGGTTTGGCACGCTACAGAAAACCATTTTGATGTGCAATTTCTTTAAGTCACATGCAATAAATCATCTCTTTACATTAAGTAGTAGTCTGTCATAACTCCATTGGTGAAACAGAATGCAACACTGTCTTCACAATAGATAACACAATGTTATGTATTGTGTACGAGGGGTCAGCACACACTTATTGAAATGGTCAATGAACGTTGCCAATCTTTTCCAATTACAAATTGTGAATAACATCTTTCAAGTGTGGCATTACATTCAACTACTTAATTCATAAACTGCCCAACAACATAAGTGGTATAACACATCATATTTGCCAAATGGCCAGCATGATTTCAACCTAATGTGTATCAGGGCATGACAAAAATAGAACTACAACCTGCAGATTAACATGCCCTGAATGCAATGCATGACATTTAAATTAAAAAATATAGCTGCAAGCAGCAATAAAACGGGATCAAGCAAGCAGCAATAAGGAGTAAGAACAATACGCACAAATAAGCCATAGAAACATGGGAGCCTGAACTTCAGAAATACATCAGGTAATTATGGGAGCAGGGCAGGGTTTTTGATTCCTGCCCTGACTGACTCACAATCTGGTGTGACTGAGTGAATGATTGGTGAGCTGTGAGTGAGTGGTGAACTGAGCTATGAACTGTCATTAGTGACAACATGGCCGAATAGTGACAGTCAAACAGCCTTGCCCAGCCATGAGGCCCATAGGGCAGGTGCCTATCTCCTGTTTCTGTAGCATGAGGCAGCTTGATGTACAAGTACACCCTCTGGACATGACGCTAGTATGACACAGGGTCTTCCAACCCTTGATGCTGAGTGCCAAGCAGGGAGGCATTGGATCCCGTTTTTTAGAGCCTTTGGTATGACCCGGCCGGAATCGAACCCCGGCCTCCCAGTCTCAGGGCGGACACTCTAACCACAAGGCCACTGAGTTGCTGAATGAGTAAATGATTGGTGAGCTGTGAGTGAGTGGTGAACTGAGCTGTGAACTGTCATTAGTGACAACATGGCCGAATAGTGACAAAACACAACATGGCCGAAAGGTGACAACCACCATTACATTGAGTTTTACCCTGGGTTACACATAGAACCATGAACTTAGATGTAGAACACCACATGAGATTGTGCATGATTGACTCATATTACTAGGTGTCCGTGCCGGGATTTGAACCCAGGAACTCTCATTTCCAAGTCATGCGCTCTACCAATGAGGCTACCCAACAGACACAAGACGTACTGGAAACAACACACACATTCAATGGACTGCTTGGTAAATGGTAAATGGTGCATTTATATAGCGCCTTTATCCAAGGCGCTTTACATAGATTGTGCATCACATTCACCCATTCACACACACATTCATACACTGATGGCAGTGGGACAGGGACACATCGACACTAACTCTGCAGGAGCCCGGGATCGAACCGGCAACCTTGTGGTTACCATCCGGTTACTCTACCTCTGAGCCACTACCGCTCCTTAAATATGCACAAATAAGCCATAGAAACATGGAAGAAATACATCATGTGATTGTGGAAACACAGCAGGGTTTTTGGAGACTCAGACTTTGTATTGTCAGCAGTGGGACTTGAACCCTCAATCTTGTGTTCCGAAGTCAGGCACCCTACCGACTGAGCTATCCAGGCACAATGATTTGCTTAGTTGTTGTCATCAATGAAACAACCCAACAACACGCCACCAAGCAGTAAGCAATATGAACAATATGCACAATTCAGCAGTCCGAGGGTGGAGCTTAGTGGTCAAAGTGACGAATGGAAACAAGTTCCACATGCTTATTCCTCTCACACAATCTGGCACAATGTACTTGCTCCAGTGTTGCCAGAGAGAAACAAGCAGAAGAAGACTCTTCACAAACGAGCAACTTTCATTGGCTTATAAAAACGTCATTTTTTGATGAAAACAAATTTGCTTCTGAAGTTTTGTCCGGATGGGGCCAAAGTTCTCATGTAGCAGGTGTCATGCAAATTGATCAAAAATCCAGGCATAAAATCAGGCATGAGCATTTTTCAAACTGCTTAAAATGGCAGACACTCTGGGGGTGGAGCTTACCAGTCGAAATTACAGATGTGTTCCACATGAATCAAGGAACGTGTAGAAACAAGTCCCATGATTTTAAGCCAAACGAAGCCTGAGTTATGCTTGTTCAAATGTTTCAGTTTCAAAGAATTGCTATAGCGCCCCCATTTGAGCGATTGGAGCAAGACTGGTTTTAGTGTTATTTGGCATCCCCCTCTACCAAACTGTAAAATCTCATAAACAGATTACTTTGCATGTGTAGATTAGGGATAATAGAAGAATTTTCACAAACAAGCAATTTTCATTGGCTCGTAAAAACATCATTTTTTTCACTGAAAACAAAATTCACACTCATTTCATGTTTGTATGGCTTCAAAGTTCATATGTAGGTCATTGTTATGCATTTTGATCAAAGATTGTAGGAGAAGAGACATTTTAACTGTTTTACATATGATTAAAGATTGCGGCTCATCTAAAGGTCAGAGGTCAAAAGTCAGAATACAAAAGTTGTTTGACATAAGCAGACGCATAAGTGAATATAAGTTACATTTCTGAGAGTCGAGCAGTTCATGAGTTATGAGTGTTTAAAGTTTGCAATTTCAGTTGAGTGCTATAGCGCCACCATTTGACCAGTGGTCACAGGCTTCGCATCATCACCGTTTGGCATCACCCTCTACCAGATTACCAATTTTCGCGAAAACCGACTGCACGGTTCAGCCAGAACAGCTATTTCTGGCGGAAGAAGAAGAAGGAAAAAAGAGACAGAAACAAGAAGGGATCAAGTCCACTTCGTGGACTGCTTGATCCCTTAATGAAAATCAACTTTCACTTTAAAGATTTTATTTTTTTTATTTCTTTCAAATAAAGTTAGTGGTTTGCAGTGCATACTGCTTGGTAGACGGCAGCAAGATTTAAAATTCTACATACACACTTGCATACATGCAGTACATATACATTGCATACATACAGTATATATATACTGCATACATATTCATATACACAATGTATTAACATCCATGTCAGGAGAAACACTGGAATTTACAATGCTCTTTGATGCATCTTTCATAGAAAGAATAAGATCAATGACTGTCAACATGGTATGTTTAACATGGTGATAACAGGTAGCTTTAAAGACAGATCTCCAATTTAACATTTTGGAGGTGCCAACAAATATAAATCATCTCTGTATAATACATATAATTTGATATCACAGTATATACTCTATTATGGTATTTGTGCTAACATTGGGCCATGATCTATTTAAGCAGAATACACACTAACACACAGTAACAACATAATCAGTGCAATGCCCATGTTATTATGTAATAAATAGCATCTGGCATTGCTATGCCAATCACAAGATGTTAGACAGGGTATACTGGATATTCAAAACAGATCCAGAAGAAAGCCAACATAATGGAAAGACACCATTAGAGAGTAGAAATCCATACAAGAAAAGAACAGTTTCCTCTAAGAAATTACATTTTTTTTCCTTTTCGTCTTTGTTTTTCAGCAGGGCAGGACAATGTCAGTCTCTACGTAATACATAAGTGATAGAAATTGTTTGACAGAAGATTAAAAGTGGATTTATGTGGTGTAATGTGCCACATTTGTGTATAAAGTATAAAGTGTATAAAAATAGTTTGTTGTCATCGCAGATCTACAAGCTCACAATGTGTCACATTGTGAGCTAGATAGTCAGCTATTTTCACTGCAGAGCTTTGGCACTGAGAAAAAGGCCTGGGCCTAGCATAGAGCCAAGTTGGTGGACCCCAGTCAACAATCAATATACAGTAGTGTTTAAGATGACAGTGTACAAATGGAGCCAAATGGACCCGTAACAGTGTAGTCATGTATGAAAGCCGTTACATGGCCTCTCACAGACCATAGGCAACCAAGGGCACAACAAACCACAAATGGTTTGTGGTGGTTTTATGGTTTTGATAAAAAAAAAAATCACATTAGGGACATTCAATAAATGCATCAGCTGCAGCTCTATTGCTTTATGCTTAATTTATAGACCAACTCAGAGCACAAGCTAGTACAGTAAGTTGTTTGTTTTCACTGTAATGACTCCATCCGTAATAAATTAGGCCAATTTGTTAGTGGTCATATTATAAAAATACCAAGAAGATACCACTACTTTGTGGTATCTTGATGTAACTAAAATATTTTTTATTACACATTTCACATGAAATGTGTATATTCTGAGCAGTATAACGATCTCTTGCTCAGGGACACGAACCCGAGGAGTTTCAGTTTCTGAGGTGGCATCTCTGCCCACTCAGCTATGGGCGTCCCATAGGACATCTAGTACCCTGTAGGTAGGCTATGTTAATGCAAAGGCTCCAGCTGGTCCAGGGGACATTATCCATTGTTAAAAACTATTCTTTTGAGAAGTACACCATGAAATGTCAAATTAGCACCACATGCAGTACATTGATTCATAAGAACACGAAGAGTAAGGTAACAAACAAAAGAAAAGGCTTAACATTGTTTTTGCTTGTTAGTCTCATTTGTTACAAAAAGTGTTTTTTTTACCCATGTAGAAGCTGCCCATAATACACAACAACTAGACTGCAGGGACTCCACAGATTTGGTTAATTGAAAACACAGACTTTTATCTGCTCAGCTAAAGGGCAAGTGACTATAGTATTTTATGTGTTGATGTTCAGTCCTTGACTGTTTCATTATACTATAGCCTATTTAGGCTTATGGCTATAATTGCATTGATCGGCATTAGTCATTGGAATTATATGCATATTCTAATACTGTACATCTACATGTGCGGATAGGAATATTAAAATAACAATGAAATGAACATCACAAATGATATCTTAATGCAAAATTAAAAACAAAACAGAAAATAAGTTATGTGGTTCAAATAAATTGCTTTGTTCTGCGCTAACATGACAATTAGTCTTTAAACATAAGAGTGCAGGATCATTCACAGTTGCATGGTTAAAAACAAAGACCCACATTTGACGGTAGTTTGTAATAAAACATAATGTGGTGTTTGTATTGACAAACTAACCTGCTGTATGCTATGTTTAGTAATAGTAATCACAAGACTTGGGCGAATAATACAAATGGTGTCTGTTCTGGGTGTTTGATGTGCCTGAAGAACCCATATTGTTCATTATTGCGCTGTACTGCAGTTAATATTGTAATGACTGACTGCTGCTGCGCTGTGTACAACTGCACTTGAGGTCGGAAAACCAGTCATTTTTTTTTATCATCCCTGAAAGCTTAACAGTTTTTGTATTTGTACATGTGTATGTGTGCGTTCATTTGTGTGTGTGTGTGTGTGTGTGTGTGTGTGTGTGTGTGTGTGTGTGTGTGTTGGACAAGAGCGAAGATACGTCACCTTGGTGAAGTTAAACTGCTTCTGCGTGGGTGAGTCATTGTTCCAACAAGCTCACTAAAGTCCATCCAACGAGCGACAGTTCATTGATGGTGCATATTGTTGTGACTGAATGGGGACTGTATGCGGAATGTATTTGCATGTTTGTCTCGCCATTGTGTGTGTGTGTGTGTGTCTTTTTTTTGACGGACCAATGATGTGTTTGTCTTTTACTTTTAGGATGGTGGGGGAGGACGGTTCCTCAGCTGCTCTCCAGATCCCCTTCCCTCTTGGAGATGTCAGGACTGTCCCTCCAGTAAGTGAAGGGGCTGAAGTTGTCTGAGTCCTGGCTCTCCATCAGCATTGGAAACTCATGGTCTGCCATCTCACACAGACGCCCATAGCTGAGACACACACACGCACGCACGCACGCACGCACGCACGCACGCACGCACGCACGCACACACACACACACACACACACACACACACACACACACACACACACACACACACGCACACGCACACGCACACACACACACATAGATGAGAAGATGTGGGCATCCTAACATTTCATTATGTTATGTATACCCATTGCACCCATTACCCATTAAAAATGGGTTTTCAATGAAACCTAAACCACATCAAACATTAAAATAAATCCAATAAGGGAGATACAGGAGAAAGAGAAAGGGAGGAGGAGGTATGGAACATAACGTACGAGGAGATGTTGGTCTTGGCATGTTCCTGAACCAGCTCTCCCTTCGGATTGACGGTGAATATTCTGTTCAGTGGAACACCCACCTCCTTATAGGAATATACATCCTATGCATGCACACACACGCACGCACGCACACGCACATGCACACACACACACACACACACACACACACACACACACACACACACACACACACACACACACACACACACACACACACACACACACACACACACACAAATAACAAATTAGCCATTTATCAGTCCAGGGCGATTTACATTAAGTACAAACATTGCAATACATCATACAGATTAGAAATGCTGGAAAGGCTTAAACCACTGATCTAACCTATATAAAGTTAGTTTATTGACTTCACTGCATAGGCATAACAGCTGTGGATCTTTACGAGGTTCCCACATAAAATAAATAACTAAAAAGAATTAAATAAAACATTACATTACATCACTGGAGATAAGACAGTGGCATTATAATTGACAAAGCCGAATATTCTTTCATTGAGATCATATGTTATCTGCTACTGTTTCTCACCGTAGCTCTGTTTCCAAATGCAGCGTAGAAGGGTTCAGTATTTGGATAGAAGAGATTTTTGATGTCAGTCAGACACTCAACCTTAAACTTCTCTGGTTTCTTCTCAATCACCTCCCTGAAGAAACAATCAACACATTGTAAACAAAATGGCTGCATATGGTCCAACTACATTCAACTTGTACTGTACATGATGGTCAGGATCTGTCTCTTCGTGTTTTAACTTGTAGGCTAGTGTTATATTTGAACGCAGTGAGTGAGATTACTATGTAAGTCAGACAAAAATGTCTGTGTGTCTGTCTGTGCATGTGTCACACATTCCATATTTGAGCATGCCTGACCCAAATATGGAGAACTCCATATATGCAAGTAAGACACACAGCGTCCTACTTGTTTTAGCCAGTTTAGTGAATCCCTGTGTGTGTGTGTGTGTGTGTGTGTGTGTGTGTGTGTGTGTGTGTGTGTGTGTGTGTGTGTGTGTGTGTGTGTGTGTGTGTGTGTGTGCAGTAGGTGAGACCTGTGCAGGGCAGAGAACAGACTGCTGGGGCTGAGCAGCACTGGGCCCATGGGCAGCATGGTTCCTCTCTCGCTGACCCAGTGCAGGTAGCCTCGTGTCATGTCAGCCATGCCAATGGCCCTCGCTGAGCAGTACATGAACTTATAGCCATTCCTGACAGAGAAGGGGAGCTGTCATTACCATGGTAGCTCACATTAGCCACAGTATAATTACGAGACATTGTTAGTTATTAGGGAAGTGCAAAGGGAAGAATATAGAAACCTTCACAACCACAACATGAAAAAGAAAATGCCTGGGGCAGGGAAAAATATATTTTATTTTTTATTCCAATGCCTTTGCATTCAGTTTTGACAGTGTGAAAAAATGCTACTGTTAGAGATTATGTAAGGATCACACAGAATATCTGAGTCTACAAACCCCCATGAAGCAGTGTGTGTGTGTGTGTGTGTGTGTGTGTGTGTGTGTGTGTGTGTGTGTGTGTGTGTGTGTGCACGTGCGTGCACGTGTAGGTGTGTCTGTATGTGAGTACTCACTGGCTGACTCTGTGGAAGAGGCGTGCGATGCCCTGGTGAGTCCAGTCTTTCCCCAGGTTTGGCAGGATGTGACCCAGTGTGTCTGACCTGTAACACAACATTCCTCTTTTCAAAATTTTAAACCCTAAAAAAGGATTTTATTAAAGAGAACGAGTGCACCAAAAAAACAGTAACCTGGTTATGGTGCCATCAATGTCAGAGATGACTATCTTATCATTCCAGTTCCACAGATAGATGGTGCCATGGCAACGACAGGTGCCCTGGTACTGGGTGGTCACACTGAACACTACTTCATTAGGACCCTCTTTCAGCTGCAGGCTAGCCTGTGAGTGCACGCACACACACACACACACACGCACGCACGCACACGCACACACACACACACACACACACACACACACACACACACACACACACACACACACACACACACACACACACACACACACAAAAGAAAAATGTCAAAGCCATACAGTGTATTTATCGTAGAAAAGAAAGAAACAAAGACACAAACAAGGTTTAAATACCAGTTGTTCTGAGGAGAGGCGGAGTGACTTTGTATAACAGACACCAGGACTCATAGTTGCTTCCTGCTGACAGGATCCTGGCTCCTGATTGGATAAGCGATGCTCCTCATCACTGGACGACTCATCCTTCGTCCTGAAACATCAATCCATATATGTTACAAAATGCAACAATAGACCAATCAAGATTACAATAAAGGGCTGCACCCTCTGGTACCCTGCGCTAACATATTGTTTACTCCATAATAATCTGTGGCAGACATTAGCTAAGTATGACAATACATTTATTTCAGGATGTGTCCACGGTGAATGAAATCACCAACACTGTTTTCATTTTAGAAACTGGATGCTCAGTTGACTTGTAGGCCTATCGGTATACCTGCATACTTCTGTGTGTGTGTGTGTGTGTGTGTGTGTGTGTGTGTGTGTGTGTGTGTGTGTGTGTGTGTGTGTGCACACGTGCGTGCTCAAGAGTGTTTTGCATAATAGAAGGTACAAATGTTTCTAATTACCTGCTTACAGTGTTTCCCTGCTCTCCACTTGCGTCTGTCATAGAGTCCTTAGAATGAAGAGACGCAAAGTCAATTCTAAATGTTCATTTAACTGTGATGATGACCCTATGTATACCTTGTGCGTCCTCAGAAAAAGTAGATAACATAGTCTAGGGGCTCCATTTCCGTTACATGCTAAACCCCTTATACCAAACCCCTTATCCCTTTTTTACTTTTTTTAAAAACTTTTGGGAATAGTTCAATGTGCCAAGACGAGTTGTGAGCATGTAGACCGTCCATTTGAACTATTGAAAAATGTTTTTTTAAATAATTTAAAAAGGCAAAGAAGTTAAGGGATAAGGGGTTTAGCGGTGATGAAAATCTAGGCCCTACTAGGTGTGATGTTAGCATACAGCTCACACTCTAGATAAGAACATCTACTATAATACAAGTATACTGTACATGTACACCAGGGGTGCCCACACTTTTTTGACTTGAGAGCTACTTTCAAAACGACTGGCTCAACAAGATCTACAAAAAAATCCATTTCAAGGCCCCCAAGAAAGTTTGACTTTGAAATAGTGGTGATGGTGTTACTTACTGTTATAGTGTTTAAGAATAATGCACTTATAATGAAAAATGGAGGGGGAGAATTGGAACGTTTTCTTGTATATGCTACTACTGACGTTTGAAAACAGTATTTGGGGTTTGTGATGTTGATTTGACAGTTTGTATTTGACAGTTTGTGATGTTGAGTTTAGTCTCCCTTGCACCCAAAGCTAATAACTTTCACATTTTTGAAGAGAACTGGCAAAACGTCCATTTTCTAATTGTGTGGACTCTTGAAATTACGTAATTCAGATGTTTAAATATAATTTAACTCGTAGGGGTCCATTTAGTTTTATTTTAACGCTCTCAAGAGTTACAGATCTATACATTTTAGGGGACTGTCATGTGATGGCCTGTGTGATCTACTGGTAGATCACAATCTACTTTTTGGGCACCCCTGCTGTACACTGTTTTTGCTGGATATACAGTACATTTTTGTCCTTGTGCAGAGAGACTGGAATTTGAAGGCAGAGAGGTGTCCAAATAGTATGGAATAGTGTGCATTATTTTCACGTGGCTGATGGCAATCTGTTTCGCCCGCTGTTAGTTTAGAGATTAGTAACGTCACTCACCGATTTGGAGTCGCTGTTTCTGCCTCGCCATGAAAACCACCAGCGACCTCCTTTCTTGGGCATCTTCTCTTTCATGATGCTGTCCACTGAGCTCTGCACATAATCATCCAATCAAAGAACAACACACGGCAGACGACCACACAACCAAAGAAAAGACACCCACCCAATCAAACAGACAAACACCCAATCAAATAACAGACAAAACATACAACGACCCAATCAAACAACAGATACAACCAAATAAGAGGCACAATAAACAACTGCCCAATCAATCAATCAAGTGAACACAACTCAAATAATGAAAAGAAAACAGTAGAAAAGAAACTATTTAAAGAAATATATAAAGAGACAGACACTGGTTTAAAAACAAGAAGTCCAAACTGAGCAAATCAACTGACTGATTCAAACATATTGGCAGCTGTCAAAATGCAAATAAAGATATGTAGTGAATACAATCAATGGCATTGCAGAAACAATAAAATGAAACTGAACGGGCTGAATGAGAGTGACTGGCAATGGACTATGGACTGAGGGGAGGGAATACAAAAAATACACACACACAGAGAGAGAGAGAGAGAGAGAGAGAGAGAGAGAGAGAGAGAGAGAGAGAGAGAGAGAGAGAATGGAACACAACTTGACATGCACAGTCAGACAGACAGACAAGCAAAACAAAAATGGCTGACAGTAACAGGTGAAATGTTAAGATGTTATACAACAGTATCTACTAATTAGTCAGAGCCTGCTCTTTATAGCCCTATGTTGCTTAGCAACATTTTTGTTGATGGAGTCTTGAAGGAATTTTATCTTTCGGCAGAGAAAATGTCACTTGAATGTCACATGTCGTAGAATACATTTGGAGCATTGTTGTATAAAACCTGTATCACATTTGAGTTGGCGCTGCGGATATACATCTGTGCACAATTGACAGCATTTCTGCTATGCAATCAGTATACCAACACAGCCTCTCATGTGATGTTGCTTAAGTGAGAGACACAGATGACAGACTGTTGTGTTGCAGACAGACAGACAACATGTAAACAAACATGTTAAGCCATGCGTGAAGCATACAGCCTGTGCTTGTGTGGAGCCAAACAGACTGGGGAGACAGTAAGAGAAGACACCAAACGCTGCATACACATAACTCAGACACCATGTGCACTTAGGACACAGACACCCAACACACACACACACACACACACACGCACACGTGCACACGCACACGCACACACACACACACACACACACACACACACACACACACACAAACGCAGGAATTGTGAGGTAGGTGCAAGGGGGGTGGACAAACAGAATAACAACAGAGAAGGGAAGATACGTGTTATTTGAATGTTAGGCCAAATATTTCACTTTGGTATGGTGATGCTTTATTTCTTGTATATACTTCAATATATATCTTGTTGATAATTCATCTAAAAGTCTATTAATATGCATATAAAAATAAACAAATAAAGTATAGTAAATTGTACAGGCAATTATGAAATATGTTAAATAACTGTATTGTTGATATACAGTATTTAATGGGTCTTGACCGTACTGCAATCAGTGCAATGGCCCTCTCATGTCATAACATGCCTGACTAGCAAAATCAACATTCTATAAATGCCACAAACATTACATGACTCAATCATGTAATGTAGTTACATTAACAAATATATTTTAGCAGATGATTCTGTGAAGAGGTTTCATCCATTATTACAAGTATTCTATTGTAATGTACAATATTGTTTGTGCTGACATTTAGTCATACCGAGACTGACATTTAACACAGTTCATGTCTAAATGTTATGGAGATGGAAATTAATTAATTCATTATGTGCCCTATATAGCTTCCGAGAATAGGGAAGCTATATAGGGCAAATGTGGTTAACTACACCAAAGTGAATATCACAGTAAGGACAATCAATTACTGGTTAGTATTCCACGAAGGAACGCACTGCAAACATTAAGCCATTATTAACAGATTATTATTTTCCTCAAAGACCATGTCCTGCTATTATCTCTCTTTTCAGCCCGAGACCCCTGCCTTCTGATATATGTGGTGAAATCTAAATTCAATGAATGGATTTGAAAAAACTATGCACACTGCTTTGAAAACATATCCAGACACAATCCCATTATGAAGCAACATAGCATTTCTGTGACGCTGCAATTACTATTATTATTATTTTAACCCATTCATTGAATTTAGAGGGTCACCAGACATGTCGCTAGGTGACATATACTGTATCTCTCTATTGCATATTGATTGTATCACAGAGTTGAGAGCATTTGTAGAATGTTAAAACATTGTCCTTCAGTTCAAGACAATATTTTATGGGAAGCACATTGAATTGCCTGATTTCATGAATGTCCTATGCAAATAAACCTGACTGTCCTTACTTACAATGCACAATTATTCAGATTGTTTCCTGTCTTTTGGTCCTACCTTTTCTACTTAAAAGGTAAGACCACTTGTTGAGGTTTGTTTTTTGTTGCCATGATGTAATTTCTAATGTGGACAAAATAATAATAAAAAGTTTCCATTGAAAGTTCCATAGAAATTAATATTTAAAATATTCCCCTCAATGACTTACACTGTATGCTAAAACGCCTCTCAAAGTCACTAATTTTGTACATTAACAAACAAATTAACAAAGTTGACTCAGACACAAAAACAAACACACACAAAAGTGGTCTCACACTTTGATGCTTCATCATTTGTAACGGTGAGTACCTGTGTGGTCTTACCTGTGGCAGAGGTTTCTGATAGACCTGCATGGACAACATGAGAGGGGCAGCGGTGCTCCAGTTGTAATACCTAAAACAGTGACATAGAGGGTGCTCTAGTCACATCCTGAGATAATAGACAATTACCAAGCAATGAAACCCTCTTTTTTTGCCAAATGTTTGCCCAGAATAGGGATACTGGGGCATAAGGCAAGTGATTATTATAATATTAATATGATGTTGTTAAAATTCACAATTTAATAAATCCACAAAACAATCTTGAAACATTTATAATAATAAATTAACAAATTCAAATACTTGGTTCCTATCTTGACCACTAGGTTGGGGTCGTCGATGACGGATGGGTTTTCACAAAACTGCTGGTGAGAGACAGCCTTCTCCAGGAACTGTTCTGTTTCATGCGCGCGCACACGCACACGCGCACGCACACACACACACACACACACACACACACACACACACACACACACACACACACACACACACACACACACACACACACACACACACACACACACTGTCACTTGGGGTTATCAGGAATATTGAGCAGGAGAGCTTCTTTTCATAATTGTGTATATATATAGTACAAAATTGTAACCACTTTAATATCCATTTATGAACTTCGTGGTATGCTATTTTTAAACAATTTGGAAAAAAATACATATGGACCAATATCTTTCACATGGCTGTCTGTGGCCTAATACCAGTTTGCAGTACACACAGTAGTACACACTGTTTGAACAAGTACCTCTTGTGATCTCTGTATTGTCAGTGAGGCCTCCACACAGAGAGATGGCAACGTGGGGCATATCTCCCAGCTGATCCGAGAGGCTGTCCACTCCACTGTCCATCCCACTGCTGGCCACAGACTCTGGGGACTGGTTGGCACTCCGTACGTCTGAGCCACACCGAACCGAAACACCGCCACAATCACTGCATGGCAGAGAGACAGAGACAGAGAGAGAGAAAGAGAAAGATAGAGAGACAGAGAGAGAGACAGAGGGAGAGAGAGAGAGAGAGAGAGAGAGAGAGAGAGAGAGAGAGAGAGAGAGAGAGAGAGGGTTACGCCAAAGCTCCACTGCAGCCATCAGTGTCAAGTCTGCCTGAAATCAATCAATAGTTGCGTGGCAGTGCATTACAGTTGTCCAGTGCAACGCAACGCAGTGGATGTAGCTTTGTCGTCAGAGGAACAAGTGTGTGTGCTTGCATTTTTTATCGTGCACGTGCTACTGTGTGTGCAGTACATGTTATTGTGTAGGAATATGTGTCTGTGTGTACCTTTTAGGGAAGTACAGCGCAGCTACATCAGGGTCCATGTCTGTGATGTCATCCAGGTAGACTCCATCAGAACCTAAGTGTTCACTCCTCTTTTCTGAAGGTGGAAAATCAACCAAAAATATATCAATACCGATATTTGAAAACCAAAACACACACACACGCACATGCACACACACACACACACACACACACACACACACACACACACACACACACACACACACACACACACACACACACACACACACACACACAAACCTTTCTTCTTTGATGGAGAATCCATCCGTCTGTTTGGACTGTCTCTGTTTCCGCGCATGTCCATGAATTCGGGCAGCATCACTGGAGACATGGCAAGAGCCTCCACCTCTCCACACGAAGCCCCCACATTCTCCTCCATGTCCCTCAGAGCCTCCACCACCTCTCCACACGACGCACCCACGTTCTCCACTGTGTCCCTCCCTGGGTAGGGGAGGAGAAATAGTTATTATAGCCACACGTTCTTTACATGTAACCCATTAAGACACTAAATGAGTAGTTCTCAAATCTTTTTGCGATTCAAAATTGTTTGACTTTCACGATTTTTCAGCAAACACTCCCCACTGACAAATTGCCTCCAGGGACTGGATGACATTACGTCACAATTGCTGACAACACACCCAAAGCGTAATGCTCATTACCTTGCTTTCCTCCAGGCATAACACTGGCTTCATCAGTGGTCTGTGCACGCCCAGGGCAGCTCTCCCCTGCCCTCTGGGACATGTAGAGGGGACATGGAGGCTCGGAGATGGTTCTGAAGTGAGTCCGCTCAGATACGGGGACAGACACCGGAGCTGGTGGAAGGACAGGATCTGGATTGTGGTGCGGCAACAGGAAGGACGGCTGGAAACAAGCGATAGAAGGATTTATGGTGACAGAAAGAGAGAAGAGACAAGGAAGGGGTTTGATGTTAGCCTTTTTGCCATAGGGTGATTGAACACTAATTTTCTGTGTAAATTCATAGCTGATTGATGATTGTTTATTACTAACTATAGGCTTATTGTACTGAAGGTGCATGTGTACATACCTGAGCAGCTTGTGGCAGCTCTCCCCAAGCCCACAGCATAGAATTTCCTGTGCTCTCATTGGCTAGTTCTGAATCACTCTTCGGACTCATTGAGCATGGGTTGTTGTGGCTGTTAAGGACATGATTGGTTTAGCAAGGTCTTCACCTCTGCCTGCTCTCTTAAGTTATTCTCCTGCGTACACCAAGCATTTACCAAAGGTTGAAAATATAAGGATGTTTTTGTTCCTTCATGGGGCATTTTCTGCTGATAATGAAAACCTTTCACCAAACACTATCTTCAGTGATAGATAGTCCTATCTAGTGGAACGGGAAGTCTTGTCTGGTCCCTGTGTGTGTGTGTGTGTGTGTGTGTGTGTGTGTGTGTGTGTGTGTGTGTGTGTGTGTGTGTGTGTGTGTGTGTGTGTGTGTGTGTGTGTGTGTGTGTGTGTGTGTGTGTGTGTGAGAGAGAGAGAGAGCATGCATGTGTGGATCTACGATGCAAGCACCTGGATTTGTGTTCCATTGGTGACTACCACAGATATGGTGATCAGTATTGACAGAACTGCTGCATGCATGTCCAATTACTGAAGGAGAATATAACTTGGTTGGCCTATTGTCAGTGTGAACAGAAATCTCTTCAGCTCCATACTTTTTGTGTGGGTTTAGTACACATGGTCATTTATCTTTGTTAGCATGTGGCAAAGCTCCTGGCTTCATTTTGGAACATGAATGTTGTTTTTAACGGTACAAGAGCATGACAAATACCTAATAGAGGATAAAAGAGACGTCTGCTCAGGACAAGATATGGACAGACGCCTGGACTCGGCGATGGACAGAGTGTCTTCAATCACAGTACTGGAAGAGAGAACGGAAGGAAGGAGGGTATGGGTGTGTGGGTGGATAGATGGGCAGACAGACGGACGCAGGGTGGAAGCAAAGAAAGACAGTAAGAAAAGGAGAGTTTAAACAACATTCACAGAAGAGGACAGACACTATGATTACGGAGTATTTGTGGAAACAGATTGGCTTTGGCTATAGTTGATCTATTTTAAAATGATTTTAAATTTAGAACATGTCAATATATGATTCAATCTCTTATCTTATTGTGTGTCTGTGTGTGTGTGTGTGTGTGTGTGTGTGTCTGTGTGTGTGTGTGTGTGTGTGTGTGTCTGTGTGTCTGTGTCTGTGTGTGTGTGTCCGTGTGGGTGTGTGTGTATGTGTCCGTGAGTGTGTCCGTGAGTGTGTGTGTGTGTGTGTGTGTGTGTGTGTGTGTGTGTGTGTGTGTGTGTGTGTGTGTGTGTGTGTGTGTGTGTGAGTGTGTGTTGAAAGGTTGTGTCATACCCCTGCAAGCGAGTCCAGTCAGTACTGTGCGTGTAAGTGCTGCTCAACACACTGGCTGCTGGCCCCTTATCACTGTATTTGGGTCTAAACACACACACACACACACACACACACACACACACACACACACACACACACACACACACACACACACACACACACACACACACACACACACACACACACACAAACAGACACACAGCTGTCAGTATGACAAATACTCGTGTCACACATTAAGAGCAGAATGTTGTACAATAAGACTTCTTCAGATGGTCACCATATGCCATCCCATACGCTGTGGGCTGGACGGAGCCTCCGTTGGGAAAATAACCAGGACACAGTTTCTGAGGCTGGGAGTCTAGAATAGACTGAGGGCCAGTAACTTTCCAGGCATGTGTGACTATGGGGGGGCCGGGGGAAGGGGTACACATGTGACAGAAGATTAGGGGCGCCCTACTTATGGGCATGTCCAGCTGGCAGTGTCTTGTCATAAGGTGTTGTCCTTGG
>CM076966.1:25312997-25340497 GCA_039105355.1 Benthosema pterotum | reverse complement strand
GAATGACCCCGTGGCTTTTCCTCTAGCTCCACCCTTTGTACATTAGTGGCAGATAGCAGCAGTTTAAAATGTGTTTTTTGCTTATTGTTGGTTTCTGTCTTTATTTGTCATCTTTGTGCATCTTGTATCTTGCGTGTCTTTTTAAAAGGTAGGGTAAACTGGGATCTGTATGTCTTCTGTTCTGTTTACAAGCCGTCCTACCAGTCTGTTAGTGTGCATGACCAGACTGGACATCAGGTGGATTCTGTGTCTCTAGTATACAAATAGCCTTCTGCTGGTTTTGCACTGTGCTATGTTTAGGAGTCTAGGAGAGGACTAGAAAAGAGGCAAGTCACGGTGTTAAAGTGCGAGGTGCCCTTTATTCTCATGACTTCTTGTGAGGTGTACAGCCAATTTAAGGTAATGTCCAAAATGGGAATGGAAACTTCTGCCTCTCTGGTATGAATTTTCTGAGGATAAGAGAGTAGATCAGAGGAGGAGGTGAGAGATTTAGGTCTTAAGCAGACATTGTTATCCAGGGCAACTTACAAGTGTGAGATCTAAATAGGCAGTGTACACATGAATTTCAGCGACCAGACATACAGATCAAATTGCACTGCCTCAGTTACCAGGGAAAATCCCTTCTAAAATGACTTTCTTAAAGAGAAAGGAGTGCTAGGGATTTGGAAAGAGACCATCGAGAGTGCTCAGCTGTCAGTAAATGCATAGTATAACTGGGTGAATGAAATGCACTGGGTAAAGTGCTTAAATCCAGTAATTGCACCATTTACCAATGTGACTGTTCCCTTGTAAAACTTTCCGCTCCACTAATGCAGAGTAACATGCGCACGCTGTTCTCTCTCATGTTTATACCTGCAGGCTTTCTGTCACGTGTATGTGTGTGCACGTCTCAGTGCTCACCAACATGTTCTCTGTCTCCTTGACAAAGAAGGCCTCTCCATTGTCTCCCAGCTTCATCTGCAAACTCACTGGTTCCCCATTGATCTCTATGTCAACCTGCAGGACAAACACATGTGCTCACTGACATTTATCTAGAAGCTGGTGCAGTGCTTTTGACATCCTTTTTTGGTCAATTTAAAATCAATACAACATATTGTGTTATACTGTAATAATAGAGAGATAAAGCCTGCAAGTGCCTCTCACCACTTTCTCGCGGGAGCGCAGGACTCCCATCTTTCCAAAGCGCACGTGGAAGGGAGAGCATTGCAGCGATCCATTGGGCTGCCGCACCACAATCACGTCGATGCAGCCCGAAAGCGTGGCCGGGTTGAGTCCACGGTACAGCTCCTTCACCTGGACAAACACCTGGCCCGCCAGTTGACCCACATAGTTCATGGTCTGGGTCTGTATGAGAGAGAGAGAGAGAGAGAGAGAGAGAGAGAGAGAGAGAGAGAGAGAGAGAGAGAGAGAGAGAGAGAAAGAGAAGGTTAAAGAAAATGGTCATGAAAATATCAAAGTAAAACAAAAACCTCTCAGTTTTGGAAAACAAGTAATATGTAGTCAGGTACTTAACTTTACTAATCATAGGAATTTGGGTATTTCCATTTTTCTATAATGGTATTTCTACTCCACTACAGCTCAGCAGAAACTACAAACGCCACAACAAAACTCTGGTTACACATAATGGTTGCAGAAGATTTTGATTTATCATTGTCACAACTCATACAGTGCATATACTGTGGTTACCACCTGAGGTTGAGTCAACATGCTATTGTCATTCTCTAGTCTCTCTCTTTTCCTTTTTTGTTTATTTTAACTCTGCCTATGTTCCTCTTTTGGCTTTTTTCTACTTAGCTTATGGGTTGGTACGGTAGGTTGATGGGTTGGAAGATAGGGGAGATTTGGGAATAGGGGGGAAATCCCTGAAGGGCAGTTTAGAAAAACCCACACTAAAGTACTGACTACCATGAAATGAAAGTGTATGTACAGTATATAGGCATACTATGCAACCATGTATAACATGCATTTCATCGATTCAGTCCACAGGCGTTTATAAGGAACTAGGCTGTTGTTTGGATGAGGCAATTTTGCACAAAATCGTGTGTATCTAAACAAAAATAATAATAAATATGTAGTTACTTTGCAGATTTGGAAAAAATATTACAAAACATACATTTAACACATTTACAGCCCTATATAAACTTACGAGCTCCCATATACTCGTAACAGAAGACTCTTGCATTGTTTTGCAATATTGATACTTTAATATTTGAGTACTTTATCCACCACTGCTTTACTACTATTCCACACATATCATGTTCATGTCATACTCCTCCAGTTGGAACAACCATGGCAGACAACTCTAATCCTCTGACTAGAAGTCATTATCACCTGGGCTGAGAGAGAGATCCATTCACGTTACGTGAGACACTGAACAAATAGAGGAGTGTCTGTCTGCTTTCTAGAAATCACTCTCACACACAGACCTTATCTCCCTCCCTCCCACACACGCCTTGGGGACAGATGGTCTTGGCAGAGAGTAATATATCTTTAATAACATGGATAACACTAGTTAAACAACCGCAAATTACCAATAAGGCTCTTAACAGCCCCTGTTCGCAAACATGTTCTGTTCTGACCGCCCCTCTACCAATACATGCTGTAGTGTAGCCTACCGTGCCAGCATCCCGTGACACATTCTAACACTGTTAGCCACTTTGAGCTACACTACACAGTACAGACTACAGCATCTCTATTCTGGGGGGAGCATTTCCCCCCAAATAGCAGATATACAGGCTCACAATGCATCAGAATGACATTTGGTGTAGATAGAAAATTGCAGGTCAAGTGCAGCCTCAACTCACAAAGACTACAGGGTACAGTGGTTAATCTTGAAGTAGTACTGCATGGATGTAAATAACAGTACCATGTTTCATACATGTGGCCTCGTGGTATAAACTATCTCTTTCTCTGCCTCTTATTCTCTTTAGTGTTCTCAAGAACAAGGAGTTGGGCTGAGAAAATGATTACATGACTGGTTACGCCCCCCCCCCCCCCCACACACACACATACAGAGTGTGAGCCATGTGCGGTGATGTGATACTAATACAAACACAGTCCAGCATGTGTCCTCAAGGACACCAAGTTGCTTCCTGGTTAATAGCCAATGGCAACACATTGCCATGCTTAAATAGCCAATAAGGAAACAGCCTATATATCATTCAGCAACTCCCAGCAGACTTTCAGGAGGAGGGAAAAGAAACTTGTTTAGCTGCAATAGCTTGTTTACCTGTGGGTGGATGGTTATAAAAGAAACTTGTTTAGCTGCAATAGCTTGTTTACCTGTGGGTGGATGGTTATTAATGCACATTTACAGTATATAATACTGTTATTCAACTGTTTATTACAATTAATTGCTGATATAAGAAGCTATATTTAACAGTTTTCTCTAAGCTGTCTCTAAGTACTGCTCAAGCTGCTCAGGGAGTGTAGTGTCCGTTTTCGAGTGAGCTGGAACCACGGTTGTCCAGAGCCGCCACAAAGGGTATAGTAAGCCTGGTCTCTGGACTGGTCTGCAATAGACTTTATACGTTGTATTTGGGCATGTCTGCAAAGAGCTCCATATGGGCATAAAAGGACTGCACCTTTAAAGGCCCAGGTGGGGCATGCATTTCCAACTTGCATTGTTCCAAGTAGGCCAGAGTGACCAATGGGGCACCACCGTACAGGCCCCAGAGTGCAATCTTGATTGAATATTATAATAAATAATAATAATAATGGATTACATTTTTATAGCGCTTTTCCAAGTGCTCAAAGAGCTTTACAATGGTCCATTCATTCATACATTGGGAAGTAGAGTGGCGAACAGTCGACGCCAGCGTCCCCACATCCCACATTCACACAGCAATGTTGGCCAGCTCACACTGACCAACTCATTGAAGGCAATTTGGGGTTCAGTGTCTTGACCAAGGACACTTCGACATGTAGACAAGAGGAGCCGGGATTGGAACCGCCGACCCACAGGTCATTGGACGCCTGGCTCTACCTAACCCAAAATACAGGCTAAACATTCTCGTAGAGGAAAATGGTTGGTCCCAGCTCTAATCTTATGTCTCCTGTAATAACTTAGTTGTTGGCTATAGTATTAGCCTACATGCCATTCATGCTTGCGAGCTCTCTCTCTCTCTCTCTCTCTCTCTCTCTCTCTCTCTCTCTCTCTCTCTCTCTCTCTCTCTCTCTCTCTCTCTCTCTCTCACACACACACACACACACACACACACACACACACACACACACACACAATCAAAATTCAAAAATCACTCTATCAAAATTCAAAAATCAATCATCGATCATTCGATCAATCAATCAATCAATCAATCAATCAATCAATCAATCAATCAATCAATCAAACAAACATCTATTGGCTGTGTATGCCTCATGCCCTGGCTTAGCCCTGAAACATGACTGTCAATGTGATGCATGGCTAGCCCTGGGTTAAATATAGTCGTAGACAATACTAGGTTTTGGCAACAATTTTAGGCTACTGAGGTAAAAGCATGGGAATACAGTTGTAGGTTCTAACCGTATTCCTACGGTAGGCTATGGGTTGTACGTTTTAGGAATACCAGGCTGGGTAATTCTGCATGCTGCCTATGCCTATATTGGGAGACTGTTCTGTCGAGCGTTGGAGTAGTCTATGGAATATTTACGTTTATAGGTTAATTATGAGTCTATTGCAGAATGATGGATATGATACTGTACGTTTGACAATCGTTATATGCACAATTGCACAGGATAGGCTATTGATAAACCAGTCGTCTTCAACCATTTACCAGGGCCCAATATTTATTCTAGCTACGGACCACCATTTGGTGTTGAATTTAGTCACCCAATTGACCACAATGGAGCGATAACTGGCAAAACATTTGTCAAAATAACAATTCTTCTACATTTTCTAATTGTGTAGATTATTGAAAATGAGGTAATTCAGATGCTTAAATATAATTTCACTCTCTGAAACCGAATGGACCCGAATTGACAGAATAAATCTCGTCCATGCTCTGGGCTGTATTGCAACGAAATGACATTATATAGTCAGTAAATAAATATCTGCACTAGGGGTGAGGCTCGCTGCGTTCGTTCATTCAAACAGACACGCACACATGCGGGCACCACGCACACTGCACTGAGCAAAACAAACATGATGCCGTCAACAGCAGCAACACATCACAACATTAGAAGACACATAATAACTAGGCTATTTAGATTCTAAGAAGCGTTTTTTGTCGCCAGCCAAATAAACGAATACGTGTCTCCATGCAAATCTGACAGGCTAATATAGGTATACAGTATAGGCTACGTTCATATATTATATATAAGTCTACATACATTATTTAATGACACCGATTCTTGCTTCTGGGTTGTTCTGTCATCCTCCAAAGAAAAGAGAGCGAGAAAACAATAAATCCACCGACTATCGTTCACTAAGCGTCTATTATCTGATGGCGATCGTCAATAAGAGAGACATTATTATAGCCACGGAGACACTGGGGGTTTCGGTGATATATGAGACTGGTCAGTATGTATGTATGCTGCCTGCCTGCCACGGTATTTAAAGCGCTGCTATTCCTCCCATCCTCAAGACTGACTGAGCCATCTAGTAGAAGAGCTGCGACATCAAGGGGTCAAATACTGAGCGATCGAGCGGTGTTCGTGCAGCCTGATACAGGGACAAACTGGAGTTAGAAATTGTTTACAACGAGGTCGGCGCAAATAAGAGCTATTTTAGGCCAGTGTTCAACCTATCCAACTGTTTTAAAGTATTGTACAGCAACGTTGCTATGGTGTTTATGACGTACTACAATCTAAAAAGGGATAGATAATTAAACCGGTCCAGGACTTGCCCATTTGTTGTCCCCATTGTCAATAGATGTCTATGTAGAAGAGCCGCCATTAGACTAGACCCATGAAGTGAACGGAGTTTGCGAAACTCTATACCCTGTCTGGCTGTGGGCGCGGACTGATGTGACGTCACACATTATTGTGGTTAATATTAAATAAATCTAAAAATAAAATAGGAACATCTACTCAATTTTATCACCAGTAATACGCACTTGCTGTTGTTCCATTAAACTACAATTGCGTTATAAAAATAATAAAATAAAATAAAATAAAATAAAATAAAATAAAATAAAATAAAATAAAATAAAATAAAATAAAATAAAATAAAATAAAATAAAATAAAATAAAATAAAATAAAATAAAATAAAATAAAACAGGTAAAGTGTAGAATATGGTGGTGATGAAGAATAGCCACTATGTAATGACCTAAATTCTTCATGTAGCCTATTGGCAAAAGGAAATTTAAAGAAACATTCAGTGATTTGGGAGATTTGAGAGAAAAAAACAGCATGTCACCTGAAACTTTGGGGCTCACTGGGGTGGGGAAGG
Organism: Benthosema pterotum; assembly: GCA_039105355.1. Taxonomy (NCBI): domain Eukaryota; kingdom Metazoa; phylum Chordata; class Actinopteri; order Myctophiformes; family Myctophidae; genus Benthosema; species Benthosema pterotum. Next base: position 25,334,107 of record CM076966.1, on the reverse strand, counting down.
AACACATTATATGGCCAATACTCCTTAAAAGGATAAGGATTATCACACAGACAGACAGACAGGGTGCAAAACCTACTCTCTCCCCTGGTGAAGCATATCAAAGAGTACTTGTGCTACTGCTAATGTGGGACTGAGGCTCATGGGTAAACAGAATGTTGGATGAAGCAACAGTAGACTACATCTGCACATAAATCAGATGGTAAGATAGACACATGCTTGGATTTGCCCATACAAGCAATAATGACACAGATAGGCACACTGAGAGACAAAACAGATAGAAAACAAGCCTTTAAGATAAAATATGTTAGCATGCAACATGTCACTTTAGTTGCTGAATATGTGTCTGTGATCATCAATCTCAATCTAGGGTCCCTTTTCAAACGTTTAACAAACTCAGCATAAACAACCACCACTGTAACATGGAGAAAGAGCCTGCTGGTCTAGGACCAAACAGACACCCGATCTACTATGAACCACAAAAGGCTGACAAATATGGGTCAAACTGGGTGACAACGCAGATCTACTGTGTGTGTGTGTGTGTGTGTGTGTGTGTGTGTGTGTGTGTGTGTGTGTGTGTGTGTGTGTGTGTGTGTGTGTGTGTGCGTGCGTGCGCGCGCGCACGCATGTGTGCAGTGAGCAGGGGTGGCGTGGGGGGGACTACTGTCAACAGGCCTACTGTTTTTTTAGTAGCAGTAACAGAATGCGCTTATACATCTTATCTAATCACATGAACTGTACAATTATTTCTTGTTTGTTGTTCCTAGCCCTTGGTCAGCAGCTACTGTACTTTGTTTGGTGAAATCCCAGCCAAAGATTTCTAAGAACAGCTCTGCACTTCCATTCATTGTGACATCACAGTTCCCTGGCCCTGCTATGAGCTACCCCATGTAACCTCCAGCACTGGCCAGCAACTAGCAGGAAACACAGCCGAGTGGGAACTTAAACAGCCTGTTTGTTAGGAATTCAGCAATGCATGCATTGCAAACACTCCCATACATGCACGCACACACGCACACGCACGCACACACACACGCACACACGCACACACAAACTGCACAAAATGTACATACACTCATGCAACCGCGCGTACATTAACAGAAGTTCTCAAATCCTGCTTTCAAATACACCATGCAACACACAGGCATGCACATTCTGTATACAGTACAGTAGAGCATGAGGTAACTGCATCAGGAGAGGCAGATAGAATTTGTTTCTCCAGGAAGGATGCACATTAACATTAACCAGCTAAATTGGGAAGTGTGTGTGTGTGTTTGTGTGTGTGTGTGTGTGTGTGTGTGTGTGTGTGTGTGTGTGTGTGTGTGTGTGTGTGTGTGTGTGTGTGCGTGCGTGTGTGCGTGCACACACACACGTGTGCATAGTCCATTGTGTCTTCAGTAACAATACACACATGTACACACGTACACACGTACACACGTACACACGTACACACACACACACACACACACACACACACACACACACACACACACACACACACACACACACACACACACACACACACACACACACACACACACACACACACACACCCCGGACACAGAAACACACACAATGTGCAGTGTGCACTCACTAGACCCACACTTTCAAAACAGGGAAGGAACAAAGTGTTGTGAGATTCTAGGAACTAAGACACTCCTACTCAGTAGAGGGAGGATGGACAAATAGAGAGAGGTGGCTATAGGCCAGCTTGGATGACGTAAGAAACAAAAAGAAAACGACTAAACTATGACTATGAAAAAAGAAATGTTATTTTGTGAGGTTACTGAAAGTCAGAGTTATGAAACTCTGAGGTTAGCCAAAGTCAGTGTGATGAAAAGGGTCATTATGACACGATCATTTATTATTTAATTAATTTGATCCTTCTTTGTTTTGTGGAAATGCAGTGCTGGTGGTGATGGAATAGAAAAAATATTTTATTATTTTGATCTCATTTCATATCTCTTCTAAAAATGTGATTTATTGTTCTGCTGTTTCTTTTGTGTGTATATATATATATATATATATATATATATATATATATATATATATATATATATATATATATATATATATATATATATATATATATATATATATATATATATATATATATATATATATATGTGTGTGTGTGTGTGTGTGTGTGTGTGTGTGTGTGTGTGTGTGTGTGTGTGTGTGTGTGTGTGTGTGTGTGTGTGTGTGTGGTCCATTGTGAACTTGTAGATTTTAATGTTCAGCTGCAGTGTGGTAGTATAGTCATGTATGGACAATAATAATAATGAAGAGGTACATACATCAATACAGTACTTGAGTAGGTACTTGAGTAGTACAGCAAGCCAATGGGCATCTAATAAGTCTAAATCAAATAAATCAAATTGATAGGGTACAGGAAAGCGAGACAGAGATGGGGGAGGCATGTAGCAAAAGCTGACAGTGGACCCAAGACATGCCGTCAGGCTGATTTACCTGCCTATAGGTGCATGGACCGCTCAGCCCCAGTGGTTTAGTACAGGACCTTTTGTTATCTATAACATCTTGTCATTGGAATGTGATTTGACACGTGCATGTGTACAGACATGTGCTCTGTTTGTTTATGTGGGTGGGTCGATAATACACCATGTGGTTGGTATGTGTATCCTCTGGGTGTACATGTTAATGTGTACAAGTGTGTATTTTCGACACAAGTGGTTTGTTTAAAGTGGGCAGGTCAATATCTGCCCCGGCCCTCAATGCTGCACTCAGAGGTATTTCCTCGTGACTCGGCTAGTGAGACAGACAATGAAGTAAGGGCGGGCTGAGAGAGAGAGAGAGAGAGAGACAGAGAGAGAGAGTTTGCTGAGGCAGGGGTCTGATCTCTCCCAGGAACCCGAGGGGTCAAGAATGCATTCAAGGTGTTTCCATGGCGATGGGGGAGTTGTCAAAGAGGATGGGCTCTCTGAACCAACCAGACGGCTGGCTGCTCTGGGCATAATGGATGACGTGCTGGTCCCTCCCACAGCAGCCTACTGTACTGGAACCCCCGACTCACTGGGAAACATTCCACTGCACTAGGAAATCTCATTAGCTTAGCTATTAGCTTGGTTACCACCACAGAGAGCCATTGCAGGCTCATTTAACACTATAGTCAGTGCCCCAGGCTTTTCTTGATTGCAACACAACGACTCATTGTGAACTTATAGGGCTGTTATTCTCAGTGATGTTATTTGTTTGGGAGGGAAATACTTGAACAAGATGATCTTGTATAGAGAGGCCCCAGAATAACCCCTGTATGTGTGTTTTAATGGAAGTCCTGTTTTATTTTGTATATTGTTAACTGAATGTATTGTGCGATGACGCTATTGAGCCAACAGGGACTTTGTATGTGTGTCTATTTCTGTCTGTCTGAGCATGACCTATTGACCCCTAGTGAGTATCAGGAAAGGGTCTTCACAACGCTACTGCTTAAGTTAACTGTGCTTGAATGCACCCCCCCATTTCACTCACATGGTTGTTGGGTTAGGGAGTCTGGAGAGGTGGGTTTTCTATATAGATAGATTGGGACTGAGTCTGCAGTTCTGAAGTGCATTCCACAGTTTTGGGGCAGATGTTAGTGAGGGATGTGATTTATGTATGTACCGGTAGTCTTACCAGATAATACCTGATGGCCGTCCGCAAGACAATCTGTCAAGCGAGTTCTACTAGTCTCTCTTCATGTTGTCAACAGTAGGAAAAGGCCTGATCCTACTTGGCTGTTATTCAGTAAAGTGACTGACTGTTCACCCAGTGTCCTCAAAGAGCAGGAACATAGCCTGCTGTATAAATATAGACAACACACACACACACACACACACACACACACACACACACACACACACACACACACACACACACACACACACACACACACACACACGCACACGCACACGCACACGCACAAAAATACACAAACACACTCACGTATGCACACACTCACATGCACACACAAACAAACAAAAACTGTCATGAGAGCCAAGTAGCTCATGTGGCAACTTGTTATGTTGTTATACAATACCATAAATGTTACATAAATGTGTCAAGTTATTTCTTGAGGTTAGTAACCCCATAAAGATGCCTTATCCTCATTTATGTCTCATGTCATGACTGCAGCATTATTATACATACAGTAAATTCTTATCTCTGCCCATAAAATGTGCTGCAGCGTTGGTACATACCATTGAATTCTTACTGGACCAAGAAATAAATAACAAATATAGCCTATGAAATTTAGGTTTTTGGTTACTGTAGTGTACATTGTAAAGGAACAATACATTTCGTATTAATTAATGCGTTTGAATCCTAAATGTAAAGGAACTGAATGTTTATACAGTATATATGTGGTGGTTAGCCTTACTGCGCTAACTTCCTGCATAGGATGGGAGTCAACTTGACTGGACAAACTTTAGTTTCATTCCTCAACAGCGTGCTGAAATAAACAGTCACAGCCAGAGCATGGAGCTCTCAGTCCATTGTGTACATCCAACAACATCCTGGGTTTCCTTAGAAGGGAATGCCTCCCTTGCAACCCTGAATGGGAACAGATTGGGTGGCCCCTTGCATCGCGTGACAGTTACGTAACAGAGAAACAAAGTTTTGCATGATCAGTAACCCTGTACTGTAGGTTTGAGGCCATGCAGGGGGGAGATAGGGGAGATACTGCAAGTTGAATTGTTGTTGTATTGTTGAAGACAACATTCATGATGATGAATGATGCATACAATAGCTTACAGCAGTGGTTCTCTGTCAGAACCCCAAACTGATTACAGGGGGGTCCCCACGACAGACAACAGTGACAACAACCAAGGACTAACTTAATACACTACCCTACATCAAAAGCAATCAACAAACTGAACTATAAATCTGGCCGAATTTTAAAACAACAAAGAGACAAATATTGTGAAAGTTGTAGATTGTACAACTGCTATCTTCACAATATTATATTTGTGAAACGAGTTAGACAAAAATTGTGTGTCAACTTCAAATCCCAAGTGCTTGTCAGGTGTGTGGGGGTGTCCCCAGATTACAAATGAAAAGTTTGGAACAACAACTGTCCTAGTAGAGTAGTTCAGACAGATTACCTTGAGAGGTTTATACATATGTGCAGTTCTATGAGGGAAATAAACTGTTGCGCCTTTTCCACCCTAGTTGAACCGGTTCAACATTTCCTTTCCCGCCAAATAGTGTTTGCCCTGAAAATTAATTGTTTCTGAGCGCTAAAAGCTGGTTCGGAGCTGGGCCCACAAAATTATAGCCAGTTCTGTGAAAGCACCATGGTTCCAAGAAGTCCACAAGTCCATTTTGGGGTAGTTAATTCACCTCCAAACAAAATGTTCAAACAAAATGGTGTAAACCGGCAACAAAAAAACAACAAATCTAATTTAATACTGGAGTTGTCAACTACTATCCCCAAGCAACACTGTGACTGAACTCATGCCTTCACCTGTGGTATGCGTTTTATGTTTAAAGCAAATGATCAAAAACATCATCTGGTTTTCAAATTGTTGTAATGTAACCAGGGCTAATTCAGGCCCATATTTATTTTAACACAATAGTATCATTAGGTATTCCCCAGATGCCATTTCATTCACAACACACACCTCTACTCCTCTATAGTGTTGCCCATTCCAAACAACATGTTTGCAGCACTGCAGTGCAGACTGAGGTGACTCCACAAATATAACCCCATTCAACAGTTTTCTGTTGATTTCTTTATTCTTTATTTGGATCCCCATTAGCTTCCGCTACATACTGCGGTCACTAGTCTTCCTGGGGTCCAATCAATGCTTGGAAACCAGCTGTGCAGTGTGTGTGTGTGTGTGTGTGTGTGTGTGTGTGTGTGTGTGTGTGTGTGTGTGTGTGTGTGTGTGTGTGTGTGTGTGTGTGTGTGTGCGTGTGTGTGTGTGTGTGTGTTTTAGTTATTATTTATCATTGGTCTCATTCTCTTCATTATCTGACTGAAGCGCCAGTGTTTATTTTTTATTCTCGTGTCCTAAGATGCTATATTAACCCATTTACCTTGGGATCCCCCTGGAACACCTAGATGGTGTTGCAGGAGATCCCAAGCTATATGAGGACATGACACGTTGTCATCATAAGTGAAGTGTTCCGGGGACACAGCAGCACGTGTCCTCATGCAACTTCTGAGAAACACACAACCCAGGAGACACGTCATCATCACCAGCCAAGCCCTGCTCTCCTCTTTCCACACAGATACACAGGTTGCATTTTGTTGCTGTCAGACGGAAACCTCATATGATGTGTCGGTTGGTCAAAACATGTTACAGAATAATTTAAAGATACAAAATAAAAAAGCAAATCAAACATCATCAACAACTGCTGATCAACAATATATGTAGATCAGCAGTGTCACTTTGTGCCTCGTTTTGAGCCCTAGATCGGCTATGTTATGTGTGACACTGTTTTATGATGAAGTATGAAAGGCAGTAATCTACAAAGAATGATCTGACCTCATCAAACCCTGTACACTCAAGATATGCTCCATATATGGCTAGTACAGAATTAATTGCATGTTGATCTGAGCCCCCATTCCAAAGTGCCAGAAATTACCCAGCAGCCTGCCATCACCCAGGTAGAGCTACACAGTCAGGACAGTCCTGTATGTTATATATCTATTCAATGCATCAGTATGATAAATCACTCATTCATATAGAGCTTTAATATCCAAGGAGATTTACATACTGTATTGTGAATACATTTCACACATTCACAAACACATTCATACACCTATGGAGGAGGAAACCATGCAAGGCACCAACATACTCATCAGAAGCAATTAGGTTTTCAGTGTTTTAGGTTTTCATCGACAATTCGGGAGTGCAGGATTGAACTGAGACCCTTCAAGTTCTCACATGGCCGCTCTACCCCTGAGCCACAGCCACCTGTATCTAGTTAAGACAACATCTATTAAAACAGCATTACATTGCACTTTACTCCCTGATGTCACACAATACCACCTTTCCTATTTCACTCCCATACAGTCACTTCCTTTTTATGCAACGGTATATAGAGCTCTATAAATGAACCACTCTCTATCCCTCTCCCTAATAGAGGCATACACACATACATAAATTCTTTATTCATACAGAAATACATTATATACATAAAGTATAATATGTAACACCTGAATTCAGGTCCCCCATGTGGGAAGCCAAGCTGAAGCATCTACAGCTAGTGCAAGGTAGGGAGGGAATCCCTCTTGGCCAGGAGAGATTTTTGGGCTTTGGAATTCAGGCTGAACTGCTGCACAGTGCACACACATGCACACCCATCCACACACACACGTTTTACCAAGGACCAGGTTTCAGGATTACTTTGTGACGTCCTGTCTCTTGTTTGAATGGCTCTGTGTTCCATGGTACATCGTCCACAGTCCTCCCAAGGTATTCCCAGAAGCCAAGCTGTGGAACCCTGGCATAAGCTCTATCAATGATCCAGGCGAAGGTCGCGTTCCGCCGATGTTTAAAGGACAGATACCTTTCGTGTTCTAATTCCGAAGGAATCAAGACCACCTGACTTCTCCTGGATGGGATACTGTATTAATATCTTCAGTTTTACAGTTACTATGTCTGTATTGTAGCGGTGCAGATTGACAGTGCAGTGAATGATCCCCGTGTGTGTGTGTGTGAGTGAAGATGGTTCTTCTTTGAATCTCTATATACAGTTTGCAATTTGTGAGTTCTTGGAATGGAGTGCTTGGTAGAAACCTGAGAGCGTCCAGCGTGGCAAAACACTGCTTCAGAGACAACACATCCACACACACACACACACACACACTGAGAGCCAGTGTTCCACGTGTCTGTATTTTTCTTTTCTTTTTTTAATTGCAGATGTATTTTGTGTCACTGTATGGGAGGCAAGGAAATTATCCATAGCGATGAATACTACCATTGCCAGATACCAAGGAGCAATTAGCATGGTGGTCTCCAATGTTGGAACGTTTTATAGTAACCCTTCATCCCGACTGAAAGGTCCCCGGACACCACCTGTCTTTAATTTGTCAGCCAGCAGCTATTTTGTGTCCTGTCCATGTGTCCACTCTGATGTCATGCATCTCAAGACCAGCCCCTGGCCCTCCCAGAATGAAAAATAATACACAGAGTGGAGGCTGTCCTTAAGACTGACTGACGAGTATACAACTATAAATAAAAGGTATTGGTCTCAAAATATACAAAAAATATCAGATCTACAAGTTTGTGAGTTTGCAAATCTGCTATTTTCAAATACTATATAGTATAATTATAGTATAAACTATAAACTACAGGGCCGAAGTGGTTAATGTGTTTTTTATAATTGTAAAAAAAAAAAATACAGTTTTCAAATAGTTTTCAAATAACTGCAGTGGAGTGGAAGTACATTTGAGAGAGATGTTGGAGTAGAGGTAAATCTACAGAAAACTGGAAATACTACAGTAAAGTAAAAAAAAAAAAAAGTACAAGACACGTACACGTCTAACAGTATGCGTATTAGAGCTCCTGCTTCTACTTGCAGCATTCCACTCCTGCAGACTGTTTGATTATAGCCTACAGACTCAAAGAGTTTTATATCCAGGGAACTAATCTGTATCTTCCACGTGTAAATCTAAAGTAGCCTGAAGCCTCTGATTGCACTGCTAGGAGCCTGCTGCTACTTGTTGCAATTCATATTTTTTAAAGTTCTGTTTGTTACAAGTTCTGTATTTACTTGCAAGGCCCTCAAGGTTCTAGTGCAGAATGTGCAAAGGACTTTAGTAAAACAAACTTAGCATCAGTAAAAATTGCACATTTGTGAAGTGACTTCAACTGAGTGGTGCAACTATACGGTAAATTTATCGTTATATCCAGAACCCCAGGAATGAGCTCCTGTGTGCCTTGACCCCCATATCCAAACCGTTGAAAAAGTTAATGTGTGGAGGTCCCTGGAACAGTGGAACATCCAGACCCCCAGGAACACACCCAGGGGGCTGGCCTGCTTCCAGCGAGCCGCCACGCAACCATATCGTGGTACAGATGTGCTTAGACATGCATATACCATGTACAGTACATAGGGGCAAATACCTGCATCTGTTTTTTCTTTTCACTTCCTTTGGGTTTTCTGCCAGATGCTTGACTACAACTAGATTTGCTACACCTCAATGTGAAGTCACAATGCAGAGGCAGTGACAAACACACCCTGATTATCTATTCTAGATGTTAAAAAAGATGTTAAAACAGGTGATTATTTCTTTTGTGAATATTTTGTTGGTGAAACCCAATACCTTGATAACAAAAACACAGAAAATCTATTTCAGAAAAACATTTAATACATTATGTACATTTATACATTCAGATGCGTGCAGTTTACTCGGACCCCACAACCTCTATCAAACATGAAACACATATTTGATCATCCTGGTAGAAAAACAGTTTCAGAAACACAGTTTTCTTGGATGTGAGAAGTGTCCTTTCAGTACTTTTTGTGACATCACTACTCTGACAAGAATATTTTCAACACATTTCGTATACAAAAACAGAATACAAAGAAACTGTACAAAAATATAAAATAAGACAAAGTCTGTGCATCAAAATGTCCTCCTGCAGGTTGTCAATTTTTCTTGTTTGGGAGAAGACCAGGGGGAGTGTTGCAATAAATATTTAATATAAACCAGCACTTGCAACACCTTCACACACAGCTAGCTTCCTAAATAAAGGCTGTACTATCCACAGAAATACAGTCGCCTGGGGGTAACAGATTAACTGAGGTAAAAGTGGCTTCCATCCTTGAATCGCCACCTGCTGGAGTGAACTTCTTCCATTTGGAACATGTGTTTTTCATTTTTTAATGAATTTTGCCTACATTTTTTGATTAATCAAAACAATAACAATATATTTGCCTAATTAGTCTGATAACCTCATCTCAATTTGATACTACTAAAACTAAAAAGGTGACTGATAATACATGCAAATATATGATTTGTGTCACTAGTAGTACCCAAGGAAATTATCCAGTGATAAAACTATGTTCCCCTAAATCCAAGAAGCATTAGCATGGAGGCTGTCAATCTTGTTGTGATTGTGTATTAATGTTTCACTCCTGTAGGAGTGGACAAGTTTAAAAAGTCCCCAGACCTAAAGTTGAGAACCAAGGCCCCAAGGTGCATAATTACCACCTGACCCCTGACATTGATTTGTCAGCCAGCAGCTATTTGGTGTCCACTCTGATGTCATTATGTATCTCAAGACTCCCCTCGGCCCACACCCACCCAAGAATAATAAGGGGAGGCAGTCCTGCATATGACTATGACCCTTATTTCCCTCAGTGCATTACCTCATATCTGTAAACTTTTTCTTCTTCTTTTTTGCCAACTGCTTGAAAAGCATCTGGACAACATGCTGATCTACCTCTACTAGTAACTGTGGTTACTTTTCAATGATTGGTTGCTTCTAAGCCAATGGGAGAAACGTGAAGCTCTGAGCTGAGGCAGAGACTGCGGCACACAAAGCATAAAGTCTTATTGCTACAGTATTTTGTAAAACATTAAAAAAAATGTTCAACTAGCCGATCTACATAGACACGTTGTGAGCTTGTAGATATTGGACAATTTAAAAATGTTTTTCAAAGTAATAAAGAAAAGACAGCAGTGTTGGGAATAAGAGGTAATGCACCTACAAAATGAACCAGAGCTCCTGATTGTACTTGCAGCACTTCCATCCCTGAGTACTGTTTGATTATAGCCTGACTAATATTGTAAGAATTGTTTTTATTGGAAATGTATGTTTTGTGTCACAAGGGGGACAAGAGAAGGGTGTCCACTGTGATAATTAGTGCCTTATCCATTATGTGATCAGGAGCTTGAAGGGATGAATGGCAATGTCAAAGCTGTTATTGTGTAGGCGTCAAGAGGTTTACTGTCAGAGGATGATTTTGTATTGTTCTTCTTTCATGAACAGTATGCAGAAGTACTGTAGTTACAAATCTTTGCTCACAATGTTCTGGTACATATAGTTATGTATGTAGCCTAAAGTAGCAAAGAACCATCCTGCCCGCTTGTGACACTATTATAAATAGGTTCCTCTCGTACTTCTCAGCCATGCTTTACTGGAGTGTTGGTAACTACTAAACTGTTCCGAATCATGGGTCACTCTGAAGACTACCGAAAAACGCAGTGCTGAATTACCACAGGTAGATCAGCATTCTGCTACATGCTCCACATGCTTCACAAACACTATAAAAGTTGTTCACGTTAAGTCTGTGAAACCTCCACAATATGCTGTTTACTGGAAAATAAAGTGATGCGCGGAGCTGTGGAGGAGAGGCGAGTTCCGCTGTCCTGTGGGGTGTCTTTCATGTCCTGCTATGGCAGTCTATGGACAGTGACCATGTATACATCCTGATGTGATTCCAATGGATGCCATGGGGTCTTGCTGCTGTTTCTCTTTCGCAGATCAGATGTGTTTCCCTGTGAGGAAGTACAGTGGCCGATCCTCCTTGGCGTTAGCGGTCTGGAACTCGTCACTCAGCCTGAACCTCCATTCCTCTTCGAGCTCCAGCCTTCCCACTGTCTGCCGCAGGGAGCTGCGGTCAGCAGTGATCACACACAGAGTGGCTCCTGGTGGACGGAGGGGCGGGGTATGGTGGGGTATGGTGGACGGAGGGTAGGGTGGGGTATGGTGGACGGAGGGGCAGGGTAGGGTGGGGTATGGTGGACGGAGGGTAGGGTGGGGGTATGGTGGGGGTGATCAACAATTATAGAAGCATTCAGTGATTCGGATTATTTGGAATGAAAACCCTGGTCCACATGCACACACTCTACAGTGGGGTGACAGGCCAAGCGTGCCTGTCACACGTGTACGTTTGAACCCAGGGGCTCTCAGGGGACAGGGAGGAACTCCTTTTATGGTCAGCACGCTCTATAATAGGGACCATTACTCCATCCCAAAAAAGAAAATACATATAATATTTGAATTAAGTGAAAAACACTCCACACCTGAAGCGACGGGTGAGCCTTAACGGGTCGGGTACAGGAATAACATTTAAAATACATTTAAAAACAGTCCGACCCACAGCCTACCCCAAACCGGAACGTAACCCTAGCTGCAAGCATGACACAACACATGTCTGGAGCGACGGGTGATTTACACAGCTCAGACTTTTGCTGTGTCTTATTGGCGTGTGCACCCAAACAAGCCATGCATGTGTCTTAACTGGCCGTGCATGTCGGAATGCACTCCGACTCCTATGCCACATTTTCTGCTTGGCTCGTCCAGACATTTTTTTCCTCCTTTTGAGACCAAAACGCCTGTGGTTTCCGAGTCTGTCAGCTGGCTAGCTCTGATCACCCATCAGGAAATATCCTGTTCCTCTAATCCCAGCTCACATGCCAATATGTTTAAGTCATTGTTTGTTACGCATTACTCAGGTCTTTAGCGATGTGCATGCCTGCTGTTATACTGTTGTGGATCTGTGTGTGTGTGTGTGTGTGTGTGTGTGTGTGTGTGTGTGTGTGTGTGTGTGTGTGTGTGTGTGTGTGTGTGTGTGTGTGTGTGTGTGTGTGTGTGTGTGTGTGTGTGTGTGTGTGTGTACCTTTGAGGAAGGTGAACTGCTTGAGGAAGCCTGGTGTGACAGACAGGTCAGAGAAGCAGAGAAGCAGGCCTCCAAACAGCAGGCCTGTGGTGCTGATGTTGATGGAGTGAGGTCTGGAACTCACAAAGCACACTGTCACCTATTCAAAGAGAGGAGGGAGGGAGGTAAGACACAGTATTTATATATGTATTATATATAATCAACAGCAATTAATACATTAACTTATTAACTGTGTGTGTGTGTGTGTGTGTGTGTGTGTGTGTGTGTGTGTGTGTGTGTGTGTGTGTGTGTGTGTGTGCCAATGCCATAGTTACCATAAATACCATAGTTTCTGTGTTAGCCAATAGGGATAGCGAATATCGATACCAGTTTTCTTGTGTTGTGTTTATAGCTACCTATCTACATACAGTACCTTGTGTTGTGTTTATAGCTACATGCATACCTACATACCTTGAGTTGTGTTTATAGCAGACACCACACTCAAAAGTGCACTTGCGGTAACTCCTCAAGTTAGACTGCATATCAAGGACGATACTGATAGGGTTCCATTACCGATTCAGTAACTCTAGTACTAAACCGTGATCCCAGGTTGAGGTATCATTCTACAGACAGCACAGTTTGTGTTGTGGATGTGTGTGTGTGTGTGTGTGTGTGTGTGTGTGTGTGTGTGTGTGTGTGTGTGTGTGTGTGTGTGTGTGTGTGTGTGTGTGTGTGTGTGTGTGTGTGTGTGTGTGTGTGTGTGTGTGTGTGTGTAGTATTAACCTCTGGTCCCAGGTTGAGGTAGCAGTCTACAGACAACACAGGGTGTGTGTATTTCTTGGTGCTGAGAGGAAACAGCCTGTAACTGGTGTGCTGCAGGTATTTCTCCAGGAGTAGCTGGGCAGGTGTAGCCAGGAAGAGATGCTTGCTGTCGGGGGCACAGACGTACTGGGACGGTCCCACCGAGGTAGGGACATCTGTCATCTGGAGAACGGCAAAACAAGCCGTCAGTCAATGCAATTAAATTCAATTAAAATTCCCATTATTGGCATAGATCAGTGGTTTTCAACCGGTGGTGTGGGGATCACCAGACACCAGTGGTCCTAGAGAGGGTTCCAGCTAGTCCCCAGGCTAAATGATAGAGGACAGTTGGTTAACCAGATGTAACTCTTTGAGAGCGTAAACATGAAACCAAATGGAACTGTGTGGGTCCATTTGGTTTCATGTTTACACTCTCAAGAGTTAAAATATCCATCCCCTGAAGTCTACACAACTAGAGAATGTAGAAGATTAATGGTCATTTTGATCTGTATGTGTGCCTGTTTTGTTTCTCAAATCCAGCAAGGGAATTGCGGACAATTGCGAATTGCGACGTGTGTGTGTGTGTGTGTGTGTGTGTGTGTGTGTGTGTGTGTGTGTGTGTGTGTGTGTGTGTGTGTGTGTGTGTGTGTGTGTGTGTGTGGCGTTGGTCCATATTACACATGCCTTGGTCTTAATGATGAAGGTCTTGTATCCTCCTATGGCGATGTGCTTCTTCATGACGCTGAAGGCGTTGAAGCGGCAGAGCAGCAGGCCGGCGCTGTGCGCTCTGAGAGTGAAGTCCACATCGTGACACGTGAAGCGGTTCTGGTCGTAGTGGATGTTCTGACTCAGGTCCACGTTCAGCAGCACAAAGTCATGGAGGTGACCCCGGGAGAAGGACTCTCTGCCTCTGTTCCCCCCTGCACATGGCAAGAAGAGTTTAAACACAAGCTGGTTGTTAGAAATGACAGCAAAAAGGCAGGAAAACAGTTGTAGTGTCTCTCTGTTACAATTGGCAGCTGCCACATACTGTATGGCGGACATGCTGCTACTTATACCCGTATAGGGTGCTGAGTCCCATGTAAACACATGCCATGATTGTTTTTGTATGTGTAAACTTACTGCACCTATAATATCAGCATCCTTGTAAAGGTATAGGGGTGCCCAGAGCTAAAGATAGAGTTACGCAAACGCCATTCACTTCATGGGGCAAAAACCCTCAATATCGCAAATCTCTCTATAGTCTATGGCTCTAGGGGTGTCCAGGAGGAAGGTACTGAGAACAGATACTGACGGTGCAACTGGTTCAGCTGCTGGATGCAAAATGTGCATCGGCACGTATTACCATGACGTTACACTGCTGAGTGAGACACTGTATATATATACTTGTCATTACTGTCTATGTATACAGTATGTATGATTAGGCAGGTCCAGAACGACTTACAGTAAACAAGGCCAAGAAAAAGACACCATAGAAACAGTAATGTATCTCTGACCTGAGAGTCCTCGGCCGCTCCACTTCCTGATGCCACAGACCCCGTAGTGTGCCAGGTCAGGACAGGCCTCCATGTGCTGGAGGACCTGCTTCAGGGACACGGTGCGCTCCACTGGACCACTGCCAAACAAACAGCATCATAGATAAAACACATGTAAAGGAAGTCCACAGAACCACAGAAGCAGGAAGAGTGGGGTTTTCAACCAGTGGTCAGAGGACCACAAGTGGTCCTTGAGAGGGTTCCAGGTGGTCCCCAGCTAAATGATGGACAGTATGGACCCTTATAGATCTGTAACTCTTGAGATCATAAAATGATACCAAATGGTATCATTGGGTCCGAGAGACCAATCTCAAGATCAAATGGTGGTCCGTGGCTAAAATGCAGAATAAATAGGGGGCCCTGGTATGAAAAAAGTTGGAAACCGCTGCATTAGCATATACTGTAGATAAGACATGTAAAGGAAGTCAAAAGAGCTGCAGAAGCAGGAAGAGTTATCTGTGGCACTGAGCCCTTTGAGTTTGGAGTGCTAGGGGAACAGAGAAGAGGAGAGAGAGAGAGTGAAAGTGAGGGTGTGTGTGTGTGTGTGTGTCTACCTGCGTGCATCCAGGTCCACGGTGTTCCACATGACACAGGAGTCATCGGCCAGGATGATGAAGGGCCACACATCCACGGCCGGTCCTCCTCCCTCCACACGCCGGCTCCTCTCCAGCTCCAGGTTGTGACTGGACAGCTCCTTGATCAGGAAGTGGGCTGCACCTATCAGAGGACAGCAGAGAGAGGATGGATGAATGGATGGCCAGCAAAGAGAGGGCTGAGACAGGACCGGATTAAAAGGTAAGAAAATATGTTTCACACATTTTTCCATTGACTGGTGTCCTGGGGTTTGCACCACCTCACAGTCACAAGTTCAAACTTACAAAACAGTGGAATCAAACCTACAAGATCAGTGGTTTTCAACTTTTTTCATAGCAGGGCCCACTATTTATTCTGCATTTTAGCCACAGACCACCATTTGATGGGTTTAGCCTCTTAAACGCAAAACTAAGGATTTTCAAGTTTGTGTCCACAATTTAAGAGAGATACCTAGCCAACATTAGTCAAAATAACAATTCTTCTACATTTACATTTAATTCTTCTACGTACCTTCTTGGAAATTAAGTAAATTAAATGTTCACATATAATTTAACTCTTGATAGTGTGAAATGATACCAAATGGACCCGTAAGGGTTACCAACTGTGCATAATTTAGGTGGGGACCACCTGAAATCCTCTCAGGGACCACTGGTTGAAAATCACTTTACAAGATGATAAAATAAAACAGCAACAACAATGACGACAACAAGAAACACATTTAAAAAGCATGAAAAGGCCTACCTATCCCCGCTCCATTGTAGACGGTGGGCAGCACCAGCATGATGTGGTTGGGCCAGTACTTCTTGTAGACGGCCATCTCATATTCTTTGACCACCAGGATGTGGAGGTGCGAGGCTCCGTCCATGGCGTGGTACAGGTTGAACAGGCCGTGCTCATGGCGGCCAGTGGTTGGAGTGAAGATGGGGCTCTTGATGCTGTCAGGGCTCTGAGAGATGTCAACAAAACAACCAGCGTTATTAACACACTGAGAGTAACACCTGAGACCAGATTCTATAAAAAATAATCTTATGAAATCATGGCATTTTCTGAAAAACCTCAAGTAACTATTTCATGTCAATGAGCCCAAAAATCTGAATTTCATCTGTGGACCCCATCTGAGAATATGTTGCAGGTGCAAAGAGGTGCAAACATTTGCACCTCTTTTTTAGGACCATTAAGACCTGAGGCCGATTCTACAAATGCCTTCCAAATCAGTAGGTCTCATATTGTACTTTAAAATTATTAAATGTTCAGATGTAGCAGATGTTCAAGCTCGAATATCTGCTATTTTTGAATAGAAGATATTACAATTTAAAATAACAAAGATGTTTTCCTGGACTTAACTCAAGCACCCAACTGTAGGAACTATTTCCTTAAGTGTATTTAAACTGGCTCCAAGTAACACCCTTACCAAGGGCACCACCTGGTGGGGAAATATATGAACTGCTCTGTGTCTGTCACTGAACTGGTACTGTTTGATCTGGTTGGCTCTGATCTGTCGAAAGTGGGACAGACTAACTGACAGCGTTATTTACCCAATCAGAGGTGAGGGGCAGTCTCATGCTCTCCAACTGGCCTCCTGGTTGGCTGAAGCTGAAGTAGTGTTCTTTGGACTTGGGGATGATGAAGTAGAGCTGGGTCTCCTCTCCCAGCAGGAGATGGGAGAAGGTGAAGGCGTGCAGTGTTGACTCGTACATCTGAAAGTACATTAGGAATTACTACATCAGGAAGAGAGAGACTTGCTTGTGTGTGCGCCTGTGTGTGAGTGTGGGTGTGGGTGTGTGTGTGTGTGTGTGTGTGTGTGTGTGTGTGTGTGTGTGTGTGTGTGTGTGTGTGTGTGTGTGTGTGTGTGTGTGTGTGTGCTGACCTGGTATCTGGGGTTGAAGCCCATGTAGTGGTGACACTGCTCACAGTGATGGTAGGTGTTGTAGGCAGCGTATTTGGACAACTTGATCCTGGAGGTCCGTCTGCGCAGGTACACATCCTCCTGGCGCACAGGGTTTCCTGGTGGCAGATTCAAGGTATAGTCATGTTAAAAAAATAAAATCGCCTACAGTGTACAGGTGCTGGTCAACGAATTAGAATAATTTGAAATAGTGCAATCATTAAATTCTTTGAATGCATTTTTTGTGCAGAAAGAAAATCAGGTGTTCACCGCACCTGTCCTACTTGTTAGAGTAATCACAGAACTCGCTACCTGTAAAAAATTTGCTCAGCTGAGCTTTCCAAAAGGCCCATTTAGGCCATTTAACTGTGACACTGTTGTTTCATTGAATTAGAATAATGGAGAAACCGTTTCATTGAATTAGAATAATTTTTTATTATAATTAGAATCATCACTTTCTCAGTATTTTGTGGCTGCCCCCTTGGCTTTATGACTGCCTGAAGTCTCCGTGACCTTAGTGTCAACTTATTATTATAACAAATTATTCTAATTCAATGAAACGGTTTCTCCATTATTCTAATTCAATGAAACAACAGTGTCACAGTTAAATGGCCTAAATGGGCCTTTTGGAAAGCTCAGCTGAGCAAATTTTTTATAGGTAGCGAGTTCTGTGATTACTCTAACAAGTAGGACAGGTGCGGTGAACACCTGATTTTCTTTCTGCACAAAAAATGCATTCAAAGAATTTAATGATTGCACTATTTCAAATTATTCTAATTCATTGACCAGCACCCGTACATGAATTATTCACCTATATATTTTAAACCCATTTCAATCTGAGAACAGTATCTATAAATTTCTTCTAAAACAGTTTTCTGAAAAACATCTTGTTTCTATTAGATTTCCATTAGATTCCGCAGCTGATAGCGTAGTGACCCAAAAACATGCTGGGAGTTTCTATTATAAATGACAAAGTTGCTTATTGATAGTAGGTACCATTACCTGCTCACTAGTAATAAGCGTTGTAGGAAATAAAGAATGAATACTGTGAATGTATAAGAAATAAATGTGTGTGTCTGTACGGATGTGTGTGTGTGTGTGTACCTTCAGTGCTGGGTTTATATCCGGGGCAGTAGATGGTGCTGATGTCATCGTATTTGGGGTCATGGACGACGTAGTCAAATGGCATGGACCTCATAACGTCCAGGCTGGGCCAGCGGGAACCTGCTGGGTGATACTGTGTTCCCTCTATCTGGGTATCTGTACACACACACAGGACAGACCCACACACGCACACGCACACACACACACACAGGACAGACCCACACACGCACACGCACACGCACGCACACGCACACACACAGGACAGACCCACACACGCACACGCACACGCACACGCACACACACACACACACACACACACACACACACCATTCTTGTTAACTTCTTGTTAATTGAAAAATAACACCCAAATACCTGATCATGATATAAATAGAAATAGTGTTGGATGGATAGTTTTTATGTCGCCTCTGTGCTATGTGACCAAAAAATCAGAAGAAATTATTCAATTCACAACATGAAATAGTTATTTGGGAGTTTTCTGACTTTATTCATAGTACAGTATTTTTTAGTAGGAACTGGGAGAGAGAGATGGGGGAGTGACACGCAGCAAATGCCATCAGGACCAGGAATCGAACCTGTGACGTGCTGTAGGGGTTACATTTAAGCTCCCAGAACACTATTCCATCTCTCCCTCTCTACCGACACATATTTAACCCAAAGTTAAGCATGGTCAACATGGCAACAAAGCATCATGAATGATGATGTTTACTGACAGCAGTTGATGTCCTCCTCGTCGTAAATGTCCACCTCCATCAGCCGGATCAACATCCGAGACAGGATAGCCAGGAAGTGGAGGTATGCCCCTGTCTTCCCCACCTATCCACAAACAGGAGAGAACCAGAGTTAAAGTGGAGGTACTCCCCCTGTCTTTCCCACCTATCCACAAACAGGACAGAACCAGAGTTAAAATGGAGGTACGCCCCTGTCTTTCCCACCTATCCACAAACAGGACAGAACCAGAGTTAAAGTGGAGGTACGCCCCTGTCTTTCCCACCTATCCACAAACAGGACAGAACCAGAGTTAAAGTGGAGGTACGCCCCTGTCTTAAACACCTATCCACAAACACACACCTCAGTCAGTTAACCTTGGAAGAAACATGAAACATCTGCTATGTCCAGTCTTTGTCCACTAATCTAGCAATTCGGAAACATTTTTATATCAAGGACCCCAGATTTGATCTGTATTAGGGCCAAGGACCCATTTGATAAAGTGTTTCCATGAGAGAGCTACCTGTGGGGGTCCACTGAGCAGCAGTCTGCGGGGGTGGAAGTTATCGCTGCGTCCTTCAGTCTGATTGCTGCTGTCCATGTGAAGAGGCCGTGGGACAGTCCACTGACGGTAGTACAGGGACTGCTCTGTGCAGGTCATCATCTTACTGAGCAGGGGCCTGCACATGCACATATGTTAGTACTATACTTTGTTGGATAGACAAAAAATGAGCAATGAAACCATTTCAGTATTTAAACATTTTCACAAGATGGGCTGGTTTCATTATTTCTTTTTACTGTATATGTGTACTATTTGTATATCAGAGATAATACAAGTAGATAACTACATCTTAGATTCCATATGGGGGTTCTAGCCATAATCAAATCTGCAACCAGTGTTCCTGCAACATTTTATCCATATAAATATCAGAACAGTAAGAGTTATTTAAAGGGGAATTCCAACCATTTCCCTTTTTTTTCTGAGAGTGTACAAATGCAACCAAATGAACCCTTACGGGTTCATTTGGTTCCATTTGTACGCTCTCAGAAAAAAGAAGCGTCTACTCTAAAGAAATCCATTAACATGGTGAAAATACATCTTGATGAAGTCATCAATATGTTTCACCATGTTATTCTGTTTATTCTTTCTGTTTATTCTGTGTTTTTCTTCAGACCTCCATTTCTTGGGAACACAGAATGGGGGAACTTTTTTATCATGTCTACCCAACACCTCTAAGGTAAGGTACATCAATGACATAGTAAAATATTGAAATTGGGAGGAGAAAGATGTACCTGAAGCTGCTAGCCCAGGCCAGAGAGCGGTGTGGCAGGAAGGAGGTGCAGCGCGGGAGGCCGCTGGCGTCGCTGGCAGTGATGATGTCATAGAGCGCCCGGGAGAGGAGCACGGAGGGCGGGCGGCTCACCCCCCGGGCCCAGGAGCAGCTCTGGTGAGGAGAGGACACACGCGGGGGCGTGGAGTCGGACGACGTGGACTTGGAGGGGCGGCGCTGATGGGAGTAGACTGTGAGAGGCTGTGGAGGAGGCAGAGTGGACGACTGGAACGGGTAAGGGCCAGTCTGGGATAAGGGCTGAGGGTAAGCCAGCGTGGCGGTCTGGTGGAGGGGTGACGGGGGAGGGTGAGGCAGGGAGTGAGAGGAAGAGGACGGCGGCTGGCCCTGGCTCAGGCTGAGGACCGCAGACTGGCCAACAGGGGAGGCCTCTGACGCCCCGCCACCGCCCGGGCAGGGCTGCAGGGTCTGGCTGGACGATGGAGGAGAGTCCCCTGGACAGACAACGCAAATTAACATATTTAAACACACACTACATACGCAGCATGCGCATGCACACATACAGGCCAAGATGAACAACTGTATTGTAAGTTTAATCAACTGCTACACCTGTTCACCTACTGT
>CM076966.1:25292997-25307997 GCA_039105355.1 Benthosema pterotum | reverse complement strand
TCTGGGCCTTGAAGACCAGAAAGAGAGAGAGAGATCAGATTTGTTATTTTTGATTCTTGTGGGCCCGTTTTCCTGCAGGGCATCACGCGGGGCAGTTTTAACTCTTTATACCCGCTGTGTGATCTGCCCCGTGACCAGCTTTATTGACTGGTGGTTTATTTGGGAACGGATTTAGGTTGAAGCTCACCCAGTTGAACCAGATAGTAGACGGTGAGTAGTATCTGCATCTCGGTGGACAGAGGCTGGATGGGAGCAGGACCGTAGTGCTGGTAGACCCTGGGCAGAGTCTGGGAGCTGAGGTAACAGCTCTGCAACAGAGAGCTCACTAACACATCACTGGTGTTACCTGTTAACTGAGGTAGAGGACCATGGCCTGGCGAGAGAGAGAGACAGAGAATCAGAATTATTTTATTTTGATCAGCACAGAAAGGGTAATACATGATAGACCTCAACACTGAACCGAAAAAGGTTTACATTTGGGTCAAGCTGCACATGTTTATTAACATTCAGTGGGAAAAGGATAACTTCACAATGATGAGATAATACTGTATACAGACATTTGACAAATGGTCTTTTGTTTTTCCTCCTTCCCCTCAGCCCCTAACCACAAGGATATTGACTGACCACGGTAGCTGAGACAGAACAGTGTTTAGCCAACTTTATTGTGTTTGTCTTTTGCAATCCTCCCATTGCAGGCCACGGAGCGTCTCGTGAATGTGCCTCAGACTCCCTTATCACAAGAACAACAGCTGTATTCCAAGGCACACACACACACACAGACACACACGCATGCACACAAAGCTGTTATAAAGGATCAGATTGTGGGAAAGTATTCTTCCCCTTTTTTCATTTTTTAATAAGAGAGAAGACATTAGAGCAGAGGTGAGGAGCTCTAATGAGGAGAGGAGCAGCAGATACGAGGTGGAGGGAGTATGGAGGAGGTGAGGAGGGTGCTATTTGGACAACAAACATGAGCCAAGAAGTGGAATAGCCAGGAGACGCAGGTGGAAGGGTGGAGGAATGGAGAGAAGAAAAGGAGACACACAGGTGGGAGGATGGATGGATGTGGCGGGAGAGGAGCGGCTGAGTGAATGTCAGAGAGCCTTAAGGCTGGTACACACTGCGCGAATTTTGGGGACTTTCACGACGTCTTGCACGACGTACCCTGTCACATTATGCGATTAAAATTGCATAATTCGTTGACGATCATTTGTCTTGTGAGTGTTCACACTGCACGTTCCCGACGTATTGACGGCGGGGGCGGTGCTCACGAAAATATTACCACCGACATAAGTGTCATGTTTATACTGTGTTTACTGTATATATATGTAGATTTATGTATACATGTTTTATTTGCAGTGTGGTGGTGGCCCCTAGTGGGTTTAAGGGGCACTTACAGATTTGTTATTGTTCACTATTGTAATGAAAAGCTCCAGTGCGCATGCGCAAACCAGAGGATTTGCCTGGCCATGCCCTTCGTGAGTCAGTCTCCGAAAAGTTTTGTTTGAGCTGGATGCGTTTTTGTTCAATTACCTGCTCTACTACTTAGTTTGTAGTTCATGTACGTGTGTTAATTGTTGTGATTGAGTTTGTGTGTGTGTGAATAAATATAACAAAACTAGTAAACGAGTCGCCTCGGTGATGTCGCCTGCTTGGAACAAAGGATTTTTTTTTATGAGTCGAGTAATGCAATGTTATCCAGCCAGACAAATGTCCCTACGGAGGGCTAGTCATTAGATTGTTGAGTGAATCTACTGAAATCCGTACAGTAATTGAACAATGGCCAGCCCGTGCGAGGAGAGCGCACGGCAGGACAGCGTTTGAGAAAATCTCGCCGCCATTACACTCGTGTCGGAGAGCGAGTTGTGGTCGAGAAAAAGAACTGCGTCACCACCAGGCCTGCACGAAGGAGCGAGGCCAGGCCGTGTTTTGCCAACAACCAAAGAGGAGTTTCGGCGGACATCGACGGTGGGACGGTGGAGTGCGGCTGCTCGTCAACGGAGCTGACGGCAGCCCAGACTACCCGGGACGGATTGGTGGACTGGAGTGATCATCATCATCATCTGTCTGATCGACGGCGCTCTGGAACAACCAAGCTGTCTTCAATAAAGTTTATGGATCGATGTGCTTGTGTGTGTTTAGGCAATCGGTACAGGATAAGCCGATTGTTGTGCTAAAGCATAGAGTAATAAAATAACAGAGAACGGACAGGAGCGACAGCCCCGCCCCCTTGCCGTTCATTTCAATACAAGTTGCTCATTGGCGCATGAAGCACCCGGAAGATCGCCGGAAGTGCGCCTATTTCCGCATTTGGACACCAAAATTTGGTGTCCAAATGCGGAAGTATTTCTCCATGAACGCGCCCGACGCAAGGGATTATGGGAACCATGAACGAGCGCCGTCGCGCACGAGCAAAGGAAAAAAACCATCAAAAAGCATCAAAAACAAGCTTGTGGGTTTGCATTGAGCTTATTATCTGTCATATAATACATCCGTTGTGTTTTGAGAGGTAGTATATGACGTGAGGACCGCTGGTTTATTCAGAAAACAACTTAAACACAAACTGCCCTGTCCGCGTGCACAAAGCAAACGAGCGTGCGTGCTCTCCGGCGTTCGTGCATGAATTCCACCCGCCTGCAGTACCAGACTTGACCACCAGGGCCCCCCCTGCTTCAAGCCTAGAGCCACTATCTGGGGCCGTGTGGTAAAGTAACTTTGCATTGACTTTGTTTGCCGCGAGCCGGAAACGGGTCCGGCGCCCAAATAGGTCCGACGTGCAACTTTTTCCGACGGACTTTAGTTCCGGCCGATTTTTTGTTCCGCCTAAGCCTCGTCAATGTTACGTGGCGTGATGGAGGAGCTTAAAGACAGTAGTGCACAGGCTGAGGCAGCATTCAACAAGAGGGCCAATGCTGTTTCACACATGATGAAGAGACTGAGTGTGAATGAACTAAAGGCTGAACATTATGCACTTAAGCATGATTATGAGGAATTTATGGAAGCTAGTTTTGCATACTGTGCTGCAATGGAGGACTCTTCTGCTGATTTTGCTGATGACATTGGGGCAGAGAGGGCGAGGTTGGATGACAAAACCTCAAAGTTTTTTGACATTGACTTTAAACTCAAGGGCCTGTTGTGGGACAAGCATGTCTCACAGCAGTTCCATGCCAATAGTGACAATGTTGGTCGCTTTATGGACGTTATTGAGCAGCAGTGCAGCATGGGAGGAGCTGTCTCGGTGGAGGAGTATGCACTACTGCGCAGTCAATTGGAGTCTAAGTTGGCATGTCTAGAGGAATATGGACAGACTTGGGCACCTTTTGTTAATGATAACAATGTTGTTGTCATGGAGACATGCTGCTTTGAGTACAAGGAGAGGAAGGACGTGACTCTGCGTGTGCTGGGAACTAGGGTTGACACCGACGCCTCTGGTCTTGAAGCAGACCTTTCTGGTCACGGGGAGAGTGAACTAAGT
This sequence comes from Benthosema pterotum, assembly GCA_039105355.1. Taxonomy (NCBI): domain Eukaryota; kingdom Metazoa; phylum Chordata; class Actinopteri; order Myctophiformes; family Myctophidae; genus Benthosema; species Benthosema pterotum. The sequence continues at coordinate 25,304,522 of CM076966.1, read as the reverse complement.
GCTGGGGATGGCTACGAGTCATGTGGCGATGATGGACAGCTGAGCTCCGCCACCGTAGTCCATGAACCTGGTCGGTCAGCAGCAGTCCATGGGCCAGCCGATCCTGGTGTGGGTGCTTGTGGGGGCACCAGCGGACTAGGTGGGGGTGCTAGCCAGCCTGAAGTGACGATGCGGGTGGCAGCGCCCACGCCCACGCTGGTGACGACGCACACGCCGACGCCGGTGACGACGCCCACGCCGACGCCGGTGACGACGCACACGCCGACGCTGGTGACGACGCACACGCCGGCGCCGGTGGCAACGCACATGCCGGCGCTGGTGGCAACGCACACGCCGGCGCTGGCGGCGACGCACACAACTGTGCGGATGCCAACACAGAGTGATCCGGCCCCATCATCTCAAGTCCCGCCGCCGCAATCAATGAAGCAAGAGCCGTTCCTGAAGTTAGAGACTGCTGGTACCCTACAGCATCGGCCACTTCCTCCGCCACCAGGCTACGGCGACCGTCCGTCTCAGCAGCAGCGAGGAGCACAGCAGGAGGCAGCCTACGTTGAGACACATCCACCGCAGCAGCGAGGTGCAGCTCCTCCATGGATGGGCTTCGGCGACCTTCGCTTTCTGCGGCAACAGGGAGCACTGTACTCTTCGCAAGGCTACGCTTCTCAGCAGCAACACGGAGCACATCCGCCACCGCAAAGCTACACCGCACAGCAGCAGCAGCAGTCTGGTGTGGCTTCCTCATCACAAGGCTACATCACACAGCAGCAGCAGCATCCTGGTGTGGCTTCCGCATCACAAGGCTACATCACACAGCAGCAGCATCCTGGTGTGGCTTCCGCATCACAAGGCTACATCACACAGCAGCAGCAGCAGCATCCTGGTGTGGCTTCCGCATCACAAGGCTACACTACACAGCAGCGGCAGCATGGAGTTCATCAGCAGCAAGGTGTGGCCGCGTCATCGCAGGAGTATGGCGGAGCACGCTCTAGGCTGCCGTCGAGAGCGTTGGTTGGGCCACCGGACAGTAACCCACATGGATCGTACGCTGCTGTTGGTGCGCCACCAGGGAGTGGTGGAGTGAGACATTCCACCGCTGCACCCATGAACATTGCCAGTGCTTCTGCCCATTCGATGGGGGCAGTAGCGCCACGGTTAGCCCTTGCACCGCTGAGCCTGCCCAGGTTCAGTGGGGACAGAAGGGGTTACTACCGCTGGAAGGACAACTGGATTAACCTGCAGCATCTGGCTGAGCCATCGGGCTCTCGGGAGCTACGTTTATTTCACTTGCTGGACAGTATTGCTGACGCAGTGAAAAATGAACTGAGACTTTTCCATTGCCGTGATGCAGACGAAGTTTTCCGTGCCCTGGAGGATCGGTACGGGGACAGGAGCGGTGGCTCTTATTTCGGTGTGACGCAGCGAACAATGTCACCACCCGAAACCGGTTTGATATGCTTTTGCAGTTCCTGCGTGATCAGAAAACTGTTTTGTCACAGCAAGAACAATTGCAGGCCAAGAAACCAGCTGCAACCAAGGCAGCTGAGCCGCAGGGCCACAACAAGCCAGCTGGGAAAGCACGCGACAGAGGGCAAGAGAAGCGTGCGTTCACCAAAGCAACGGTGAATGAGACCAGAAGCGACGCGCCACACGAACTGTGCAGCATGTGTGGAAAGGCGGGTCATTCTGGAATATATCGCTGCAAGACATTCAGAGACGCTAGTGCTGCGGATAAGAGAGCCCAGGTAAAAAAGGCGAAAGCTTGCTTTAAATGCCTGGATGTCCACGATGGGCCGTGCAAGAGAGACTTTTTGTGCCGCAAGGACGAGTGCAGGAGGGGTGATACGCCGGCAGACCACCACTACATGTTGTGCCTGAAGCCACGTGGAAATAAAAGCTCCACGCCTAAAGACACTGCAAAAGCTGGAGTCAAGGGGGATCAACAGAGAGAACCTCGAGGTCCAACAGCGCAGCAGGAGGCCATCTTTGCCAAGTTGGGACTTACGCCGGAGCAAATGGCTGGTGTTCGTGAAGCGTGCACGAACAAGGTGTCGACTACGATCTGTGTGGGTACCGATCCTGTGGATAGTAGCAGTCTACAGGAGCACCCAGTACTCATGATGATGGTCGACGTCACGACCAAGAGAGGCGACTGGCTGGGTGCTTTAATCGATCTAGCCTCCGATACGAACTATGTCACTCACCGGGCAGCGGAGGAGCTTGGACTGTCCGGCGAGCCTGTCACACTTGTCGTGCGGGGTGTGGGTGGCATGGAGTCAAAGGTTGACACAATGAAGTACATTGTAAGCCTGAAAGTGGAGATGAAGAAGGGTTCATTGCAGGCCCACGAGATGATCTGCTATGGACTTGACGAAATCGCCAGAATCGACTATACAGTGGACTCTGAGCGGTTGGAGCGGTTCTTTCCGGCTGTAGTCAAGCCGGGGGAATTGAGGCGCCCGCAAGAAGTGCAGTTGCTGATCAGTGCACGAGAAGGTCGTCTCGTGCCTCAACGGATGAAGAGATGCGGTGACCTGGTCCTGTGGGACGGGCCGTTGGGGAAAACAGTCAGCGGCGTGCATCCTGAGCTGTCCGAGGGCGTGGAATTGACAGCACGTCAGGCTTCGACTCACTTCGCCTGGTCCATGCGGGCCGGGGCTGTGAGAGTTGAGGCCCGGGACAGAGTCATTCGCCCAGAGCAGAGCTGCGTGGACGTCAAGACATCTGCTGCAAGCAACGCTGAGCTCATCAGGTGGCTGCAGTGGGACAGTATCGGCGCGGCCTGTGATCCTGTGTGCGGTGGCTGTCGCTGCGGAAAGTGTGCTCCTGGAGGGAAGGAGATGTCGCTGGCGGACGAGAAGGAGCTCGAGATCATCAAGGCAGGACTGACCTTCAGGACAAGCGACGCTCACAGCGACAAGTCACACTGGGACGCCAAATATCCGTGGAAAGAAGACCCCACAACTCTACCCAACAACCGCCGAGCTGTGGAGGCGACTTTCCTGCGGTCGGAGAAGCGTCTTGAGAAAGAGCCTGCATGGAAGGACACTTACAGAAAGCAGGTGCAGGACATGATTGACAGGGGAGCTGCTGTTAAGCTCTCAAAGACTGTGATGGACAATTGGGACGGCGCCGTGTGGTGGATTAACCATCTTGCTGCACCCAATCCGCACTCTGTGACCACACCAGTCCGTATTGTGTGGGACAGCAGCCAGGAGTTCAAGGGGGTCAGTTTGAACAGTATCCTGCTGAAGGGCCCGGACGTCCTAAATCCTATCCGGGCTGTGCTGCTGCGGTTCCGAGAAGGACTACACGCTGCCATCGGAGACGTGTCTAAGATGTACAACTCCGTGTGGCTGGAGGAGCAGGAGGTGCATCTACATCGTTTCCTGTGGCGAGAGACTCCTGCTAGTGACATCGAGGACTACGCTGTGGTACGGGTCAACATGGGTGACAAGCCGGCGGGGTGCATCGCGCAGGTGGCCATGCGCGAGACTGCCTGTCTACCCCAGTTCATCGACATGGTCGAGGAGAGAGCGGTCATTGTCGACCACGCATATGTGGACGACATCGCTTATTCTCACAACGATCCCCAAAGACTGACGGAGATCTTAGCGGGGGTCGAGACCATTCTCGCTACCGGGGGTTTCCATCTCAAGCCCTGGGTGCGGTCTGGTCAAAGTGGGAGGCAAGGCGATGCACTGACATGTCCAGAGACTATTTTGTTGCCAAACCAGTTGCGGGAAGAAGACAACAAGGCTCTGGGGGTGGGCTACAACGTGAGCGAGGACAGCCTTTTCTTGATGGTGGCCATCAATTTCTCTACACGAAAGAAAAAGATGCGCACAGAGCCAAACCTCACTATGGAGGAGGTGGAAGACAAGACGCCAAACCCGCTCACTCGCCGCATGTTATTGAGTCAGGTAGCCGGACTGTACGACCCCATCGGTCTCGCCACCCCCCTGAAACAGAAAGGCGTTATATTGGTCCGCAGAGCATTTCAGGAGGCGGGGTCGCTCACCAGAGACACGTGGGATGAGCCGCTATCAGACGAACTACGCAGGAGAGCAGTTGAGCTGTTTAAGGAATATGCTCGGCTGGGCTCAATCTCCTTCCCCAGGTGTGTTACGCCACCCGGCTGGGTGGGTAGACCGTGGGGGATTACTTTTTCCGATGGAAGCTCGGACTCCTATGGGGCGGTGTTGTATCTGCGCTGGGAGACATCGAGCGGAGTGGAAACCCGGCTGGTTGAGTCAAAGGCGAAGTTGACTCCTCTGAACCAGAAGGGCGACGCTGTCAAGGCGGAGATGTGTGGGGCCGTCTTCGCTTCCCGGCTGAAGGGGTACGTGCAGAAACACGGCCGTGTGGAGGTGGAGAAGTGGTTCCATTTCATCGACAGCCGGACGGTGTTGGGAGCCATCCAAAGGGAGAGTTATGGTTTCCAGACTTTCTTTGCTAACCGTGTTGGTGAAATACAAAAGGCTGGGCCCGTGACCGACTGGTGGTGGGTCCCTGGTCCACAGAACATTGCTGACCTGGTCACGAGAGGAAGTTCACCCGAGGAGTTGGCGAGAGAATCTGCGTGGCAGCGCGGCCCCAGTTTCCTGTCCCTGCCGTTGGAGAGCTGGCCCATAAAGTCAGCAGCGGAGGTGGCATCTGAGGCTAGAGAGAGCGTCAGTGCACTGCAGAGAAAGGCGTTCACTGCAGTTGTGACTAGAGCGCAGGCTTTGAACTTGGCTGCGCCGTCTCCACCAGCCATGGGGCCGTCAACTGGGACTACTACAGGGGCTTCCGCGGCAGATTCCAGCGTTGACACAGAAAGACTGTGGGGGGCACTTCTTGTGAACCAAATGGACCTGACGAGGTGTGGCACCATGTCTAAACTCTGTGGTGTGGTGGCATACGTCCGCAGAGCAGTACAGTTTTGGCTGTGCAGCAAGACCGGCAATCGCAAGCAGTGGGAGGCGGGGCTCACGGTCCAGGAGCGTAAGTTGGCGTTCCAAGACTTGTGCCTTGCTGCTCAGGCCGGCATGTCCTTCCCCACAACTACACTGAACCGGCTTGTTGTGTGTAAGGACAAAGAGACAGGACTTTTGCTGTGCCACGGCCGTGTACAGTCTGTCAGCGGAGAGAGCCAGGGTGTGCCATTGTTGCCGTATGGTGCACAAATCAGCACGCTTGTGGGCGAGGAGGCACATCGTGCCAACCACGAGGGTATAGCTGGCACTCTGCTGCGGATGAGAAGAAAAGCCTGGGTGGTGCAGGGTCCAAGAATCGCACGCAAGGTGATCGACTCCTGTCTACACTGCAAGAAGAGGGTAGCCAAACTGTCTACACAGGTGATGGCCGCTCTTCCTACTGTGCGTTCCAGTCCAGCGGCTCCCTTTCAGTACACCACACTGGATCTGTTTGGGCCGTATATGGTCAGAGATGTGGTGAAGCGACGCTCCAAAAAGAAAGTGTGGGGTGTCGTATTTAGCTGCATGGCTTCACGGGCTGTCCATGCTGATCTGGTGGGAGACCTGTCGACTGAAGGGTTTCTCCTAACCTATCAGCGTTTCACTGCTTTGCGGGGACATCCGTCAAAGTTGTGGTCAGACCAAGGGAGTAACTTTGTTGGAGCCAAACCAGCGCTGGAGGACCTCTACAGCTTCCTGGACAGCATAGACCAGGGAGTTGTTCAAAGAACGGCGGCAGTGGCGGGGACTGACTGGGCGTGGGAATTCAGCCCGGCGGACTCTCCACATCGTAATGGCGCGGCGGAAGCAGCAGTACGCGTTCTAAAGAGGTCTATGGGCAGCATCGGCGAGAACGAAGACCTGTCTGCATTGGAGCTGCAGACTGCACTATTCCTTGCAGCTAACCTGACAAACGAGAGGCCAATCGGTGCACGGGCTCAAGTCCAGGAGGAGTCTGTGGACATTATCACACCGAACTCGTTGCTGTTGGGGCGTGCAGGGCCCAGAGGAGACACTTTGGGTTTTGAGTTTCCCTCATACCCATTCAGCCGTCTACGGGCGGTCCGGATTGAGGTGGACAAATTCTGGAGGCGGTGGAGCCAACTGGCGGGTCCGCACCTCTTTGTACGTGAGAAGTGGCATGCTCCCGCCCGGAATGTCAGCGTCGGTGACATTGTGTGGGTCGCAGACCAAAACGCACTCCGTGGTCGGTTTCGGCTGGGCCGTGTGGTGGACTCACATCCTGACTCCAAAGGCGTTGTGCGAGACGTCAGGGTGAAGATCTGCCACAGTCTGCCCATCAGTTGGTCTCGAGTAAAGGAGGACAGAGGGTCTTGTTCATCTACCATCCTCCATAGGGACGTGAGGAGGCTGGTAGTCTTGATACCGGTGGAGGATCAGTAATTGTATTTTATCCCCACAAATGATGCATAATGACTTATGTTGACTCTCTTTTCTGTTTTTTTTCTCATGCAAGCAGACTGTTATACAGTATTGTCCATGCTTACTAAGTTGTCTTGTGATTGAAACTATGTTGCCTTTTATGTGACTGATGACTGATTCTTTTTTATGATGCCTTTCTTTTTTATGAGGCTTTTATATGTGTGATACCTGATGCCTTTTATATGTGTATAACCTAAGTGGGAGGTTGTGTAGCCTACGTGAATCATGTGATCCGTAGCCTAAGTGGGAGGTGTCATGTTTATACTTTGTTTACTGTATATATATGTAGATTTATGTATACATGTTTTATTTGCAGTGTGGTGGTGGCCCCTAGTGGGTTTAAGGGGCACTTACAGATTTGTTATTGTTCACTATTGTAATGAAAAGCTCCAGTGCGCATGCGCAAACCAGAGGATTTGCCTGGCCATGCCCTTCGTGAGTCAGTCTCCGAAAAGTTTTGTTTGAGCTGGATGCGTTTTTGTTCAATTACCTGCTCTACTGCTCTACTACTACTACTGCTTTTATACAACTGTTGGACAGGTTTGACTGTTGGCGTTTTATTTACTTAGTTTGTAGTTCATGTACGTGTGTTAATTGTTGTGATTGAGTTTGTGTGTGTGTGAATAAATATAACAAAACTAGTAAACGAGTCGCCTCGGTGATGTCGCCTGCTTGGAACAAAGGATTTTTTTTTATGAGTCGAGTAATGCAATGTTATCCAGCCAGACAAATGTCCCTACGGAGGGCTAGTCATTAGATTGTTGAGTGAATCTACTGAAATCCGTACAATAAGGTCGGGAAGGGAGGGTACCTTGCGTCAGTCTCTGTATATTATCTGATTGGTGTCACAGCAATGTTGTTTCTTTATACACTATGCCCCATAAAGTCATCCGTATGGCGTTTTGGTGACGACAGACACACAGACAGTGAATCCATGCCAGTTGGCACAAATGTAACCAAATGGACCCCCAATGTGCCTATAGTTCATCCTTTTGGTTTCAAATAATTGACACATAGGGAGAATTCCACCTATTTTCCACATTTTACTATGACAGAGATGTTTTGTGGAATTAAATAATGATAAAACAAATTAGGCCTACCCATGTTCCGTTTTTTCCTGGAAATTGATGTCAGAAAAAAAAACATCAACATGGTGAAATACATCTTGACGCTGCACATCAAGATGTGATCACCATGTTAATGTTTATTATTATTATTATTAACATGATGTTACATCGTGTGCAGCATGCTGCTGCGGCGCTGCCTGGTTATATTACAAAGTGATTAAATAAATAAACGCATAACCACAATACCAAAAATTGTAATATTGTGTAATATTGGAGCCAATCACCAATCACCTGCCATGCATCTGATCTGTCACACTTTAAAAAAAAAGTTGTCGTTTTTACGCGCGGGGAGGAGAGAGAGAGAGATGACGGAGCCAAGCCAATAATAAAAGGCCAGTAACTATTTGTCATCTTCTCAGCGGTTTAACTGCATCCCTTGCGTCCACTATTTATTCAGAATTTGGCTCAAATTTTGAGCCACGGACCACCATTTGATGACATTTTAGCCCCACAGAACGCAAAATACCTCTTTTGTCCACAATTCCAGGTTGGATTTTCGGAGAAAACAAAATGGTCAAACATACAGATCAAAATGACGATGAGCCTAATCTTCTACATTCTCTAGTTGTGTAGACTTGGGATAATTCACATGATGAATATTAAATCTTGAGAGTGTGAACATGAAACCAAATGGACCCATTTGGCAAGGTTCCATTTGGTTTCATGTTTAAGCTCTCAAAGAGTTACATAGGCCTATAGTTAAACCAACTTTCCTTCCATTTAGCCTGTGGACCCACCTGTTGGGGGGAAAAAAACGTTATAGGAGAAGCAGCCACCTTGTAGTAGCCTGCTATGTTTTTATTTTATGTACGTGGGTTTTGTAGGCTATCATCAATCAATGACCGCCGGCATTGTTCCCTTCCCATCGTCCCCTTTCACTCAAATGCGCAAAAGTTAATTTGAGTACAAAATAGGCCTATAGGCAATGCATAAATCATTTGACACGCGTGGTAGAATGTTGATCCCTGACAACTTTACGCACGGGGAGAGAGAGAGAGAGAGAGAGAGAGAGAGAGAGAGAGAGAGAGAGAGAGAGAGAGAGAGAGAGAGAGAGAGAGAGAGAGGATCGAATTACAGTGTCATACGTTTGCTGCGCTATGATGCTTTGGATCAGAATTATTTGAATGATAGGAGTGGTCCGTGCGTCCATGGGGATGTAGCCTCGATCTCCAGGCTCTCATCCGCGCTGCGAGATGAGATGAGATGGGGGGACAGTGGCTGCCGGCCGGCTTTGCAATGTTTTTACATTTGCCAGCACAATGCAAGTGTCGGGGGCTTGTCAGAAACTATGTCACACTGGACGAGGAAATGTCGCAAAAATCAAAATTGTTTAATATTGCCGATGTTTTGTCGGGGGTGTCCCGACGGCAAAATCAGGCCGATTTTTTGTCTTTTTGAGCTGTCACACTACAAGACGAAAAGACGGCCGTCAAACTGTCGGGAGTTGAAAAATCGGCCCCGACAGAGGAATTTTGTCGTGAGTCCAAAATCGGGGCTAAATCGGGCTAAAAATCGCGCAGTGTGTACTAGCCATTAGGCATTGCTTTGACCTTCGACCTATTAGTAAAGAGATCGAGGGTCCATCTGTTGGGTTTCCCACAGGCCTGAACACAGGGGATCGAACTCAAGGTAAGGGTGAGGCCGACAGACAGACAGACAGACAGACAGACAGACAGACAGACAGACAGACAGACAGACAGACAGACAGACAGACAGACAGACAGAGAATCCTAGACTGACCTTTGAAGATGACAGGCTGTAGTCTGCAGGTGTGCAGCAGATTATCAGGCACTGATACACACTGCCCTGATGCCTGGGACATGCCCACCGACACGTTGGCCTCTGTAAACAACAGCAAAAAAGGTGAATGATACTACTGCTTTTATAGGACTTAATGTGTCGACCAGTGCACTCTGGAGTTCACTGGCCTACACACTAGAGTTTTTATATATTCTAATTAAAAAGAGAATGCAACACAAGTAAAAGAGACCATTTCATGGTACAAAGACACGAGCCAAAAATGTTTTTTGTTGTGTACCATGTAGCTGAGTTGCTTGGCAACATCATTATGAAATATGAATCAATATGAAACAGCACAACAGTGCTGTTTTATGTTGAGTGCAGAAACATACCAACCATCCATTTTGGGTTTTGAATGGATGTTATCCACCTTTCATCCTCTCCATCTTCATTGGTTTACCGGGATCTTAAGAGCGTGTGCTTTTGCTCTGACACTGGGCACTCTAAAAATAAAGAAAGAAAAAAAGAAAGAAAAACTCTTACCTGCTCTCCCTCCATTAGACATGGAAGATGATGTTGATGACGCTGCTGCTACCGATGATGTTGATGATGACGCTGATGTAGATGGCGGAGTCTTCACGTTGTTGTCAGAGGACTCGGGGGACCAGCCTTTGTGTCGCTTTTTAGGAGGTCCGTTACTAGCATGAGACCCTGCGGGACATTCACATAATGATTAAACAAACACTTATTTTACCAGGTTTCTAATGTGCTCTCTAGTGTTGTGTATAGTGTATTGTGGTTTATGGTTTGTTTTTTTTGTGGCACATCAAAAAAGTAACACCATCATGCATGTGACGGAGTTTATGAATTGAGCTCCCAAGTGTTAAAATAGAGGCCACGAAAAATACAACAGGACAGGAATGAATCCTTTCAGAAAGAGGAGACACTCAGGCAGACAGACAGACAGACAGTTTTACAACCCTGCTTTATAGAGGTGACAGACAGGCCGAGACATCGGAAGACAAGGACAAAAAAACAGGAGGGGCGTTTTAGTGCCTGAAGTGTAAATGAAAGCAAGGACAACAGAGGACACACACACACACACACAGCACACACACACAGCCGACTCCTCCAGAGGCGATAGACAGGAGCTCTCCCTTTCAAGAGACGAGAAGATAGGAGGGGGAGGGAGTTCATATCTCTCTCTCGCTCTCTCTCTCTTTCACACACACACACACACACACACACACACACACACACACACACACACACACACACACACACACACACACACACACACACACACACACAGCCGTAAATGTATGGAATATAAGCAGCATATGCATATAATGTATTTTGTATGTGTGCATGCACGAAAATGTCCCTGACTTGCACGTACGGTTAGCGCAGGGTCTCCCAGGCCCCGAGTGGTTCAGGGGCAGCTGGTTAAGGGGCGGGGCAACATGGCTGCCATTGGTCATTGTGGGGGGTACATCGTCCATATGAGGGAGACCCATAGGGTCAACATGGCCGCCTGCTGCTGAGAATGACAGGAGGGAGAGAGAGGGAGAGAGAGAGAGAGAGAGAGAGAGAGAGAGAGAGAGAGAGAGAGAGAGAGAGAGAGAAAGACAGGGAGAGAGAAAGACAGAGAGATAGAAAGACAGAGAGAGAAAGACAGAGAGATAGAGAATGACAAGGTTTTACTATGTCTATGACAAGGGCCCACCCCTGGTCTTTACAACAAATACTAACGCATGTGACTGTGTTAATTGCTTTTAAGTTGTGCAATTGGGTATAGCTGGCGCAGCCGTTCTTACAGTATGCTCTGGATTGTAAATAGGAGCTTTGTTTGATTTGTAAATAATTAACCACATTTTATTGTGCCGTCAAAGAGTACTAGTTAGTTAGTTAGATAGTGAGTGAGTTAGTTAGTAGGTTAGTTAGTAATAGACTCTCCGTATGTCACATGAGATGTACAGCTGAACAAAAACAAAACAAAACAAAACAACATCTTACATGATAACATACATTACAAATCTTGATTGACTGAGGTTGAGGTTGATTCAGGTCAACCTCTCTAATGGTATCTGTGTGTTTGTGAGTGATTGAAACGGTATCTATACAGGGTTGTGTGTGTGTGTGTGTGTGTGTGTGTGTGTGTGTGTGTGTGTGTGTGTGTGTGTGTGTGTGTGTGTGTGTGTGTGTGTGTGTGTGTGTGTGTGTGTGTGTGTGTGCGTGTGTGTAATTGATACCTGCGTAG
>CM076966.1:25285497-25287997 GCA_039105355.1 Benthosema pterotum | reverse complement strand
AAGATATGCGGCTTCCGAAGAAGACAGAAATAACAGGACGAATATTATCCCTTGGGAGGAATGATGGCTGGACAGAAACAATATATTGAGTAAGAGTATAGGGAGGGAGTCACTGCTGTGATAACTAGATTGTGTTTAATTCCTCTCTTTTGGGCTGCCATTTTCGCTACAAACAAATGCACGTGTGCGCACACACACACGCACGCACGCACGCACGCACACACACACACACACACACACACACACACACACACACACACACACACACACACGCTGCTCTGTCAGAGAGCCTGCCATAAAAACTATCAACAGCTCTCAACCAGTCAGGTCGCCCTGACCTAGACACATTCACATTCTCTGCACCCTCTCTCTCTCTCTCACACCACACTCCACACACGCACACTCGCACACACACGCACACACACACGCACAGGCATAAGCTTGAGTTCTGTTGGCCAAAAAATCCCCTTGGTATGTTAGTAACACCGGCCTCTGGTCAAGTTACTCTCCTTCTAACAGACATACAGTATAAACAAATCAAGTCTTGTCCGTAAATACAGATATGAAGCCATTTTAAAAAATAATTGTGATATTAACTTCATATATTTCTGACTGAGGCAGGCCTTATGATAGGCCACACAATTACGTGAACACAATGATTTGAGATGAATAATAATAACAATAATATAATAATAATACATAAAAATGCATTTTATATACCAGTGTAGGTTTCCAAACTTCCCATGTTTAATGCAAAAACATTAATTGCAATTACTTGTATTTCTAGGTGGATAACCAGAGCTGATCTGAGTTGTGACACTGTGTGGTGTGTCCAGTGTGTATCTGTGTCATACAAGCAGCTAACAGGGTCACTGACATGACATGGCTGAGTGACTGAGCGGACACCACCTTGGACCCCCAGCTCTGACAGCCCAGGCCATATGCTGCCTAGCACACACACACACACACACACACACACACACACACACACACACACACACACACACACACACACACACACACACACACACACACACACTGGTGGGAGTGGGAGCTACTCTCATCTTTAAATGGAGTGACCAGTTGGCAGATTGAAGGCCAGCTTAATGAAAAGACGAACCTGTCAGATTACAGGCAGTGTGGAACCAGCTTAAAAGCTGTGTGTGTGTGTGTGTGTGTGTGTGTGTGTGTGTGTGTGTGTGTGTGTGTGTGTGTGTGTGTGTGTGTGTGTGTGTGTGTGTGTGTGTGTGTGTGTGCGTGTGTGCGTGCGTGCGTGTGTGCGTGCATGTGTGTGTGAGATTCCTTATAGTGAGGAGTACAGCCTCGACTGTGAATGTGTTATTGTTTCAGTTTTACTGACTGACTATAATCTTAATAATACAGTAATTCAATCAATGCTCAGGCTAAGACATACATCTGCAGTTTATACTGTTGCAAGAAGAGCAGTGGCCCTAACCAAGGCCATGATGAGGCAGTTGACTTCATGGCAGCTTAGAAAAGAAAAAAATATTCATCATCTGGCGGTTTGTCATTTCCCAGGAAAGAGTTACAAACAGGAAGTTCACACACAAAAAAGAAAACCTTCAGGGCAGCTGGGCTATTTGTTTGCCGTCTATTATAATGTGTTGTTTGTATGTTTGTTTGTTTGCCAAACTTTGAGGAGCAGAGACCGCAGCAAGGATTTTTCTATTCTAATAAAAGCAGTTTTATATAAGAGGGACTTCAGACTTCCTTTACAATCTCCAGCCTGGTATTCTAACCTTTGAAATTCATGTTAATGACGACTCTCTCTGCCTCTCATCTCATCCCCCCTCCCCCCCTCCAAACATTCATATGTAAGTTAGCGTTGGCATGTTTATAGAGATAGGCAGGAAACAGAAGATAAACCCTGATGTCTGCAACAACACAGTAGAGAGACAGGAGGGGGAAGTCATAACACCTTCACCTCTCTAAAGAACCCTCTGCTGCTTTACAACCCGGGGAGAGGAAGGAGAGAGGGAGGAGATCAAAAGCAGAGAGGTGTGTTAATGACAGTTAGTACGGGATTCATCTTTCCTTTCACTCCTGTGCTGGCTGACAGCTAACGGAATAAACACACACACACACACACACGCACACGCACACGCACACGCACACGCACACGCACACGCACACGCACACACACACACACACACACACACACTCAATCAATCGTGTGTGTGTGTGTGTGTGTGTGTGTGTGTGTGTGTGTGTGTGTGTGTGTGTGTGTGTGTGTGTGTGTGTGTGTGTGAGAGAGAGAGAGAGAGAGAGAGAGAGAGAGAGAGAGAGAGAGAGAGAGAGAGAGAGAGAGAGATGATAAGTATGTCATTTACTTGATTTTCACTTGATTTGACATATTTAGACAACCTACCCATATGAAAATATTTTATATGCGAACTCTTGAAAGTGGCACCTTTCATATAAGAGAATAAAGTTAATATAAGATCCATACCATTTCTTTGTAACATGAAACAAGTGTACA
>CM076966.1:25240497-25280497 GCA_039105355.1 Benthosema pterotum | reverse complement strand
TAGTGTCTCCTGTCCCAGTGTCCTGTACTCCTCACCTCTGAGCTCTGATCCTCTACTCCACTTCCCACTCCCACTGGCTCGCATTCCTCCGCAAACAATGGGATGAGGAGCCGGCAGAGGCACGCAAACTCCGTTCACTTCATGGGACCAGATCTTCTTCATAGACCTCTATTGAGATTGACACAATAATTAGGGACAAGTCTTGGACACTATAGCAGAAATGCACCGGAGTCAGGCAGCACTGCACGTTAATGCTCTTAAATCAATTTATTTATTCAGCATTTGAGTCACGGACCACCATTTGACAACATTTTCACCCCACAGACGTAAAATTTAACGATTTCTTTTGGTGTTGTCCATAATTGGTTTTCGCAAAGAAAACAGGCAAACATCAAAATGACTCTACATTATTTTTGTTTATTTTTTTTACGCTCTCAAGAGTTACATCTAAACCAACTTTTCATCTAGGTTAACCAACTTAGCTGGGGACCACTAGGAACCCTCTCAAGGACCACTGGTCGTCCCCGGAGTCGGCCACTGGTTGAAAACCACTGCTTTAGTTGACATGTTGCAACCATACTATTATTTGCGCCGCCCTCGTTCAAAACAAACCATTTCCAACTCCAGTTGACCCCATGGTTGACCCTCTTTCAGGGTGCATGAACAGCGCTCGAGCGCGCAGTTTCTGATCCCTCAATGTCGCAACTCTGTCTATACTCAGGCTCTGATGGGGTGGTAGAATCTACATCCCATAGCCCGACGGGACTCGAACGCCGATTGGCTATTAGCCGTTTGCCATGCAGGCCGGCCGTGTTGCCGGTTGCCGCCGGCCGGGTGAAACATTACGACACAGCTACTACTAGCCTACTACTACTACTACTACTACAGAACTAGGTACTAGGAATCTACGTCTAGTACTAGTAGTATTTGATGAGGTCATTGCCGTGGTGATGATAGTCAGCTGATAGTCAGCTCCATATGGAGACCATGTGATGTAGGCCTACCAACTTTAGTAGGCTACTTGGGCAACCCAGTATCACATGTCAAAAGTCAAATAAACCTAGTGACTTTTTTTTGCAACGGGCTAAGAACCCAGATTTCACATTTCAGTAGGCCTACTGGAAATTGTAGTCGTGATTTTTTATATATATATACAGTACATATCTAGATTAGGTTTTGATATGACAAACCCATATGACAGAAAGGGAAATATTATTTCCCCTAAATTACATAAATCGTCATGATAGTCTGAAATTTGTCTAGGAATCCTGACACAGGGGTAAGTAACAGAATAGGACTTTTGGGATTTTTATCATTGAATTATTAAATATGACCACCTATGGTATATCATCCCCTGAAACAAATCAAAATAGGCTACTGTTGGCCTATAACAACAAAGACGGTAACTGTCTAACACATTATTGTGAATAATACAATATCATATAGAAGCTACAATTTGATCCCAATATGACCCTATCTTGAAAATCACTTTGTAGTCAAAGGTCTACTCTATACCTCAAATCAGTGATAGTTAATGAACGAATGTACTATCTCTTACTTGAATAAGCTTTGTTAAAAAACATGGCAATGTGTCCCATTTTTTATTTTATTTTTATTTTATTTATTTATTTATTTTTTACTATTTATAGTAGTCCCAACTACTAAAAATAGTAGTTGGGACTCCCAACTACTATTTTTATGCAGAGTATTGCTGTCATTATCAAAATTCTTGTCACCTAAATGATGGCACTGCAAATCAGTGCCACATTACAATATAATCATAATTATAACTTTCAAATAAGTTATCTAGGCAGATTTGTTCTTTTTTTTTCTGGAAAATGTTATCTCATTATTTTGAAAGACAATTATTCACCCAGTGTCAATTATCTAATGTAATCCTGGGCTGTACACTCCCTCTGCCAACCCTATACACTATATGGAACAGATCTTTAATTGGTATAGTTAGAGCTATTAATCTGAGTTGCGAGTCTTCAATGGACGTCACCCCTGCCAATTTGCTGTGGAAAAGATGGAGGGCAAATTACTCTCTCTAGCCTATAGAGAGTAATTTGACCTCGTTCTTTCTCTTTCTCCTCTCTCTAGGTCAGGGTGTCCACACTTTTTAGACTTGAGAGGTACTTTCAAAATACCAAGCTAAATGGAATCTACCCAAAAAATGTTATCCCATTGCTGAAAATCAGAATAGTGGTGCTGATGTTACATATAAGCATGAAAATGCAATTGCCTGGTGCAAGGTTTACCCCTTCCAGGTTTTCAAGGGTCAGCAAGAGTTCGCCAGACATCGCCAGAACCGTGAAGCTTTTCTAGGGTGCGGGACGAAAAAATATACATTAACCTGGCTGATATGCCATATTAATATCGCAGCAGGCTATTTTTCTTTTTATTTCGTTTAATTTATTTCGTTTAATTTATTTCGTTTAATTTTTGTTTTGCCAACAGTCGATTCACCTCTGGTGAACAGTATAATAGACGGCAACAAGGCATAATGCCACTGATGTTGCATAATAATAGACGTGTGTAAATGGAATAGTTTATTATTATTTTGAAACAAAGTATTGCATTGTGGGTTCTGATGGCGTCCACTAAGGCGGCCACCATTAGCCGAGGCAATGCATTTGAAATTTCATGATTCTTTTAAGTAGCATGTGACGTGTCAAACTGGGTCTTTCATTGTTCTGAATCCATTCCAAGCATTGGGTTTGTATGACAATGCTTGGAACACTCCTTGGGCTAAATCTGTCCATAGCCTCTTGCCCAAATGTGCCCACATGCTGCATATTTGTGATGCTGTGTTTAGCCCAATGATTGTTTTCTACCTGTAATGTTCCATGCACTGGTCCTGCTGTTCAAAGGCCTACAAGTGCCTGATCCTCACTTTCAGGTTGAGTTGACCGATGAGCCCAGATACTTGATTTTCCAATTTTCACTATTGGCATGACATTGTTTTGGTGGGTGGATTTCATTTAGCATGGCGCTTTGAAAGTAGCTCTCGAGTCTAAAAAGTGTGGACGCCCTGACCTAGAGAGATGAGAAAGAGAAAGAAAGAGGTGAAAGTACTCTCCAGACGAGAGAGAGTAATTTGCCCTCTGTCTTTTCTGCAGCAACTGGATGGCATCATCCATGAATGACTGGCATGGATGACCATTGAAGACTCGCAACTGTCCATACAGCAGACAGATTAATTGCTCTAACTACTGTATATGCTCTATACAGAACAGATCTGTTCTGTATAGTGTAGCACGGTGGTTCATTTCAATGACCCACAAAGCCCCATCCATTTGGTTCCATTTTGGACTCTCTCAGAGTCGCACAGTTTTCTGAGACTGGAAGGTCAGGGGCTTGACCTCCATAAGGTTGGATGTCCAGGGAGTGTACTGGTACATCAACCTACCTCATCAAGTCTCCTGCCCTGGTACATCAACCAAGCTCAGAATACCGTCTTTAGTGGGAGAGTGCTGGGGCAGATGACAAACTCACATGTAAATCTAAAGTTAACCTGCCTTGCCTTCATCCATGCTACTCTGCTCCGATGAAAACCCCACCTTACTTATTCTAGTGAAGTAATGAAGCTATTGTGGAAAAAGCCCAAATAATGGGGTTTTGAATCAAGTGTGGTTCTGCCATCCAGTCCTACCAACCTCCCTGGTTGATTTCCTCATATACTGTAACTCTGACGAGTTACAGTATATGCATATAAAAAACTGTGACTGTGGATTTTGTTCTGCACTGGGCAGGCTAGTGTACAGGCTGTGTTTGTGCACTGTTGCTTACATTCTGTATATTTGCCTGTGACTGTCCACAAGTTGGAATACCATATTATAAAACAGGGTATATCAAAATCTAATCTAGAAATGTATATGAATAAAAATCATCACAACTACGAGGTGGTATCGAAATGTGATATCTGGGGTCTTGGCCCAAGTACTGCCTGTAAAAATATAATCCAAATATGATTACAAGTTATATGAAATATATAATATACTATACACAAGAAAAAAAGGCAGGGGGTTGTGGTCGACATTTATGCTCATATTCTATTTTCACAAATGAGTGGAATATCTTTCTTTGCCAGAAATAAACGCATAAAGAGTGTACAGAACTGGAACAATCATCATTAATTCATACTAGCCCCACTACTAGTACTACTACTACTACTCATCAAGGATATTATTTTATTATATACTTACAACTGCGACATTGCTATCAGAGTTGTTGCC
Source organism: Benthosema pterotum (assembly GCA_039105355.1). Lineage (NCBI taxonomy): Eukaryota > Metazoa > Chordata > Actinopteri > Myctophiformes > Myctophidae > Benthosema > Benthosema pterotum. The sequence goes on along the minus strand of CM076966.1, from coordinate 25,276,259 downwards.
CAAGTTAATCACAGTCTATCAGAAAGCAGGCATGAATAAAACGTGGCCTACATTGATTACACAACAGTGAAGAACTTTTACATCAGTGTTTTTGTTTTCATCTTCATAATTGTGCTCATGTCGCCCTCTGCTGGATATGTAAGAGACACGCTCCATGGTTATCATACCATGATACTGTAGGTGACAGCGGTTATGAACTACTGTCGCCCTCTGCTGGATATACACGTGAAACACATGAGATAGCAGAGAAGAGGAGAGGAAAGGAAATGAGAGGAGAGCCCCTCCTATAAACAGCCATAACAATTAAATGTCATTGACAATGACGATTTCCTCAAACATTATGTGTTTGAGCAAATCGGGTGTTGGTATGCCAGTGGAAATCCTTGGCAATAACTAACCACTTTAATTACATTATTAATGCTGCATAGGCTACTACTATTATATACCACATGTCAAACCACAAGTCAAACAGCTCACATCATTTTCATATAGGGTAGACTAGGATTACACAAACATCTCTCTCATTGTACTGTATATATTTGTGTTAAAGAAGAAGTTCAGTGATTTTTTTTTTACAGTACTTCATTATGCTCCTTGGTGTGGTTGTTATATGCAAGCACCTTGATAGTAAAACGTGTCAATCGAAAAAACAGTGATACCTGTATAGTGAGATGACAAAATCATCACCCCCTAACCACTGTTTCTTTATCATACAACCACAGCTGCTTAGGTGGATCGCCACCCATCACTGTGTCCACATAAAAAACACCAAAAACACCAATAATAATACCTGATGATCATATTCCAAGGTGCCAAAATGAATGGCAATCCATCTTTAAATGTATTCTTAAAAGTATTCTTCCAAAACTGATGTATTTTTAGCTAAGTGTATTAGTCTATGTGAATGTAGACAGTGTAATATGATTACAACAGATGACTAAACTCAAAATGTATTAATTTGTATTCAAAAAAGGATTCTGGTGTCACTTGCCGTTTGAAATACATCGGCCAGTTATCACACAAACAGCAGTTTTAAAATGAAAAAGGGATTAAAGCTTTGTGTGATACGTGACATCTTTGAGGGAAAGGTTGGTCATTTTCCCCTCTCTGTAATGAACCTGAAGGCTTATATAGTGTTGTCTGTATTCCAGTAATCCTTTTTAAATCAGACTGTATGTGTGATGGGGGTGTAGAACAGCTCCATGGTCAACTGTTATGGACGTGACATGCATTTTTCTGTACTGGTCTAATAAGCGTACTCACAAACACGTACACACTACACAGACACCGGATTGAAAACTGTAAATAAACAGGCACATTACAAGTTAGAATATGAAAACGCATAAAGAGTGCGCTCTCATAGTCATGGCGGTCCTTAATAAAACGTTTTGAGAACCACTGTGCTGTCACAGTAAATCGGTGACGTAACGTACATATTCTGAAGAAAACCTTCAGTATTTGGGCTTATATCAACCTTAGTTTAGAGCAGGGGTGGGCAATTATTTTTCACAGGGGGCCAGATGAGATGCATAAAATATTTTGGAGGGCCAAGACTAAGGGCTGAACTAAAGTCAGCGTAATATTATTTTATTTTAAAGATAAAAGTAAGCGTAAGACCAACCATTTTGACACCAGAGCCCTCTATTAATTCAGTAAGGGTCCATTTGGTTTCATTTTAACGCTCTCAAGAGTTACAGATCTATAAAGGTCCAAGTGCTGGGGGGACTGTCATGTGATATACCTGCACAGCCTGTGTGATCTACTGGTAGATCACGATCTGCCTTTTGGGCACCCCTGGTTTAGGTAGTAAGTGATTTGGAAAACCCTCCATTCACCCTGGTAGCATGATGTGCACATAGTACATGCACACGATCTACAGTGAGGGGAAGTACAACATTCCAACAACACATACACCAAGCCCCACCCCCACTCAATCCTGATTGGACGAAAGGCTTTTATCCCAAAGCCCAAACTGAAACTAGGGTTTATTGACCCCAGGGGCTCACTGGGGACAGGGAGGAACTCCTTATATGTTCACCACTCTCTATAGTAGGGAGGATTAGCCAAAAAAGAAGAAAAATACAATATTTGAATTAAATCACGTACTATACCTTTAAACACCATATTATAATACCATTTTATAATATATTGAAAAATCTAAAATGCACCAATGAAGCTTGTAAATGGACAAGCTATAGGCCAAGACACGGGTCGTCAAAGTTGTTTAAACTGTATATATGGAGTCCCTTTGAATTCCTCCATCATCACCATGGGGTAGAATTTTATGAAAACGTGACAAGACCACATCACATCAGATCTCTGTCTGCTGCAGCTCCCAACAGAGAACCAGCCGGCCAAACTAACGCAGCTCTGAAAACATTCATTTCTCATTTTTCCTCTCCTGAGGTCCCTCTTCCCTCAACGCCCCGCCCCCTCATGTCCAATGCAATCTGTCATGGTGACGGGGCCATAACCCCCCCCCCCACACACACACACACACACATACACACCGCACAGCACCACCATCGCCACACACACGCCCAGCACCCTCTGTGCTAAGTGCCACAGTGACAGACAGACAGACAGGCAAACAGGCAGACTACTATAACGCCCAATGAGTGCTGCGTCCGACGTACTGCACTGTAGGCCAGTGGTTTTCAACCTTTTTCATGCCAGGGCCCACTATTATTCAGTATTTGAGCCACGGACCATCATTGGACAACATTTCAGCCCCACAGACCCAAAACCCAAAGATTTCTTTTGTTTTTGTCCACAAATCCAGGCTGGATTTCAGAAACATAACAGATAAACATACAGTAAATAAAAAATACCATTAATCTTCTACATTCTCTAGTTGTGTAGACTAATCCAGATGATGAATATTTTAACTCTTGAGAGAGTAACAATGAAACCAAATGGACCTTGCAAGGGTCCATTTGTTTTCATTTTTACGCTCTCAATCATTTAGCCTGGAACCCTCTCAGGGACCACTGGTGGTCGCCGGACCACTGGTTGAAGACCCCTGCTGTAGGCACACACCCAGCAGAAGAAAGTCACAGAGGTAGGCTACTGATGAGACATAGGCCTTTCCAAGGTTCAGGGTTCTGATGACCCTGCATCCTATAAACCACACCTGAGAGTACACTAACTAACTGGCACAGTCCAGTTGCCACAACATTCTCTCCTGTGTATTACTGGGAATTATCGCTCTGTTTCTCGCTGAGAACCTGCTCAGCGGTCTCTTGAAAGTACCTCTGCAAAACAGTCCAACATGAGCACTGGCCCAAACATGAGGTCCACTTAAGACTAGTCGCTTCCAAACATGAGAGATGCTGGAGTGCAACTTGTAAACTCCTTTACTGTGCTTTGGTATAACCACAGGACATGTGGAGGTTCACTTGCCACTTCCAGTTTACTTCCAGCTTGTCTAGAAGAATGCTGCCACTAATTGGTCAGTGAAATATACAGACACAAAATGCAGGAACAATGATCAAATATAAGCAGTTCAGAGAATATAATCTTCAGGCAGCAAAACAATATTGAACAGTGTATAATGTCCCCATCCCTGTGTTGTTCTGAACTGAAGTCAGTAAGGAACAAGAATGCGTGTACACATATATACATATTTATTATTGTTGGTGGTGACTGGTAAGTATAGAGAGATGTCATAACTTAATTTAATCTAATCGCAATGCTGGACCATTAATGATCTACCCTATTGGCCTGAATATAAGACTATGTTTTTTTCCCAATGGAAATATCCCAAACATGGAGTCGTCTTATATTCAGGGGCTATACTATTTGACATTCAATGTTCTTTTTTCTGTAAATGGGTCTTGAAAAATGAGAGTCGTCTTATAAACGAGTCGTCTTATATTCGGGACAATACGGTAATATTGTAAAGGTGTCTTTGCTTGCAGACCTATGCCACCAAACATTCAATTTAGATGCTTGAAATTTGCAATAATATGCAGTTTTAATTTATTATTGATTATTTTTGAGCATTGCAGCCTGGCCTTGGAGAATTAAAGGGATATTTCACAAAAAAAGAAACCAGTTTTGTGATTTTATCCTCTTTTATCCTTTTTTATCCTTTTATCCTCAGCCTTATGTGAACACACCAGGCATTTTTACTCAATTCAGTATTTAGATATTTGATGTTCATTTTAGCTGATAATAGATTAATCAAAAACACCCAATCTTTTTTCTGGTGACTGATATTGTATACTTCTAATACGTGAGGGGGCGTGGAATTTAATTTATTATTTTGGAAAATGTACCAGCTTCTGCATCCTACTGGGTGGGGACAAACAAATAAAACAATGTATTGTATCTACACTGTGCTTAAAGGGATACAGATGTGTATCCCTTTAAGCACAGTGTAGATACAAAAAAAACTGCTGCACAAAAAAGCCCAACAAATATGTGTAATATAAATATTATAGGTGCAACAAAACATTATCTCTGCAGGGTAACTGAAGTCCTAACTTTCTGTTGCTATCCTATAGCTCAGGGGTTTTCAACAGGTGGTCCGGGCCGGGGACCACCACTGGTCCCTGAGGATTCCAGGTGGTCCCCAGGCTGATGGAAAGTTGGTTAACCCGATATAACTCTTTGAGAGCATAAAAATGAAACCAAATGGACCCTTGCGGGTCCATTTGGTCAAGAGTTAGAATATTCATCATAATTAGCAAAGTCTACACAATTAGAGGATGTTAGATTAGAGGATAGAAGATTAATGGTCATTTTGATCTGAATGTTTGCCTGTTTTGTTTCCCAAATCCAGCCTGGAATTGTGGACAAAAACAAAAGAAACTTTAGTTTTGGGGTCTGTGGGGCTAAAATGTCATCAAATGGTGGTCCATGGCTCAAATGTTAAATAAATAGTGGGGCCTGGTAACAAAAAGGTTGAAAACCCCTGCTCTAGCTCGTAGTGTTTGGTGAAGGGAAGCCTCATAGCTCATGCTTGCCTCTGACCCGGCTGAACAGTGCCAATCTGTACACTGGCACCGACCATGCCAAGCCAACATGAGGTCCCCTGATGGGAGAACAGGTGTTGGACAGGGTCCAGTGGAGCAGAGAGGACTGGGCTGCGGTGATATATCAGACAAACACGCAACTCTGCTTCCCCTGGCTCAAGGGAAGGGGGACCTGGCCATTTATAAAGGAAGAGCCCTCTGTGTGTGTGTGTGTGTGTGTGTGTGTGTGTGTGTGTGTGTGTGTGTGTGTGTGTGTGTGTGTGTGTGTGTGTGTGTGACTGCAAGCATGTATGTACTTGCACACAAACACATGCATTGTGTGGGTTTGTGTGTGTGCGGCATGTGAGTGTGTGTGCGTGCGTTCATATGTCTGGGTGTGTGTGTGTGCTTGTGCATGGCACATACTGTGTGCACGCTCATGTGTCTGTCTGTGTGTCACTGAGGGGGCCAGTGAGGGCAAAACAATGAGGCCCAACAGAACTGAACATCACTAGAGAGGTGTGTGTGTGTGTGTGTGTGTGTGTGTGTGTGTGTGTGTGTGTGTGTGTGTGTGTGTGTGTGTGTGTGTGTGTGTGTGTGTGTGTGTGTGTGTGTGTGTGTGTGTGTGTGTGTGTGTGTGTGTGTGTGTGTGTGCGCGCATACAAGTGTGCACGCGCGTGTGAGAGAGAGGGGGGGTTACAGAGAAAAATGTTAACTGTCACTAGTTTGGGAATAAAAGACCCAACTGGGAGGGAGGAAGGCTAATCTGGGAAATCCCTGAACAAAAGGTATACATCTTTATGACTTCTTTTTTTACAAGCGTTTCTGAACGTGATCCAAACTCTGCCAGTGAGTAGTTGAGGTTCAGACACCCCGTGTCATGGGACACGTAATGAGGACACTCTCTTTATCCAGGCCATTGTACGTTCCAAAACTATTAAAAAAAACATATGTCAGAGAGTTGTATCAACAGAACCTGAACCAGGGCCACAACAACGACCAACCCATTTTTCAAACAAGTTCTTTGTACTTTATGTGTGTTTTTTTCCAGGGACCCACATTTTTGGCAGCTAACCTGATAGCCTGCAGTATGTTACTCAACCCAGCTTATTTTGCAGCGGTTTGGGAGTGTTCTTCTGGCAAACATAACGGCAAATAACTTTTGCTATCAATTTCTCCCGATGGTTTAGGGAATCAGTTTGTGCTACACGACATGTAACCCAATTCTGTGCACAAACTCATCCCCCCAAAACACAATGTTCCTACTAAAAAAAAACCTTAGAAGTCGATTTCAGGAGAAAAAGTAAGTGGCTTTGATGATTTGATAAATCCCTATGGAGCCATATTGGCCTATAGGCAAGGCTTGCACTTTCCGTTAATGGGCAGAATATAATATTTTATGTCCCGTTGCTATAGCCACGGTGCTTAACTTGTGATGTAAAAACAGTTAGGCCCATTCATTTCAGAATAAATACTCCACTTCGCTTCAAGTCACAGACTGGGCTGTATATAAAGCGTGTCTGTATAGCATGTGTGCTGGCGGAGGGAAAGAGGCATTTCTAATTTACACATAACGACGGCCCAGGTCGTTTGACTTGAGAATAATGGAGGTTTCTCAAGCTGTAAAGCATATCACTCTCATTAGGGCTTTACACAGCGGCCGGGCCTAACTAGGGATGCGCTCGCTCGCTCGGACACACACACACACACACACACACACACACACACACACACACACACACACACACACACACACACACACACACACAACATCTCCAAAGTCATTAAATCCCTCTGAAAAGAGGCCTCATTTGAGGGAAGCAATAAAATTTTTAATCATTTTATTACCAAAAGAGTATTTAACAAGTGGGTAATGAAATGCCAAAGGCAGGTGAGTTGAGTTTAACCTTCATAGGAGAAGCCATGTATCACACGACCGCCCCGAGGCATGCTGGGACAGAAATGTCATCCTCCATTATCCGCCACACCTGAAGTGCGGCGTCTCTGGGCCGGCAGGCAGGAGAGGAGAGGAGAGTCGCTCTGCAAGGCGAGGAGGACAGGAAATTAGGGGGATTCAATTAATGGCCATTTTTTACGCACCAGGGAGAGGGCACAGCCACACGCATGTCTTTACGCATCATACACACACACACACACACACACACACACACACACACACACACACACACACACACACACACACACACACACACGCAATGCGTGCATGGCATGTACGTGCACAAATGCGTGCGCACACACACATGCACGCGGGTTAATGTATAACTCAAATGCGCTTGTACGCAAGCACACACATGTCCAAGAGCATGCACATGCAGACAGACACACACACCTTGAAGCGTATGGCGTCCACATCCCACACTGTGAGGGTCTCCTGATGGGACAGAAAGAGACACATGTTCTTCTCTCGCTGCTTCCATGTCTCCACGTTTCCCCCAGGTTCTCTCTCTCTCTCTCTCTCTTTTCGTTTCCCTCTTTATTTGGCACTGTACTCTCCATTTCCCCGGTTGTCTCTCTCCCTCTCCAGCAATCATAATTGCTTGAAGTACAATAAGAGATCTGATCTTCCTTCCAACACTATTTTATATATAAATATATCTTTTTACATCCCTCAGCCCTAGTTCCCCTCCCCTCCTCTCTCTCTCTCCCCCTCTCCCTGAGGTGATCATATAGTTGGGTCGCTCCACTGCTTTCTCTCCGTGGGTCAATTAAGGAGAAAATGAGGCAGAGGAGGGGGCAGACACTCGCTTGCTGTCACCATAAAAGAACCATACATACCCACTACCTGCCAATCGCACACATAATATACTGCTCAACCGCTGTATAGCATAGCGTGTGTGCATGCGTGCGTGTGTGTGTGCATGTGCCCGTGTGTGGGAAGATAGAGATAGAGATAGAGAGAGAGGGGGGAGGGGGTCATCTCACCTACACGTGCGAGAATGTGAAAGAGAACCAATTGAGTCCTTCAGGGAGCTGAAAACACAACCCATACATTACGCCGGCACAATTCCTTTGACACACGTATAATTGATGGCCGATAATAAAGAAAGAAAGAAAAAAAAGATATTTTCAATAAACAAGGCTTGGGGCAGTCCAACAATTTGAGGGAATGTTCCTCAAAGTTAATTGAAAAGTGTCCTGGCTTTTAATTTGCATAAGAAACACATTTAAAGGTGAAAAATTATAAATAAATACGCGGCCACCTGTGAAATATGGCTTTTGGCCTGCCGGTCGTTTATAACTGTGCCTTTAATTACGTGACAGGCCGGGTTGAGCAGTGGTAATGAGAGAGAGGAGTGATGGAGAGGAGAGGACGGGAGACGGAGAGGTACAGGTCATTAGAGTACGGACCCCACGCACATCTGGGTGTGGACCAGGGGCGGATCTAGGCATTGACATGGGGGGGCAATGCTCCCCTAAATGCCCAGACTGCACCACCAAACACAATGGCATGCAAAACAACCCAAACCAAAATGGTATGGGGGCGGTTTCATCGGCCCCATACCACCGCCATGCCATTTTCTCCTGCCCCCCCGATTGGGAAATGTTATACCTGCCCCTGGTGTGCACGATCACACACGCTCTCACGCACACACGCTCACACACACACACACATGATCACGCTCACACACACACACACACACACACTCACACACACAGGACAGTTAACAAGGTTTAAGCTTTTGAAGCTTTCTAAATTACCATATGACCAGCAAATGCTTTAGTTTAGGACCACTTGGTTCACCACAGATTTCTGGTTGGAAGACACTCCATTATGCGTGACTGATAAACAGATTTGTCAATTGATCTGATCAATGCCCCACAAGGCTTCAACTAAAGCCAAACTGAAAGTTTGACCAGGAGTGAACAGGAGTTTTTGAATGCGTTCACGTTAAGTTGAATGAAAACATTACTCGGATGCAGATGAAATCCAGTTGGGAAGAAACTGAGAAAGCTGTTTTGCCTTCCCTCGTCATTTTTGTTTTCAAGCTTGCTTACAGGAGCGGTGGTCTCAAAAACAAGAAAACTTGGCGCTTACTGTATAAAAAATGAAAGAGAACTCAAAACATATTTCATTTTATTCTACTTTAACATGCTCTTAAAGTTCTCTGTGCAATTAAATGTCTCAGAGTGCAATTAAGCAGCAAACGTTAAGACCTTTGTCAGTGCTATAACAATGGGGAGTGACACTCAGCAAAGGCCATTGGGAATCGGGATTTGAACCTGCGTCACCCTGTCAGTCTACATCGTAGCCTAGGTGCACCAGACCGCTATATATACGCCAGTGGTCCCGGTCACCAATGTTCTATGTTAACACGAACAGAGCGAGACAGACAGAGAGGAATGGGGTAGACAACAGCAGAAACAAAGACTCTGAGATTGAATTGGCGACATGTGGCACCCATGTCTTTCTCCACTCCTCTGCTCTCTTCTCTTCTCTCCTCCACTCCACTCCCCTGCACTCCACTCCACCCCCTCTTTCTCCCTCCCCCCCTTCTCTTTTATGCATAAAGAAAACAGCTTGCATTGCCCTGCAGGTAAAACCAGAGCGCGCGGCTTTCACGTTCACCTTCACTCCTTCTCCGCGGTCACTTCCCGCTAGAGCAGCCCCCCACCCCCCCACACACACCAACACCCACCCCTCCTCTCTGAATAGTAGCCAGTAGGGAGACTCACTAAGTCTTATTAGAGGCAGGAGTAGGCGATATTTTTACCGTTTCACCCCCCCCAGAAATATTACAGCACTGACAGACCGAGAGACAGGGAGACATGGTGTGTGTGTGTGTGTGTGTGTGTGTGTGTGTGTGTGTGTGTGTGTGTGTGTGTGTGTGTGTGTGTGTGTGTGTGTGTGTGTGTGTGTGTGTGTGTGTTGGGGGGGTATGTGGTTGGGCGGGCGGGGGGCTAATCCTGGGGATGAAATTAGCAGCGGCAGAGGGGTTAGTGTCAGGATGGAGGGATGATGAAGAGGAAAGGAAGGCTGAGCCCAGCTCCGGGCGACACATCCACGGGGACGATTACAAGACGACTCCCCCGGAATCTGTCTGTCTCTCTCTCTCACTCTGTCTGTCTGTCTGTCTGTCTGTCTGTCTGTCTGTCTGTCTGTCTGTCTGTCTGTCTGTCTGTCTGTCTGTCTGTCTGTCTCCCTGTATGCCTCTGTCCACCCGTCTGTCTTTCTCTGCCCTACGGTCTCTCTATAGTCATGTCCACCTGTCTGTCTCTCTCCCTCTCTCTGTCGGCCACACTGGGCCTAATTTTTGATGGCTCTATTTTCAGGAAGACGGGTGTACACTCTTTCTCTCTCATTTCCATCTTCCCTGCTCTCTCTATCCTCCCTCTCTCTCTCCCTCTCTCTCTCTCTCTCTCTCTCTCTCTCTCTCTCTCTCTCTGCCTCCCTCTTTCTCGCTGTGTCTCCTGTGCTTCGGATACATGGTAAAAGCTATTAAAATTGAAATTGTTCTAGGGGGTGCGTGTGTGGGGGGGACTCGACCCCCATCACAGGCTGTTCAATAATAAGCAGCGCTGAGCGTTGGGTGGGTGGTGGGTGGTGGTTGGGGGTGCTGGCGGGGCGTTGTTGCTCAAGGGTGGCCTGGATCGGAGAGGGGAAGTGAGCGAGCGGAGCCGGCTGGCCGCTCTTTGTGTGATCATTATTCGTATTCTTCTTTTCTCTAAATGATATTCCTCTGCCACGCGAGTCCATGTGCAGGGTCCAATTCATGTCGTTTTCTTACATGTTCTAGCGGAGAATCTCTGTTTGAAATCGGCTTGAAATCGCGGCTTCGTAGGGAAGAGTTCACCGTTTATTCTCTCCTGCTCACAGCTTGTAGAGAAACTCTGAAGAAGAAGAAGCTCTTTTTATTTTTTTATTTTTTAATGTTCATAGGCCAACTCCAAACCCAGGTGTTCATTTTTTGGGGAGAACTGAAAGCATCCTTTTCAAGTTTGAACACTCACCATCAAATACAGTAAAGTGTTAAAGTTTACGTTGGTGGTTATGTTTTCCAAAACATGAGCAATGTATAAAGAAAAAACAAGTGTAGAAAATCGGCCAATTGCAGTTGTGGGGTGTGTTGTCAGTCTAAATATAATAATAGTGTTAATAATAGTGTTTTAGACTATTTTTCTATTAACAGATTGTGTTGTTGAACTCTTCAGGGCATTCATTATCACTATATGAGTATGCAGCTAAACAGCTGTTAACTAACAGATTAAACTTGACTATGAATATATACTAGAGTCTAGTATATATTCATAGTCATGTTTAATCTGTTAGTCTAGTTTAGTCTACTAAACTACCGGTATGCATTATATTACGGCTCTTTTCCTCACACCCTCAGACTGTCTCTCTGTTCTATACAATCTCTATATGTCCCACACTGTCCCTCTGTAACACCATGTCTCTCTTCCATTCTGTTTCTATGTCCCTCACTGTCTGTCTGTCTGTCTGTCTGTCCGATCCAGCACTGTACTTCACTGCCATGCTGTTCCGCACTGTATAAATGTCCCGCACTGTCTCTCTGTAACACCAAGTCTCTCTTCCATTCTGTTTCTATGTCCTCACTGTCTGTTTGTTCTACTATCTGTCTGTCTGTCTGTCTGTCTGACTGTCTGTCTGTCCGATCCAGCACTGTATTTCACTGTCCCACTGTCCCGCACTGTATAAATGTCCCGTACTGTCTCTCTGGCGCATACTGTCTCACCATTCCCACCGTCTCACTTTCTCTCTGTCCCGCACTCTGTCTCTCTCCATCCCTCCCCCCCCCCCCCCCCCCCTCTCTCTCTGTCCAGTGCTGGAGGTGAACATGGTAGTAGAAAGCTCTGACCAGAGTGCTGACCTCTCCCCAGGGAAACAATGACTTTGAGAATGCCAGAACACACACACACACACACACACACACACACACACACACACACACACACACACACACACACACACACACACACACACACTCATGCAAGCACAATCACATGCCCACACAGACACACACACAGGCATGCATACATTTTAGTGTGTGCACATGAATACGCTTGCATGTGCACTCGTGACACACACGCATGCACGTGCAAACAATGAAGAATGGAATGGTCAAACTCATTCATCACTTTAACAAATATAACAGGCTATTGTAAGAACTCGCAAAATAGAAGACAAAAGGTAAAGCAGTTGCACTTAGACCAAGACCTGCATTCACCCATCCATGCACACACATGTAGTCATGCACAAACGCACACACACACACTCGTGCACACATGCATGCACACACGCACACACACACTCACACACACACACACACACACGTAATAATACACTTCGAAACCAAACATTGAAAGAAAACTTGAAAAGTGAAGAAACACAGAACTACAACAAAAACAACATCAAAGAAACAAAATCCCATCCAAAAGAAAAGATCTTGTCCAGGTACAACTATTAACTACAATTGTAGCTAACCTCACAAAAAAGTACTGGTGGTCTGTAAAGTGCCTCCCTCTGGCCAGCCTGGCGGTGGAGGGAGGCAGCATTAGATAACTGACTCAGGGCTGAAAAATGGGTTGCAAAAATAAACAAAATATATAATAAGAAATAATGAATAATTCTCAGCTCCCCGCGCAGTGGACACGAATAACATGACTGGTTTAATGAAATCACGTATTTCTACAAAACGAATATTAATTTCATTGATTAATATTGATTTTTCTTCAGAAATCAGAATATAATGTGTGTAAGACTCAATCCATCCATGTTTATTGTGTTAACCTATTACATATCCCTCAAAAAAGTAACAATATTATATTACGTATTATTTGGAAACAAGAGTAATAGGTTATATTTTGTAGACTGAAAAAAACTAAACAAAACAGAACAAAATCACGAATCACTCAGTGAAAAAGCCAATAAGGCAGCAATCTCTCCAGCCAACAAAAACTGTGCATTATGTAAATAATATTATGATAAGTAGCCTACTTGAAAGTAACACTATTATAAGCATAGGCTAAAAAATAGCTGAATATTAACTCCCATGAAGCTTCTGATTGCCTTGTGACTCAATAACTAATTAATCCTACAACTACTTTCCCCATTTTAAGCGTGTTTTTTTGTATTGTATTTGTGATGCATGGTTTGGCAATGTAAATGTTTGTTTTCTCATTTCATTAAAGCTCTTTTGAATTGAAATTTGAATTGTATTTTCACTTTGAATGTCTTTGACATGGATTTTGTTTAAAAAAGAGAGGAAAAAAAGGGAAAAAAAGGGGGGGAAATCAAAACACGATGAATCCAGACCAGAACAAATCAAATCAATATAATTTCTTCCTTCTGTTATCCAAGCCTAGAGCCAGGGGTTCCACATGCAGCCAGCAGATGGTGCTATATGCAAGGTAATGAGGTTAGAAAGAGGTCCGCTTGTGGAAGGGGCCTCAGCGGCTCTATGTCTGTGCGTGCGTGTGGGTAGGTTTGTACGTGCAGCGCTCCATTGAATTGAGAAAGAAGAGCCTACAATTAGAATAAGAGGAAGAGAGAGAGAGGGAGGGGGGTGTACAGTACCTGCATGGTGTTACAGACTCGTGGTAATGACCGTCCTTCGTTGTCTTTGAGATTGCAGACGCCGGTGTCATCACCAGGCAGGCACACTCACACACCACCAGAATAGCTACAGGACAACCATGCATAAAAGTGGAGTTATAAACAAAAAGGAAAAAAGAACCACACTACATCATGGAGACAGGCTGGCCGGCCGTGGGGCGGGACTTTCCTCCTGGTGTCTGTAGTGCAAACCGCTGCAACACAACACTCACACCGCAATGTTTTTACTCGTTAAAGGAGCATTCAGTGATTTGGGTAGTTTGGAAAATCCTCCCTTCCCAACAGCAACAAGATGTGCACATGCACATTCTCTACAGTGGGAGGAAGAGGGTCAACAGCACCATGGCCGGACACCACTTGATCATGATTGGAGAAAGGGCCATCGCATCCTGATTGGATGAAGGTTTTGACACCCAAATCCCAAACTGAAACTATTATAGGTTTTTTTTAGCGTAAAGTGCTAACATAAGGACATGGAGGAACTCCTTATGGTCAGCACACTCTATAGTAGGAACGATTATGAAAAAGTAAAACACAAGTGATATTTAAATTTGAAGTGAAAGCACTAAAATATGTTAATATTAATACATGTAGGCATGTAGGCATGTGTGTGTGTGTATGTGTGTGTGTGTGTGTGTGTGTGTGTGTGTGTGTGGCGTGTGTGCGCGCGTGCGTGTGGGTGTGCAAGTGTGTGTGTGTGTGTGTGTGTGTGTGTGTGTGTGTGTCGGCACGTGTGCGCGCGTGTGTGCTCGCGTTCATGCATGCCTGCGTGTGTGTGCGTGTATACCACCATAACACAAAAGCATGTGATATTTTGATCAGAGGCCTATGCGATCACTCACTCCCACATGCAGAGCACAGAGATCTCATTTGCACGACAACAAAAAGCTAAAATGAATATATAAAATACAATTGAACACCCATCTTTAGTTAACCTAAATAAGATTTTTTTTTATTTGGTTGACAATGTTTATTTGAATACCATATCTGATTACTATCAGATTAGAATCCTTCAAAACATTTAATAAACAGCAGCAAGAACAAAAAAAATGAAATAATAAGATTAGGAATATTAATAATAAAAATAATAACACTAATAACACTAATAATAAACAATAACAAAAACACAAGAAGCTTTATTACAAACTACTGATTAAAATTACTGATTAAATTAGATTTAATCATTCAAATTATTCACCTAAATACAATAAGCTCTAAACTGAAAACCTGTGAAAGAATTATGAGAATTATGTGAATTATTTATTTTTTACGCAGTTATTTAAATATTCGGCCGATTCTTGGCTGGACAGCTTGTCCAAAGATGCAATGTAATGCTTCAATTATGCCTCCAGTTAAAAAAAAAACATATCAGAAATAGATCAAATATTTTCAGCCTGGCGAACAACAACGTATACATGAGAACTAATGGTGATTATTATTACAAGCCATGAATGTGTTTGATATCACAAATTGATCACAATTTGCTGTTTAATTCTGACCTATGGCCCATTCACATTATCACACACACACACACACACACACACACACACACACACACACACACACACACACACACACACACACACACACACACACACACACACACACACACACACACACACAGCAATTTCTTATTTTGGGTCGCAGACGCACGCACACACCTTACTACAGAGAACACATGATTTATTGCCACTGAGGCAATTTTCACAACTTGATTTCTAATGTTATTGCGTTCAACTGCAATATGCTTTTTTTTTTGTTGTTGTTGTTGATGTTATTGCAGCAGCATCTACATGGAGAATCCTCCTGCTGCATTCCTGATGTTTAAATAAAGGCTGAATGTTTGACTGATTGACTGATTTCATGGCAAATCATTAGCAGTGATCCCAGGTAACGGAACACTTTCCACGTGGCTTATTATTAACGGGGGATGATTTGTTTTCAGACTGCGTCTTTCTCAGTGTGTTGTCATCAGGACAGCTCTCTGCCCGTGATGCCAATCTAAAAATAGTATGACACACACAGCAGGCACATACACAACAGGCACTAGCTGGAAATCATGCATCAGGAAAAGTACCAGCATGACAGACCTTGTTAGACCCATGTCTGCACGCAGTCAAATTCTCAGCCTGCAAGTCATCAAATCACAAATTTGCAACCTACTCTGAGTTACAAATGGTTAATGAACACTCGGGATTTTACTGTGTAGTCAAGGTCTCTGGAGGTGAGTGATGCAGGAAACAGAAAACAAATATTTGAAGACCCATCAGTGGATATTACGAATAAGTGCTGCTGCCAAATTGTTCTAAATCAAATGGTTTCCGATTGTTCATATTGTTGTGTATTGCTCATAATGCTGGGTATATTGTTTTGTATAATGTTGTGAAGTGTATCCCAAAACAGTGTTTTGTGCACTGCGTTGCATTTCTCACAAATGAATACAGTTTAGCATCATGTCGGGTGAGAAGCGATTCCCCTCACAAATCAAATCAAAACCGCTCGCACGTTGTTTGTTTGTGGAACTGAATATGGACTCACGCGTCTTGAGCTGCATCATTCAGCGAGCTACATCAATTCAGTCTGACTGAAACATAAATCATAAATATTAGACATTTCACCGGTTGGGCTCTTTACGTTGGGGGTGGGGGGTGTTTGGGGACCATATGCTGCCTGGTTGGTAGACACCAGTAGAGGTGTAACATAAACCACTGGTGTCAGGATCACACACATACGTACCAGCCTGCAGTGACGATGAATAAAGACGTCCTTGACAATGAAACGCTCGCCTTCCGAGGACACGTGTCTCGCCTACATAGCTGTCTTCATTCAACTTGTGTATATGTGAGAAGGCGTCTGCTTGGCATCAATACAAACCGCACAGTGAGGGTCTGTACAATATATAGGCACTCAGACTGGAGTATAGGAAGGGCAGACCTTGTCTACATCATACTGTCATTAAACACCTTCTAAAAACCTAGTCCATACATGTACAGTAGTGCAGTCCATACAGGGCCACATACGGCCACTACCTACCTTTAATGTGGCCATCAGAATAATAGCATACAGATTTACCCCTACACTACAAACACTACAATTTATAAAATAATCAGAGTAACAAATATAATTTAATGTACAATGCTCTATGTTTTCACGCGGTGGAATTACAGTCAAACTTGCATTGAGAATGCACAGCAAACCACTGCACTCTGGTCTCCACGGTGTAAAAGTTAAAAAGGATAAAAGTGGAAACACCATTAAAACGGTGTTAAACGTGTCAATGAAGGGACACTGGACACGCAGGTGTGTCTTTAAAAGGACACGCTCATGGTTCCTATCCCCCAGAGCGCCTCAACGCGGCTCAAGGACTTATGAAAATGCATCACACAGGGTGGTCACAACGACCCCTTATTGAAATCAGTGACCATCTTAAATAGCTGTTCCTTTTCTCAGCATTCTATTCTAACTTCACTGCTACCTTTAAACCCTGTATGGAAGATCATGACGTTTTATGGTTGTTATATTTATGTGTGTCTAAAACAGGAGTGTGGCTTGTTTTACATGTACGGTACAACAGGGTTAATTGAGGGAACTTTTCACCATGTTACTGTCCCCTGAAATCGTCATCATGCACGTCCTCTCGTCGTGTTACTGTCCTTTCATAGGGGTCATCAATATGTCCCTATAAAGACAAATGTGTCCGTGGCAAGTTCTAAATTTTCCTTTCTATTTCCATTTCAATTAATGTTATTATTTTGGTCATAAGGCCCAATTGCTGAATGTCAACTCTCCTTGCCTTTTTCAGGGACAGGGATTTACTACGACACACTCCAGTCCAGTATGGTACAGTTTTGGTAGAGCATGGTAGTTTTACTTTGAAAAATACCCCTACCTCAGGGAGTATACAAATGAAACGACATTAGCTTTCACTGCGTGTACCTTTTGCCATTTCACGCATGTACATGAATGCCCATTGCCCATACTACTTCATTGTGCAACATTGTCGCTAAAGTATAAAGGACTGCACAAAATTATATACATGGTTTAGTTTGTGCATTTAAAAAAATAAAATAAACAATGGAATGTATTAAAAAGTGCTTGTGGAGTGGAGTCAGAACTCCACTGGATCTATTGCATCACAGATTATTATTATTTAATTATTTTTCAATTCCCGAAAAGTTTTTTTTTTTTACATGCCAGGTTGACTGCAGATTGTACAGTATTTTGTAGTAATGATAACAGTGTGTATTTTTCTGATAGAGTAAGATTAGTAAATCAGTGACTTTATAGAGGCTCCACAATGTAAACCAAACCACATTTTAATTTTAAAAGCAAATTAAAATGTTTACCAGAAAAATACTATATCCTCATGAAATCCTCTTGTTATTTTTAATTCACCTCAATTAGAAAGTATGACTATTTTTAGCAATAGTAGCAGCAGGAATTTTATTAGCAGATTCATTATTTAAACTATATATGTATATTAGAAATAGTAGTCTAATATAAACATCTAATGAAAAAAAAGCAATCATTGAGCATAAACAGCACATCAATTCATGTTTCTGTTTAGTGTTTATATAATGATAATAGAGAACATTACAATAATTTCCCTTTTCATGATTATTCCGTTTTTAATTAATTCGTACTAATGATGCCTTAATGATTAATGTTAAACTGTTCTTTCCATCAAGAACCATTCACACTCCATTATATTCCATTATCACCAGTCTGATGGAAAACTAGGATTTTCAATCTCATTCCCATTGTGTTTTTTACACAATTAGCTATGATTAATTAAATAGGTAAACAATCTGATTATCAGCTGCAATGCTTTTTGCCATTTCCTAATCAGCAAGATGTGTGCGAGATGCATGCACACACGCCTGCTCTTTATGTCTCCACACACGCACACGCACACGCACACGCACACACACACACACACACACACACACACACACACACACACACACACACACACACACACACACACACACACACACACACACACACTCACACACACACACACTCTCTCTCTCTCTCTCTCTCTCTCTCTCTCTCTCTCTCTCTCTCTCTCTCTCTCTCTCTCTCTCTCTCTCTCATATAGTCCTGCACGTACACACGGTCGTGTGTATAGGACAGTGTTTTTCAACCAGTGGTCCTTGAGAGGGTTCCAGGTGGTCCCCAAGTAAGTTATGGAAAGTTGATTAACCAGATGTAACTCTTTGAGAGTGTAAACATGAAACCAAATGGACCCACAAGGGTCCCGGAACTAGAGAATGGAGAAGACTGTGGTCATTTTGGTCTTCATGTTTTGCCTGTTTTGTTTTCGAAATCCAGACTGGAAATGTGGACAAAAGCAAAAGGGTCTGTGGGGCTTTGTAGAAAAAAGCCTTGTGCACACCTACAGGGACAGGTGCGTCAGAGCCAGCAAACAAATGCACGTATTCAGAAGAAGAGGGGGTCCCGCACACTGTCTTCACTTATAAATACTTTTATTTAGGATGACAACGTTTCGGTCTAAACGACCTTCATCAGGGGTCTGTGGGGCTAAAATTTCATCAAATTGTGGTCCATGGCTCAAATTCTGAATAAATAGTGGGTAATGAACAGAATTTTTAAACATGATTATTAGCTGTAATCCACATCCCTGGGAGATGCTCCTCTCTCCACGCTGGACCCTGCTATAGACCTGCGCAGTGACGTTACCGCCCCTGTTCCAGAAGTGGATTCCCCATTCATTTTTCTCAGACTTTTCGAAAATAATTTATATAAAGACGATTACGCCGCGGACAAAGCCAACTCGGGTGGTGACGAATCATGATGACACATACAATCTTTTTGTACAATCAAATCATTTCTAAGATAAAAAACGAAACAAAAAGTGTTGTATCCTGCCGTTTTCTACTTCTTGCTAATTTCATATTGCATGATGATATTGTGTGTTGTCATGATTTGTCATGATCCAGGTTGATTTTGTCCACGCCACAATCGTGTTTTTATTAAGCATTTTCGAAAAGTCTATGAGGATTCCATTTCTGGAACAGGGGCGGTGACCCCACTGCGCAGGTCTATAGAGGCGCATGCTGCCTCCGTCCCACACCCACACTACTACTGGTCTCTGATCACATTCAGGCATCTGTCTGCACAATTACTCCCAATTTAACCACTCAGAGACCGGGGGGGGGGGGGGGGGGGGGGGGGTGCTAGGGTACAAGAGGTGTCTGTTAGTGTGAAGGGGGTGGGGGGCAGGGGGTGTCTCTCTCTCTTGCATGTATAACCTTGGGGTCAGAGACACAGAGAAGGGAGAGAGAGAGAGAGGAAAGGAGGGACGAGGGAGGTAGATTGATGAAATAAAGAAAAGGAGAGAGATTACTGCTGCAACAGTTCAGCGTGTAACTGTGTCTGTGTGTATATGTGTGTGCGTGTCCATGTGTGTGTGTGTGTGTGTGTGTGTGTGTGTGTGTGTGTGTGTGTGTGTGTGTGTGTGTGTGTGTGTGTCTGTGCAGCTCATTTAGCTACTAATCCCTGATTCAATTTCCAGCCTTTAAACATGACAAATGACACCCTGTCCTGCGGAATGTTTTTTTCTTACACACACACACACAACACACACACACACACACACACACACACACACACACACACACACACACACACACACACACACACACACACACACACACACACACACACAGATGAATTGATGAAATGACACAAACACGAAAGTGCACAAACTTACAGACAAAAGACACACATACATGCATGTGCGCGCGCACACACACACACACACGCATACACAAACATACACATGCAGGTAAAACATGCATGGCTGCACACACACTCGGTCTGATTAGCCTATAGCCACGTTGCTAGCCACCCTGGTTAAGCCACCAGGTGGATAATGTGGTGCTTTAGTGCCTTAATTACGCTGTAATCTGTTCAACACCTCAACCTCAGAACAGAGGACAGAGAGAGGGGGGGGGGGGGGGGGGGGGGGGGGGTGCCGGAAGGCACACACCTCTTTACTCACGTCTTTTTTCTCCCTTTCTCTCTCATCCTCTTCAGCCTCTTCTCCCCCTCCCCGCTCATCCTGCTATATACTGTACCGTCCATCTGTCCCCTACACCACCTCCCTCCATCATTCTCTATACACACACACACACACACACACACACACACACACACACACACACACACACACACACACACACACACACACACACACACACACACACACACACTCCACCTTCCCCTCATCCATCCATCCAGCCCTCCGTCATGATCCCCTGTGTGAGCATCTCTCTGTATACTCCTCCACTCCTCCCTTCACCCCTCCGTTCCTGTGGGTCCCAACAAGTCCCTCCACTTCACTCTACCTCACTTCCCCCCTTTTTTCCTCTTCCTATACCTGTCCCACCACCCGCTATACCTCCACCCCTCCCTGCATGCTTCTCTCACCACCCACCCCCCCCGAATCCCTCTTTTCCTGTGGGTCCATGCAGGCCCTTTACTGTATGCCGTTCTCTCCTCTTTTTCATCCCTCCATTCGCCCAACTCTCACTCCATCCACCCCCCCCCCACACACCTCTCTGTGCGTCCCTAGACTGCAGTGTGTGTGTGTGTGTGTGTGTGTGTGTGTGTGTGTGTGTGTGTGTGTGTGTGTGTGTGTGTGTGTGTGTGTGTGTGTGTGTGAGCGTGGTGTTACTGTACCCTGGTACCTGTCAACGTGCATGGCCCTTTGACAAATCACGTGAAGGGCAGACAGAGTGTTTGTAGGACGAGACCAGGCTCCAACATATGGCTGCCTCGTCCCTGTGGGCGCGCCAACATCCCACAGAGTCCTTATATAGAAAACACTAGCCTGTCTGTCTGTCTGTCGGCCTGTTCTGTACATCTGAGTCTCACGCGATAACTGTCCGTCTGTCCATCTATCTGTCTGCAGGCCTCACTACTGCACCCCCCCCTCCCTCCTCTCTCGGCATGATTTCTGTCCACAATCTCATTACCTGTCACATGCTGCGTTCATACAGAGAGATGAGTCGGCGTGGATCCATTTACATGCATTCTCACTGCTAGAACTCGCTGTGCGTTGAGTTGACCCTTTTGGTCCAGGCACCTTTAGTGTCCGACAAGGACGGGTGAAGATTCCCCGTTTTTGCGTATAGCGACCATATTGACGAGGCCTGCAGATCCTAACGATTCACACCCAGGCTGTATGCAAAATAGAACAGAGCTGAGTCAGCAGACAGACACTGACTACACCACTCTGATTTCAGCAATGGTGGGAAAGGTAGTTACATTTTTAACTTAACTAAAAGCATCAATACTGCAATGTAGATCTACTCTGTTACAATGTGTCTACACGTGTCAACGTGTAAATAGATTATTTTCAACTGCCCTAAATGCATATAGCACTGAAGTGGTTATTATACTGCACCACACTTGGGATGGTATGTCTGCCTTGTTTGATCTGGTTTTGAATGTAATTTGAATGTGTGTTTTCCAAAATTCCTGACTCCTGACTGTTTCAGAATGTCCAAGTTCCAGAATGTCAATACTGTAGGGTATCATTTGTTATGAGACAAAAATGTCTTTTGGGTCTACCAGTCTTCTCTCTCTCTCTCTCTCTCTCTCTCTGGAAGGTACAATTCCCTACGCGTACGCTTCGTAGCTCACAAGTTTTGGCTATCCATCAGCTATCATCACTGATGATTGATGAAGGTTCTGTCATTTCTAATATGTAGGAATAAAAAAAGAGTTGGATCCCTATAGTGGCAAATGGTGCTACTGTAGGGTAGCACCTTTGCTATGAGCCAAGACTCTCTCTTACTCTCTCTCTCTCTCTCTCTCTCTCTCTCTCTCTCTCTCTCTCTCTCTCTCACTCACTCTCTCTCAGGCCAATTAGTACAGAGCACATACACTGTGTGGACAAATGGATGGACAGTTCAAAATTGTCTTTTTGAAAAAATGTAATACTATATCAGCAGAGCCAGCCAGTCAGGGGAAGGTACAATTTAACGTATGTGTGACATTTTACCTCATAAGTTTTAGTTATCCTTAAGCTATCATCAATGAGGATTGATGAAGGATCGATATCTTGACGGTCTGTCAAGACGGTCTGTAAGAAAATAAAAAAGAGTTGGATCAGAAGTCAGTGCGGCTATAAGAAAATTAATTCAGTAACTACAGGCCTGTATGTTACTGTTACTACATATACAAGCACGCATGAACACACATGGAAACCCACCCATCTCTTCAGTATTCTTCTTGGTAATGAGGATGAAGTGACATAATGAGTGTTTTCCTCACTGTGTTCGAAGCTCCATTAAATGACAATTAGCCACTGAACCTCAATTTGTGTCACATTATTTATTCTTTTGAGGTTTTCCTCATTCCAATGTGTCGGTGCGTGCACGAGACAAGCCATCAGCCAGCATCTGTTCCACTGCCACTGTAAACACACTCACACACATGCACGCACGCACACACGTAGGAATCACATGTGAGCCACAGAAGAGGACAAGAAATGCTGCTGCCACCAAAACACTTGTACGTCTGTTTGGAGTCATTGCAAAGACATGAAGGCAAGTAGACAGTTCAACATTAAGATCCATCTCTCTCTCTCTATCTCTCTCTCAATCCCTGTACATGGATTGTACATAAATCCAAACCATGGTCAAAGAGAATTAAAGGTAGGGTAAGTGATTTCACTTTTGTCAGATGTCACCCAAAAAAAGAGCATCTGTTAAAATGCTCTATTATAAGGTGCGCAGACCATATATGGAGTTTCCCCCTCCCCCATGTTAGCAGAAGAGCTAATAAAAGTTCAGCAGGTTCACATAGTGTAGCTACTCTTGGGTGCACCTAGTGCACCAGACTGGTACTACACAATGAATTTCAAATCACTTACCAATGCTTTAATCAAGTACCATGAAGAGTTTTATTAGCGAAACATTGGTGTGGCATTCCCTCACAAAGACTGCCATGTTTAGGACCCAGAGCCAACCGTTGAGTGCTGTGCCTCTTAGAGTGTAACACGACAAGAACCATGCTGCATAAACATCCTGTTTGCGAAGCTGTCTTGGATGCTAAGTTGCTAACGTCAATGCAAGTGAGCTAAAACGGGCTCATCGTTGCTCCAGAAAACTCCAAAGTGCTAAACGCCATCACCGGATAATCAGTAAACATTGCGCATTTTATGCAAACCATGGAGAGTTCTCCAGATCTAGAGCTATTCAGCTTTTTAGTCCTCTGTTATAATGGAAGGTGAATGGCAGTGTGCGCACATGTTGCGATGTGGTCATAGACAGACTATAGATGGGACCTGAGCCCCCCAAAAAGAAAGAAAGAAAAAAAAAAAAACGGCAATCCGTTTTGATGTCAATAATAAAGCTTATATGATGCTACAGCCCAATAAAAGCAAAAATCCTTTGCAGCAAAGGACAAAGCAACAGAGGAGAGAGTGATGCAAAATAATGAAATGTGTTTACATAATCAGTTTTACTTTTAAAGAGTTCACAATATGCCTCGCGGAATAAAACCAGAAAGCAATATAGGCTTATGGTAACAGAATTGTGGCTTATTCAAGGACGTTAAGTGTTTTTTGAAGTTGGAGAAAATAAAGTTTACAATTAGAGGCTCGACAGAAAGCTTCTTTTCTACCAAGCAACCATTTATTAACTACTAAAATTAGAGTGTTTTACCTACGGACCGAAGGCTTGAACTGCTCATAGAGAAATACAGTATATACTGGTACATGTGGGGGATGGTTTGTGATAAGACTCTGTTCCAACTTTATAAGAACATGTTGTGATTATCTTTGAACTCAGGTAACCCAACCTATGTGCTATGTTATGTACTGTTTACTTACGGTCATTCATTCACTTATTTACTTTTGTGTATTGTTTTTGTCAACCCTCTCTAATTCACTATGTCCTGATGTTTACACCATGTGGCATTTTTTATACTGATGATGATGACTATGGGGTGAGGTTTGGGGTATGGAAAATATAAGTTCAACTGTGATATTATGTAATGAAAAAAATATTACAAAAAAAAAGAATTGTGCCATACTAGTAGTCCCTGCAGGAAATAAAGTCAATATTCTGCAGAGCACAATTCTTCCACGGCATTCTGCTGCTTAAAGTATCAAAACAATGTAAAACATTGCGTTTGTAAAATAACCAACATTGTCCCTCTTGGATTTATTATTATTTTCAGCAATTTCAGTGCAAAAGGCACTGCAACAGTGCTGTTGTGCTCATTCTCATCACCTGCACACATTAATTACAGTTTAGATACTTTGTGGGTGTAATATTTATTCTTTTTGGCTGTTTAATAGCATTGTCAATTTGTCCTCAGCTTCAGTAGGAAGTTAGGAACCATTTACACAGATTCCTTTTCAATAGGAATCTTTAAGAGCAGAATGTTTTTTCTGTTTTAATATTTACGTCTGTCAGTAGTGTAAAGTGTTGTCTGTCAACTTGTTAGACACCTAAACATGTACAAGTATAAATTTTAACTATAGTACCTACCTATCCTATCCTATACCTACTAGCAATAAGTAACTTTGTCGTGTTTTATGGACGCGCCAAGATTGTTGTTTTCGGGTTGATGCGCTACCAGTGGTCTCGGACTGGTCAATGGGCAGCAGGGACATTTTTCGACTATTCCGCGGACTGCATTGATTTCCGCCGACGCCTTTGAATTCGCAGGGGAAAAACACGATAATGGAATCGCAGAATCGTGGAAAGCTGCAGGGCCTAATCTATGTAGGCTAGCAGACACACTGAACCAACCCAAATTATGAGGGAGTAAAACACACCGGTAGGCAACATTAAATCAGGCAGTAAAACAATATATTAATAAAACCCAGAGTAATGGCTAGTCTAAAAAGGTCCATTGAGACGTACAAGCAGAAGCTGAACTCACTAACCTAATCTCTCTCCCTTCTAAACAGAGAGTGAGAGAGAGAGAGAGAGAGAGAGAGAGAGAGAGAGGGAGGGAGAGAGAGCGAGAGACAGAGAGAGACAAAGTTGTGGAATGTCCTACAAAGTTGGTCTTTTTGTAACTTTTAGTGTATTTGCTGGCGTGCAGAACAGTTCTGGGATCTGCTCTTCTCCCCGGGGCGATGGCCTCTGGGGCAGCGAGGCCCCCATGGGGGACAGGTGTCAGGCAGGTGTGTGTGTGTGTGGGAGTGTGTGTGTCAGTGAGTAATGGCACCATCAGCTGGCCTCCACGATCCATCATGCACGTCCCTGGCCTAGCACGGCTAGGTCCAGGCACGCACCCACACACTCACAGACACACACACACAAGCGGGCACACACGCAATGCTGTATTCAAATCAATGCACACTTCCACTCTTTCCTTTACTCTTTCCCTTGCTTTTCTCTCCCTCCCTTTCTCTCTACCCTCTCTGTTTCTCTCTCTCACACACACACACACACACACACACACACACACACACACACACACACACACACACACACACACACACACACACACACTACACAAGCATGCACGCAACTCAAAGTCTAAAAGCAATAACAGACAAAAGCAACTACAGTATGTGCAGAGCAGACAAACTGCTTGACTGACACTGAACACACTCACACAGGCATGTGTTATGGAGTGTATGGAGATCGACCATGTGACCAATAAGACATTTGTGCATGGTGACGGCCAGTGATGGGGATAACGGCGTTATTGATAACGCCGTTACGTAATCAGATTAGTTTTATTAGTAACGGAGTAACCTAACGAGTTATTTTTGCAATTTAGTAGTTAGTTACTTAGTTACATTTCCAAAAAGTAACTCGTTACTATAGTTCGTCGCAATTCATTTTCTTGAGATTGCCCGGTGTTGTATATTCCTCCTTCTGTTAGGGTAGAATAAGCCGACACGTTGTGGCTTCATCCTTCTGTGAGTGATGTGCGTAGTTCACATTTTCTGTCTGCACATCCTGTAAGTCTGCCTAAGAAATAAAAGTAAACCTACTGTCTAGCTAGTGTCTAGTTATACTCTAGTATGAATCTTTTATTTTGAAAAGGAAGAGGAAGAGGAAGTCCGCTGCTAGGATGGTAGTGAGTCAAGTGACACAGCTACTGTATGCGCGACTTGCTGAAAGTTGTAAACAATGACGCTGTACACTTTGGATTAATTTTTGGATTAACACACGCACTCTCGATTGGGAATCGGCTATAAACTCTGGCTGCGTTATTAGGTGAGTAATGTTTAATTCATTGTTTGGCCGCCGTGCCTTGTCTTATATAGATACTGTCTATAGTTCAGGTGGCTGACGATGGTCTGTTGAGAAGCCGGCAGTCCTGGTTGTTTTGTTGTTGCCGCCGGCAGCATGGAGAGGCCATCATGCTCTCTGACTGGTTGCACCGCACACAGCATAATATTGTCTGTACTGTGCATCTGACATACTTTGTAGCAACCTAGTTCATAGTGGGTGTAGTGGGTGACATGGTATCACTGTTGTTGTTGTTGTGTTGGTGGTGGTGGCGGTGATGGTGGCTGGTAATACAATGCAGCTAAATGTGCATACATTAAAAACAAAGAGAAAAGGAGTATTTTAATTGTGTTCAGGAACGGAAAATAACGGAAAATAATCTATTACGTTACTTTTTATAGAAAGTAACTTGTAACTTAACGAGATTAGTTTTAGGAGGCAGTAGTCCAATAACCTAACGTCGTTAGTTTATAAAGTAACGATACCCAACACTGGTGACGGCAAAACAAACAAACAAACAAAATCTTCCAAGCGCCTGTGATGACAACTTTTCAATTGGCCGTGGTGGAGCGGCCAGTCAAAAAACATATGTGAATATTGCAAAACAGACTTGTCATGGTGGTGGAATTCGCCAAAACAAGTCCTGTACACAATTACAAACCTATACAGGTACGTGCTCAAATCGTAAATACAGCATATTTTACCTAAGTATGGCTATTAAAGGGGTATTCCACTTTCCAAAAAACTTTTGGTCATTTTATGATCTACTCAGTCTCATATGAACACACCAGACAGTTTATACGTTGCTCCTTTCAATATTTAGATATTTGACATTCAATAAGCTAGCCAAACGTCCTTCCTATACAAACCCATTATAACTTAAAACTCCATTTTAACCATGACAGATTATTTGAAAACAAACCATCTTTTTTCTGGTGACTGATATTGTCCTCCTAATACGTGAGAGGGCCGTGAAATTTCATTTACAGTTTTCATTTATTTTTAAAATGTTGTTTTGGAAAATGTAGCCACCTACATATTTGGGCATGCCCCACCAAGTGAATAAAACAATATTTTAAAAATAAATGAAAACATTAAATGAAATTCCACAGCCCTCTCACGTATTAGGAGGACAATATCAGTCACCAGAAAAAAGATTGGTTGTTTTCGAATAATCTGTCATGGTTAAAATGGAGTTTTAAGTTATAATGGGTTTGTATAGGAAGGACGTTCGGGGAGCTTAATGAACATCAAATATCTAAATATTGAAAGGAGTAAATGTCTGGTGTGTTCATATGAGACTGAGTAGACCATAAAATGACCAAAAGTTTTTTGGAAAGTGGAATACCCCTTTAACAACTTTCCCTTTCCATTTCAACAAATGTCATGGCAGCTTGGTTACAACTGAAATAGACATCTGGCTTCCGCATCAAAATGAGAGCTACTGGACTTGATTGATTAGTCAATACTAGTTATGTGTGGTGCTGTATGTATTTTTGATCTGCCTTGTAGCAAGCATTTTGACGAGGCATATGTGCAGTGGTAAACTGCGCATATGCACACCCCTGTATAGTTAAAATCTAAAATATAGAAACTCTTTCCTGGTTGAATCTAAATTCAGAGATTGTTTCTCTGCTGTGAGCATCTGCTCACAGCAGAGATGAACAGAGATGAACACTTTTCAAAACACCCACTAAACAACATGTGCCTCCACATTTCCTCTCTATTTTCTTTAACTTTAATTCTTTACTTTAACAGTGTATCATTCCCTCTCTCCATCCATTTCTCCATCTCTCTCTCTCACTCTCAACATGTAGCTGAGAGTCTTTCTGAACAAACGTTCTGTTCACTTATTATCTCAAGGGGAGGCTGGCGTTATAATTAACAAAACAATAAAAGTTTATTAATGAACATTAAAATGCAAAATAGTGTGAAGAGAAGATGAGAGATGCTATCAATCACAGGAAGCAACTCCCCCCTTTTTTGAGTCTTAATTAGCCGTCCACTGGTTAATGGGATGAGTGTGTGTTTGTGTGTATGTGTGTGTATGTGTGTATGTGTGTATGTGTGTGTGTGTGTGTGTGTGTGTGTGTGTGTGTGTGTGTGTGTGTGTGTGTGTGTGTGTGTGTGTGTGTGTGTGTGCGTGCACATGCCTGCGTGCATTGGGGAGGTTAGAGAAGGACTTTAATTGATCAGCAGACCCCTAAAAGAGCCAGCAGCTTTTTCAAGTTGGAGATGAAAAAAGAAAAAGAAAAGAATGTAATTTATAGAACTGTGTCACTTTTATTTCCATAGCAAATATTCTAATGAAGCCGAGGCGTCTGGATCCCACGGGCCGAGGAGTCTGGATCCCACGGCCCCCATGGTGGTCGTGGGAGGTCCCGGCCAATGAGCCCCAAGCAGATGGCATGATGCTACGACAAGGCAAGCTAGGCAAGCCATGAAGTTCATACAATATACTAAGGATGGCCCGCTACTTTATCAGTATTAGAAAAAGTATGGGATCGGCCCTTTTTTGGTCATATCGGTATTGTCAAATACTGTCTGGGTATCGGAAAAGAATCAGAATCAAACATTTCAGTAAGGAGTCTGCTATTCCCAGTTGGTGGACTTCATATAAGATATCCTTTTCTTTTACAGGTGTATTATTATATATAATGTATTCTTCTTTGGTATCAGTATTTGGTATTTGTATAGACTAACACAGGAAAAAGTGGCATCGGGATGCATTTCAACATTTAAGACAATTTGTGCTATTTCAAGTGCTCTCAATACGGGTCCAACTTGTTAAATAGTAGATTGTGAATCAATCACAACAGATGCCAGGGAATTCTTCAAAATAGAGTTCTGGCAGATATGGCAGATTTTACTGAGATTTTACTGCCATTTTTTTATTTCCATTTCCCAGCAAAATCGGGGAGGCATAAAGGAGATATGAAACAAACAAACAAAGAATCATCAGTCTGTAGACATCCAAGGGAACCTATGGTTGTATAAAAGATATGTCTCTAGACACGGCCTAAATGGGTTAAACTGGCTTAGCTAAAAAAAAAACATAGTAATTCAGTAATCACAGTTTCCTTACTGTATGTATAAGTTTTCAAAGTTAAGTTTATGCAGGGGCAAAATTGAGGGAGTCTGCCTTGCCTGCTGTTTGCTGCCAGCGTGAACCGTCTGATTCAATGTGCCCAGATGCACATACAGGCGTGCGTGCAAATACGCACACGGCGGCTTGCTTGCTGTCTTCCTCCGGAATATGTTGCATACTAATTAAATGTGCTTCAGTGTGCCTTCCACTGAATTATTTGAAGATGCCATTGAAGAGTGCATGCATAACGAGTGACAGCGTGCTCCGCCTAGCTGTGCACTGATTATTATGGGACTGGTAAGAGATCTGATGGGGAGCCACGCTGGCCCCTTGCAGTGTAACATCCAGAGTAATATAAGGGTTCACATCACCCTGCAACCACGCTGTGCACATTACGCAACTGCTACGCCTCCCACCCAGTTTCAACATCCTCAGTATTATGGGCATATTCGTACATTTTATTTATTTTTCCATGAACTGAACAAGTGTAAGCTTTAGGGTGGTATCCACTAAGTTATCGGTTTTGTATTGAGTTGTGGTTGAATTGTACTGTAAATCTCCAAACGCAGGGGTTTCCTACCTTTTTAATACCAGGGCCCACTATTTATTCCGAATTTCAGCCACGGACCACCATTTAATGACATTTTAGCCCCACAGACCCCAAAACTAAATATTTATTTTTCTTTTGTCCACAATACCAGGGTGGATATGGGAAACAAAACAGTAAACATACAGATCAAAATGACCATTAATCTTCTATATTCTTCTACATTCGCCCAACTCTTGAGAGTGTAAAATGAAACCAAATGGGTCCATTTGGTTTCATTTTACACTCTCTCAAGATTTGGGCAAATTTAATTTTTACTGTACGTTCTCGAGAGTTACATCTGGTTAACCAACTTTCCAGCATTTAGCCTAGGGACCACCTGGAACCCTCTTAAGGACCACTGGTGGTCCCCGGAACACTGGTTGAAAACCACTGCAATAGCATATTACTATACAGTTAGTAGGTCTATAACACTTTATGTTCAACTACCTCTCACACATACTTAATCAGCTGAACTTGTGATGCCATAACAACTCTCCTTGTGTTCCTCACTTTGTGTTAGTGTGCCTCCTTATCTGTTTCTGTTACTCACTCTTTCTCTACTTCTGGGCTCTTTTTCTGGACTGTGAACTTGGACTGTGTGAACTCCCTGACTGGCTCTCAGCACCACACAAATGTTGGCTGACCTGGGTATGAGTGTGCGTGTTTGCATGCGTGCGTGAGCGTGTGTGTGTGTGTGTGTGTGTGTGTGTGCGTGTGCGTGCGTGTGTGTGTGTGTGTATAATCGGTATACAGTGCTACAATTGCAAGATCTGTGGAAAAAACACTGTGATGTGTGTTTTTGTGTATACTGTATGGTACAACATCTGTGAGTCTGTGTGTGTGTGTGTGTGTGTGTGTGTGTGTGTGTGTGTGTGTGTGTGTGTGTGTGTGTGTGTGCGTGTGTGCGTGCGTGCGTGCGTGTCGTGTGCGTGCATGTGCATGTGCATGTGCATGTGCATGTGCATGTGCATGTGCATGTGCATGCATGCATGCACATGCACGCACATGTGAGAAGGGAGTCCTATCCAAAGCAGGCCGGCTGTTCTGAAAGCAGAGCATGTGCATGTGCGGGTGCATGTGTTGTTCTAAGGTTGTGTGTGTGTGTGCATGTGTGTGTGTGTGTGTGTGTGTGTGTGTGCAGGCGTCCGCACGCTCTACTTTCTGGGAGCACGGGGCGGAGGGACGCGAAGCGAAGCGCGGCGTAATTAGGCCACGATTTGAACTCTGTTAGCTCCTCCCTGAGCGAAGGCACTGGGTCAGCACTACTATTATAAATGGAGCCGCTGCGTATGTGTGAGTTTGTGCGATTGGCTACACGTTGTGCATGTGTAATGTGTGCATGGGTGAGCGTGCCTGTGTGTGTGTGTGTGCGCGTGTGTGTGTGTGTGTGTGTGTGTGTGTGTGTGTGTGTGTGTGTGTGTGTGTGTGTGTGTGTGTGTGTGTGTGTGTGTGTGTGTGTGTGTGTTACACTGCAGGGGAGAGAAGCTAGAGGTGGTGTTTTGATTGGTTCAAAGTGGATTGTTAAATATAGCGTGATCAGGGCCTGGGCCTGGTGTCTCGCTTGGTTAAGGAGCACAGCGTGTGCCAGTCATGTCACAGGTTAGAACTCCCACACAGACACACACAACTGTTGTCTCGCGTCGCCCCCTTTTCCCTCTCGTTCCTGCCATCCCTCCCTCTCTCCTGTCAATCTCCAGTATTAACATGAGCTAACAAAAGGCTGGAATGTCGGTCAATTTGTCCTCCATGGACACTTTTACAACTTAAATTAAGTATACTATTTTACCGCATTGTTACAGCAGGTGACATAAGCAGCATTCCATGAATTATAGAAATTATCTAAATCAGGTAGTTTATATCAAGTGATTAGTGGTTTGTCAGAAGATGGAAGGAAGATGTGACAGTACCCAGACCACAGGAAATGCAGTCATTATTGTAGTACTGTAGGAGTCCCGTTGATTTATGGAATAAAGAGTTATGCATTTAAAACTTAGTATATGGAGGTCAGACTCTCCATAGAGATGCAATGAAAGATTGTTCAAGCATAACTCACTAAGTTGTGAGAAAAGCCTGATTTATTCTTAGTTGTACATGGTGCCCTGCGGAGAAAATAGCTATTCCACAGTGGTAGTTAACTAGTGTAAGCACATGTACCTGTAAGCTACCGTATGTAAGTAGGCACAGTACATGAGGTATTTGAGATATTTTTACTTTACTTGAGCATTTACAAAACAAACAAAACTATCCACACATGTGGGCCATTTGAAATGTGACAATCTACAAACTCACGCTGACTTACAATGCAATCCCCTAGACTAGAGACAGACCTGAGTTGGGTGTGTACTACAATATATAAACTCTTTGCCAAGAAATTGCTGATTTCCATGTAATACAATGTACCATCAGTTATACATGTCCTAATACTACAAATGCATTTCCAAAATAATTCTGGTGAAACATTAGCTAGAAGGGCTAATGTACTCCTAGAATTGTGCCACACAATTGCCACACGACTCTGTAAACATTGAATCCATTTTACTTTCATGTATTAAAAAGAATTGTGGCTATTAGTGAAATTTGTAACTTTTGTGTCCAAAGCATACAATGGACCTTAGGGACCTTCTAAGTACCTATATTTAAGTATATTTAACATTAACTTATTTTCTGGGCAAAATAACTCACACGTCTAGAGCATAACCACACAGCAAATGTAGTAATTTCTTTGTCCTTCAATACAACACGTGGCTGTAAATACCTGTATGTGGCTCTGTAGACTGGGCAAAGACTGAAACAATCGTGGCACTCAGTGTGTTAAGTTGTGTTCTTTTTCAGTGCATTTCCAAAAGAGGCCAGTGTTTCACCTCCTTTAATGGATGATGCTAGCGCATTCCACAATGAGGTGACAAGAGTAGTAAAATGAATGTTCGTCCAGGTTTGTGCTACATTTGTGGGGAACCAGATCATAGGTGCTACCTCTGGTCTAGTGACTGTGTGTGATATACTATTACGTGCCCTGTGTCTGGCTATTTATTGCACTGTTGTGATTTTAATTTTAATCTGTTGAGTACAGGCCTGTATATAGTATATGGTGCCTTTAAATAGTGCCTTTATCAGGAGCGTTTAGATAGCACATTCAGCCATTCATTCACACATTGATGGCAGAGTAAACTTGCTCATGGAGACTTCAACAACTTACTCTGGTGCACCCAGATGAAAAATATAATCCAACTCTGGTACAGGGTTTTATTTAAATTGCAACATGTGTATTACATTATCTGCTGTATTTGTAGCCAGGAAACAGCAACAACAATGTTGTATGTTTTGTGCTGAATTCAAATGTATAGTTAAGGGACCAAGCAGTCCACGA
The DNA here is from genome assembly GCA_039105355.1 of Benthosema pterotum. Taxonomy (NCBI): domain Eukaryota; kingdom Metazoa; phylum Chordata; class Actinopteri; order Myctophiformes; family Myctophidae; genus Benthosema; species Benthosema pterotum. The sequence continues at coordinate 25,242,423 of CM076966.1, read as the reverse complement.
TGTGGACTTGGTCCCACTTCGACTGCTTTCCATGGTGGCGCTATAGCACTTGCCTGAAAATGCAAACTTCGAACACTCATAACTCATGAACTGCTCGATTGTTTGCTTGTAGAAACAAGTTATACAAACAAAGGTTTGTATAACTTTCTACAAGTTCCTTGATTCATGGGGAACACTTTGACGAGTAAGCTCCACCCTCGGATGGCTTATTTGTGCATATTGTTCATATTCAGTAGCAGTGCTTATGGGTTGTTTCATTGTTAACAACCAAGCAAATTAGTCTTGATAGCTCAGTGAGTAGACTTAGAAACAAATGGTTGTGGGTTCAACTCCAGCTACAAAGTTTGAGTCTTCAAGAACCCTGTACTGTTCCCACAATTACATGATGTATTTCTTAAGTTCAGCCCTCCATGTTTCTATGGCTTATTTGAGCAAATTGTTCTTATTGCCTTAGCTGCTTTCTTGGTCCCGTCTTATCGCTGCTTGCATCTATATTTATTCTTCCTTCCCTCCAATCTCTCGCGTCTCCTGTACTCTTTTTGTACTCTCTTTCAATCTGATTGTTTAGCGACATCCAGCCTTTCCATCAACACATAGCACACTTCAAAGTGACAAAACAAGACCACAGAGAGAGAGAGTGCGAGAGAGAGAGTGAGAGAGATGTGGTCCAGTGGAGTTACAGTAAAAAAAAGTCTCCATTCTATTTTGCTTTTTTGAAGACCCACAGGCTCGCTTCTCTACAGCGCTGCTACAGTGTGTATGAGCGGACGTGCACATGAATGTGTGTGTGTGTGTGTGTGTGTGTGTGTGTGTGTGTGTGTGTGTGTGTGTGTGTGTGTGTGTGTGTGTGTGTGTGTGTGTGTGTGTGTGTGTGTGTGTGTGTGTGTGTGTGACTGTGTGCACATATGGTTGTGTGTGTGCATACGCCTGTGTGTGTATGCGCATGCGCATTTGTGTGTGTGTGTACATGGATATGTGTGAGAGTGTGACATTGACCTGTCCTTGAGAAGAGGTGGCTTCCACTGAAACTGCCGGGAGAAAGGGAGAGAGAGAGAGAGAGAGAGAGAGAGAGAGAGAGAGAGAGAGAGAGAGAGAGAGAGAGAGAGAGAGAGAGAGAGAGAGAGCGGTATGTGGGAATGTGATGGAAAGAGGAAATGAGAGAGAGAAAGGGAACAGGGGAGAGAGAACATGTATTGAGGCATAAAAACTGCAAAAAGGAGAAAAGATGAAGTACATAAGATAAAGTAAAAAAAGAAAACAGCAGACTTGAGACATCAGAGAGAATGGATAGGCCTACATGAGCTGAGCTGATTTGGGGCACCACATCTTAAGACTCTCTCTGTAGCCACATTCTACTTTTTAACTTGCTAAATCATCTGTGTAGTTCACACCATGTGTATGTTTTATGTAGCCCGTATAATATCAAACAGACTATGATGATGATTGTTGAATAAAAACACCAAAGATCTACAAGATCTACAAGCTCAGCAGTGCCCATTATAACCAAGGATAAATGACCCTTAATAAGAGGTTAGTGTAATGAGTCTCTGTCTTGTTTCACTGCCACACCTGCTACTCCTCCTACATGATACATGTAATGTAATTGTTACATGTGTGCACACACGCGCGCGCACACATGCACGCACCACGCACACATATGCACACATATGCACGCACGCATGCACGCACGCACGCACGCACGCACGCACGCACGCACGCACACACACACACACACACACACACACACACACACACACACACACACACACACACACACACACACACACACACACACACACACACACACACACACACACACACACACACACACACACACACACACAGTTTGATGTAAATATGACAGGACAGTGGAATGTGATTTGATCCTCCGTTGAGACGTGCAAATGGACCTGATGAATATGACAC
>CM076966.1:25210497-25237997 GCA_039105355.1 Benthosema pterotum | reverse complement strand
AATGTGGCACAAGTCTTTGAACACATTCTGTCAAAGCAAACTTTTTTTTTTGGTTTTTTTACCTCAAATATTTGTTTGCAGGGGGGTCTCTGAAACAACATATTTTCAGAGGGGGGGTCTAAGGCCTTGACATGAAAAACTTAACTTTGAGCATCACTGACAGAAACATGTACAGAATCTGTTCTCAGATGGAATGGGTTAACAGTGTTGGTGCAGCAGCCTAACAGACTAGCAGCCTTCCTGTGCTGGTCTGATTGACTGCTGACTGTCAACGTTCCTCCATCGACATGTGTTTTAACATGAGCGTATCGACATAGGAAGCCAATTGATCGTCCACTCCCTTAAAGCTGACAACATTAAGAGCATGTTCCTTCTTATACACACTGCAGGATGACTCAATGGCAGGCAGACTGCAGGACACACACTCACGCATGCAAACAAGCAGGCAGGCAGGCAGGCAGGCAGGCAGGCGGGCAGGCAGGCAGGCAGGCAGGCAGGCAGGCAGGCAGGCAGGCAGGCAGGCAGGCGGGCGGGCGGGCGGGCGGGCGGGCAGGCAGGCAGGCAGGCAGGCAGGCAGGCAGGCAGGCAGGCAGGCCTGTATACTGTCACTGAAGCATGCACACAAAACTTGCAACTTGTGGTATCGGAACATAAAGTGCACAGATATAATCATAATCATATAATTAATCATGATATAATCATGTTCGGTTTGGATGAAAAATAAAGTTACATACTAATGTAGATACTGGCATGAATGGTAAAGATTTGTATCGCATATTTATTTAAATCGCTTTACATAGAGCAGGAATTTTCAATTTTCTACTGGTTAAAAACCACTGACATTACAGTTACCCATTCTCACACACAGACACACACACACACACACACACACACACACACACACACACACACACACACACACACACACACACACACACACACACACACACACACACACACACACACACACACACACACACACGCGCGCGCACAAAGACAGTGGAAACCATGCAAGGCATAACAACGAGCAATTTGGAGATAGGTGTCTTGCCCAAGGACACTTTATTGACATGTATAGACGCGGGATTCGAACCACCGATCATTCATTGAGCGACTTGCTCTACTTCCTGAGGACCACTGGCAAATTTCCTGTGACTGTGAATGTTGATCCTCACCATAACCTTCTGAAGTTGAATTTAAAGCTTGATTCCTACAAACTAGCCCTACAAACTAGCCCTGGTTCAGCCCTAAACCCTGACTGTAAAACAGACCCAGGCATGAAGCTGAACAGGACGGGCAACCTGTCCTTTGTTTCAAGATTAAAAACATAATTTTACCCTTGAACGAGTACGTAGTACGCACATTCGCGCACGCGCGCGCACACACACACACACACACACACACACACACACACACACACACACACACACACACACACACACAAAACATTCCTGCCGCATCTCTGACACTTTGGTTCGACTGGAAGCAACAATGTCTATCTCCCTCGGATGCCAACTACAATGCCAGTGCCAGTCAGGTGATGGTGATGCCAAGCTGGAATGACACACACACACACACACACACACACACACACATACACACACACACGGTCCCTACAGACGCTCTTAATTAGACTCCGCCCGTCCCCTGCGGTCGCCGTGGCAGCCGAGACAAAGGGAGGCTCACTCGTTTGGACGTGTGTGTGTGTGTGTGTGTGTGTGTGTGTGTGTGTGTGTGTGTGTGTGTGTGTGTGTGTGTGTGTGTGTGTGTGTGTGTGTGTGTGTGTGAGGGCCTATCTTTAGCAGATGCTCCTACCTCTCGATGTGAGCAGCGGTTCTATCATTAAAGTGTCATTGAGATGTGGAACCACTTAATTTTAGCTGGTCTCACTGGAGGCAGGGAGAGAGAGAGGGGGGTATAGAGAGAAGAAGGGGGGAGTCAAGGGAAATAAATATATACACAAAGGTTAGAGGAAAACAATTAGTAAAGAAATGAGAAGGTTTATACGGGATGTGAAGGAATAGAGGAGAAAAGAAAGAAAGGACGGAAGAAAGAAAGAAAGAAGGAAAGAGAGGAAAAGAGAGAGAAGCACTTTACAAAGTGTAGGGGTATTTTTACACCACACTCAGCGATTTCCTAAACAGCTGTCTGCACACACACACACACACACACACACACACACACACACACACACACACACACACACACACACACACAGCATCCTGGTGGCGTCTGTCTCAGTAATGAATCCATGTCTCGAGGACGACAGGTGAGAAGCATCACTTCCTATAGAGTACCAGAAATAACCACCCTACTGCCTGTCTGTCAGACAGACAGACAGACAGACAGACAGACAGACAGACAGACAGACAGAGAGAACAACATAATGAGTTTTCATTAAGTAAAATGTAAATGAAACATCAAATTTTAAAATGTATGTATGGCATCTTTATCCAAGGTGCATTCCATTCACCCATCCACACACACATTCATACACCAATGGCAGTGGGAGCCATGCAAGAAACATCTGGAGTGCAGTGTCTTGCCCATAAAGGACCCTCCAAATTGCAGACAAGAGGAGCCAGGATTTGAACCACCAACGCGTTACACGTGTGTGCGAGTGTGCGCACACACATCTATGTGTGTGCATGCACGTGTCTGAGTGTACCAGCTTGTGTGCATGTATTGGAGGGCCTTTAGCAGATGTATTTTGCCAAATTCATCTTTTAACCTTGGCCTGTCCATCCTGCCTCTTGATTGTGTGTGTGTGTGTGTGTGTGTGTGTGTGTGTGTGTGTGTGTGTGTGTGTGTGTGTGTGTTGTGTGTGTGTGTGTGTGTGTGTGTGTGTGTGTGCGCGCGTGTGTGTGCGTGCGTGCGTGGATGTGTGTGTCGCACATGCGCGTGTCTATGTGATGTGTGAGTTAAATGTTAACACATTGTCGTCCAACAGCAGGTATACAGAGTCCTCAGGCTGACCACCTCCCTTCAGACCGTTCATCTCCATCTCGTCTCAGAGGCCACAGTGATCTCAGGCACACCACACACACACACACACACACACACAGTGCGGGCGGTCAAAACCTCAACACATCCTAGAGGGAGTCGGTTCCTCCTGTTTTTGGACCATCTCCACCCTCACGTCATCCTCTCTTTCTCACCTCTCCTGTCATCTCTCTCTCTCTCTCTCTCTCTCTCCTTTTAACATGCTCAAGGTCTTTCACTTTACGAGGCTGACTGAAGTTTGGTGGAGCTGAGCGACTGTGACGGACGATCTGCTTCCACCTTCTATGAACTCACGTGAGGATGCTTCTTTCTATTACAATAAATACACAACGATAACAATAAACAGACAGTTAACTGCAGTTGGTTCTAAATTTAACGTTATATATCGTTATATTATTGTTCGTCAATCAAGACCACGATGATCACAATGATAAGGCTTGTATGGTGATATTTTCTAAATCAATGCATTGAGCAAAATACAATGAAAGATTAAAAGTGAGTCACCAAAAAGATTCAATTAAAAAGACGGTCTTGGTGATTTCTCTCCACAGAATTGTGTTCTGGAATAAACAATGATATAACTGTTGGGGAGAACATGAAGCTTGTTTGCAGATTGGAGGAGCCTGATCGGAGAACACAACTTGTGAGTAAGTTTGTCTGCTGTTATGAGGTCCATAGGAGTAAGAACAGGACTCTAGAGAGGACATAATTAGAGACATAACTAACTTTTAGCTTGATCTTTTGCTATTTCTTTTTACATTTGTGCAACCCAAATAATCATATTTGAACCGGGGACCCTGGCGCTTCGTGACTTGGACAAAGTGTCTGTCAAAATGTAAGCAATGTGCTACTCATCTGTAAGGGTTAAAGTAAAAAAAAATATGTTTGGATTCAGGCGCTGACAAGTGGCCTGTGATGTTTTTTTCTTAGACTATCAATCTCCAATTGTGGAGGATCTAATTCCTTCATCATCTGATTTCTCATGCCCCTGAATCTTCAGTGTCCTTTTTGCTATTCGCCGACACATGTGCTTAAGTTATAAAACAGAGAAACATCTTTGCTTTAAAGGTTCCCAAGTGTTGTTATCTTTGATTAGTAGTCAAAGTGGCGTTGCGGTAATGACGCGGTGTGACCGTAACGGTAATGACATGAGGGTAACGGTAATGACTCCACAGCTCTGAGACTGCTGTGTTTGTACGTTCACACCACTAATTAATGGTCCAAAGTGGTCCATTGTATTCCGAGCAAACTGACGATTAATCACACGGGGTGATTTGTCAAGGCTGCAACATCTGTCCCATACAAGCCTTTGATACTGCCTGCACATGCATGGACGCGCATGTGTGTGTGTGTGTGTGTGTGTGTGTGTGTACATGCGCATACATGCATGGACACGAACACACTACGCCTGGGAGGAATTTTGCTGGTGGGTAGTTGTGCTGCTGTTAAGTCTTGAGAAGTGAGCTAAAACGAGAGCAGGTAAAAACATACAAGATCGGACACAAGAGAAGGAAAGCTAAAGTTTGAGACAAGATGAGAGTGGGATAAGAAATAGGGAACGATCCAAAAAAACAAACGCAGAAGGAGGAAAAGAAGATGCGAGACGAGATGAGACGAGAAGACGCCATAAGATGGAGAACAGAGAGAGAACAGAAGAAGGGATGAGGAGAGGAGAGGAGAGGATAGGAGGAGGTGAGAGGAGTGAGGCCCTCTTCATTTAATGCTCCACTGGAGAAGAACGTACAGCTCTCTAATGGTCCTGCCATGGTAATAACAATAAAACCTGGAGAACGAGAGCGAAAGAGAGAGAGAGAGAGAGAGAGAGAGAGAGAGAGAGAGAGAGAGAGAGAGAGGGGAAGAGAGAGGAAGAAAGAGAGAGAGAGGGAGAGATTGGGGGAGAGGCACGGATGTATATAGAGACATGGAGAGATGGTGCGAGAGGAAAATTGATGAAGATGGAGGGATGAAGATACAGTGAAAGAGAGCATAAAGCATGATTGTTTTCTTTCCATTTCTCCATATCTGCCTCTCTACTGCTCCTTTCCTTTCCTCCTCTCTCTCTGTCTCCCTCTCTCTCTGCTTTGTGTCCTTGCTCTATGCTTTGTTAGGCAGCGCAGTGGCGCTGGTATACTTGCTGTGTCAGGGCTTTCTATTGGTCGTGATTAATGTATGGAGATGGACCCATCATCGTCATCATCATCATCATCAGCCTCCAACAACAACCAGCCAACCGCTGCGCTGCTGGCTATAATGTTTAGCATAGCATGCTAACACGATTAGCATAGCATGCCTCAGAAGTATTCTAACGTGTTTAGCGGAGCACGCCATGGAAGCCACGTGCTCGGTATGGCTAACAATTACAATCAAGGCATTTCTCCTGGAGAGATAAGGCAGTTAGTGGATGATTTAGGCTTAGTTTTGCGTCAGACCATCCGTGTCACTCAACAAAAGTTTTACAAGTTCGTGACATGACACGGCCAATGCATTGGCAAATATAGTACTTGAAATGTTTTGACAATCCTAAATAAAAAAAAGGTTTCAAAAATGTTGGGCAGGAGTTTTCAGAACATCAACAGGAGTGGTCAGAAATGATATTCCACCAAGGCAATCACAAAATCCCCACACATGTCTTATTTTGGCGCAAAATAATGAGGTGACTGACATATGCAGTATAGCAAATTTGTCCAGAAGATCAAAATTTAGGAAGTTCGTAGCCTTGTGTTTCCACAGGCATTCACCATTACAGTTTCTCATCAAAGTATGATTACTTGAAGTGTGTACTGCTGATTTTTTAGGCAAGCCAACATGGCCATATTTCATGATTGAATGTTACCTTTATACCTTTAATATAATATTCCCTTCCAAACACTACACTTAAACTCTACACCAATACATTGTTGGCCAAATAGCTAAATTACATGCTCACATCTTGATGATGTCATCAAGATGTTTTACCATGTTATTGATGTTTTACCATGTTAGTGGTTTTCTTCAGACCTCCATTTCTTGGGAACGCAGAATGGCAGAACTTTTTTATCAAGTCCACCCAGCACATCTAGGGTATACTAATGGCATATTAGAATGTTGAAAATGCATGGACTTCCCCTTTAACCATTAATACGATATGTCTGGCATTGCAGGCAGTGGCTACAGGTGTTCTGCTTGCTCATGGTGCAAAGTAGGATGCTTTACTGTTTGAGAAGTAGCCTTGGCTGAATCACATGAGTCCATTATCTCTCTGACCTGTATAGACATTTGATTTTGCATGGTGAGACCCAGGTTTGAATCATCTGCCTTGCAGAACAATTGTCAAATTACAATTACAGAAACTGTACAGATAACTTTAAGATTAAACAACTCAGATTAAGATACATAATTATTCATTTTCAGTATTTGTTCGATGGCAAATCCTTTCAAGATGTTTACGGGTAGGTTTTTGAATGTCTAATAAAACATAGTCATACAACAATGAAGTCACGTATGTACTGTATGTATGTACTGTGAATGAACCTCTGGACCAGTATAAATTAGACTTTAGATGAAAATGAAAGAGTGAGTTAATACAAGACTGCTCTGGGAGAGTTCCTGTATAACTAGTATAGCTGCACACACAAACGCAAGCACACACGCACACACACACACACACACACACGCACACGCACACGCACACGCACACACACACACACACACACACACACGCACACATACTCCCTTCCCATCCAGCAGGCCATCTATCAGGCCATCTCGGGAGCTGCCGGTGGTTCCACTGGATGGTTTAATTGTTAATGCTAATTGCTATTTATTGGCTCAGATGCAAATGATAGGCTGGCCAAAGTGAAATTTTATGAGGAGTGAAACCCCCCCTCTCGCACAAATTGAAAAAGTGAAACAAGAGGAAGGAGGTAAATGAGGCGAGGAGAGATGGGCTTAATGGAGGCTTTTTAATGGCAGAGAGCAAAAATTAAGACTGATTTAAGATGCAGAGCTAAACCTTCCCAAAATCCTCTGTGATCCTCTCCTAGGGAGATAATTATTTGGCACAGGGTAAAGGAGAGGAGAGCAGGAGTCCACCAGGGCAGGGGAGTCGAGAGGAGCAGAGTCACGATAAGATAGAATAGAAAATTAATCCCTGGAGGGAAATTCAGGTATTGTAGCAGAAAAAAAAATCTGTTTTTGAAAAAACTCCAACCTGTTGGTGATGCTATACACATACCTGGGCATTAGGCGGCCCTGGGGCCAAATGCGGCCCTGGTTCTTGAAAGAGTTCCAGTTAAATATGGAAAGCTGGTTAACGAGATTTTACTCTTTGAGAGCGTAAAAATGAAACCAAATGGACCCTTGCGAGTCCATTTGGTTTCATGTTCACACTCTCAAGAGTTAAAATATTCATCTGAATTAGTCAGAGAATGTAAAAGAATGGTCATTTTTTATCTATGTTTGCCTGTTTTGTTTGTGAAATCCAGCCTGGAATTGTGGACAAAAGCAAAAGAAATCTTTAGTTTTGGGGTCTGTGGGGCTAAAATGTCATCAAATGGTGGTCCGTGGCTCAAATACTGAATAAATATAAGGCCCTGGTGTCAAAATGGTTGGTTTTACTGTTTTTACTTTTTACTTTTATCTTGAGCTTAAATTAATATTACGCAGACTTTAGTTCAGCCGTTAGTCTTGGCCCTCCACAATACTTTATGCATCTCATTTGGCCCCTTGGGAAAAATAATTGCCCACTGCTGCTATAACAGGACAATGTGGAAAGGGTGCGGCTATACAGTATTTGTCCACTTAGTAGGAAAGTGTGTTAAAGATTAGACTTCAACCAGTGGTCCGGGGACCACCAGTGGTCCTTGAGAGGGTTCCAGGTGGTCCCCAGCTAAATGATGGACACTTGGTTAACCAGATGTAAATCTTTGAGAGTGTAAAAATGAAACCAAATGTTTCATGTTTACACTCTCAAGAGTTAAAATATTAATCATGTGAATTAGCCCAAGTCTACACAACTAGAGAATGTAGAAGATGAATGGTCATTTTGATCTGTATGTTTGCCTGTTTTATTTCCCATGACTCAAATACTGAATAAATAGAGGGCCCTGGTCTCAAAAAGGTGAAAAACACTGCTCTACATCACTTCTACTTTGATCCCTATGCATATCGGACACTCGCTTTGCCCTGCAAACAGTCCAGAACTTTATTGTTTGTCAACAGATCCTTTTCATCAGGCCCATGACAAGGCGGTGCTAGTGTGTGTGGAGAGGGGGTTGTGGGGGCTGAGGCGTTGTTTTAGCCAATCACAGCGCCATGGTCCAGCAGTTTCATAATGAGCCAACAGAGTGCAGGTGAGCTGTAGTTTCAAATCCATTTACAAACACAGAAATTGTACACACTAAAGTTGCCTATAATACAGTACCTTTAACTCACTGTGTTAAAAACAGATTTCAATGAATGATCAATGATCCACATTTACATGAGTAATAGAAGTGTGTGTTTATATCCACAGAGAATAAACTCTGAGGCCTTTTCCACCAGGGTTGAACTTGAACTTGTTCAGTTTTGGTTCTTAGTCCAGGACCCAGAACTCTAAAATTGTAAAATTAATTATGGGCATAACCATACATATTGTATATCAAATTCACCATGAAATTTCCCCAGTTCATTACTTAAACAAAGACAATTATTAATTGTATTATTTTAAATATGCAAATTATGCATTATATAAGAAAATATGCCCAAAAAGAACCATCTGAAATGGTTATCATAGGGTTAGGATTACTTACTTTGCACATGGACTAAAACGAGGTTTTGAACTGAACCGTTTCCCAGCCAGTGGAGAAGGGCTGTGAATGTCTGCGCACTGTTCACATAATACACAGTACCGTTTTGGGCTCCCTGATTTGCTTTCCATATCCCTCTCTCCCTCCCTGGTTTCCTCCCTCCTCTTCATCCCTCATTCCATCACTCCCTCTGATTGAAGAGTCTTCTCTCTCTACGCCAGGTGTGACTCCCCCCTCAATTAAAGACCAATCCAATCGCATCGAGTGTGTGTGTGTGTGTGTGTGTGTGTGTGTGTGTGTGTGTGTGTGTGTGTGTGTGTGTGTGTGTGCATGCATGTGTTCTGGGGTTAATGCAGTTAGGGTTATTTCACAGTCCATTAAGACACTTATGTTGACCTCCTGACCTTAAAGCCAACAACACAGAATCCATTATCATTACAATGGGACTGTGTGCATGCATGTGTGTGTGTGTGTGTGTGTGTGTGTGTGTGTGTGTGTGTGTTCATATCAATTCTTATGTGCATGGCTGATGGCTATGTCTGTGTCCATGCGCGGGCGCATGTGTGTGTGTGCGCGCACTGCGTGTGTGTATAAACGCATGCACACATGTCTTGGGGCTACATCTGACTGATACTCCCACATTGATACTTGACGATAGAAAGAGAGAGAGAGAGAGAGAGAGAGAGAGAGAGAGAGAGAGAGAGAGAGAGAGAGAGACAGAGAGAGAGAGAGAGAGAGAGAGAGAGAGAGACAGAGAGAGACCAGTAAAAAAGAACATCCGGCCAGTCACATACGTCCTGATCAGAGAGAGAGTAGCATACCGTTCCTGTGTGATTCCTGAAGCTGTATTAGGTTCCTGTTGTATACTGTAGTTTTTAGAGACACAAACTGCTGACTAGTGGCCAGTTTTCCTGCTCCGTCTAATTTTTGTGGTGTGAAAATTTTGATTCAGTTGGATGTAAATCAAAAGATAGTGGTCATCATATGTGCGTGAAGTGTTCAATTGTGTGTGTGTGTGTGTGTGTGTGTGTGTGTGTGTGTGTGTGTGTGTGTGGTGTGTGTGTGTGTGTGTGTGTGTGTGTGTGTGTGTGTGTGTGTGTGTGTGTGTGTGTGTGTGCGCGCACGCGCGCGCGCGTTTGTGTGTCAATAGATGACAAATTGGTTATCAGCTGTGAACACATGATCTTGCTTCAGATATCTCTATTCACATAGTCATAGAGTCAAATCTATTTAGATAAGAATATTAATGCATTCATATCTTCTACTGTATATAGGGGTCTAACATCTTGCTGCTGGACTGTTTTCATGGAAGAGAAAAATAATATGACAGTTACCTAATATTAAATGTATTACCATATTAACCAGTTTACATTTTTGATGCTTTTATCCTGTGCGACATACGAGTGCAAGAAAAATGGCATGAACCCGAGTCGACAAACATCATGGCATTAGTATCACTATTATTACAGTGGTAATCACATCTTTCAGGTAAAAACACAGCCCAGGATCTGAATTCATTCAGAAAGACAGATTCTCTCTGTAATTCAATTAGTTCAACCTCTCTCGTCTCATCTCTTTATCCACTTATTTCCCCAGTGCTGGTTAGCGCTGGGCAGCTAACCCTGACCCTCACCCTATAACCTCCTGTACATGGATATTTCTCAGCATGCACACACACGTGCACACCACCGTGTGATTGTGGGCCAGTCATGCCTGCACTGAAACATCACCGGCGCAATAAAAGGTGTCCAACATGAGAGACACGTACACTATATACAGCTCTTGGCCAATGTAATTTTTTTCTCCGAGAACTAATCCATCTTTCACAACACACACCGGCAGCTGAACAGCACGGCTACAACACAAGTGAATGTTTTTCCTTTTTATTGTGTAACATTACACAATTTACAGCCGGCGGAAAGGAACTGCAAAAAAAGAAACATCCTAACCCTACTCTTCCTCTCCTCTACATAGCTGTAGTTTGTCTCATTCGGTGTGTGTGTGTGTGTGTGTGTGTGTGTGTGTGTGTGTGTGTGTGTGTGTGTGTGTGTGTGTGTGTGTGTGTGTGTGTGTGTGTGTGTGTGTGTGACAGTAAAAATTGATACACCCGGTCATCTTTGCGTGTCCCAGACATTGTCTGTTCAGGGACTCATCACACTGATAGATAGGGGAGGGGGGAGGGGGGGGCTAAAGCCCTGGAGCCCTAGCCTTAATCAACCACACACACACCCCCGTGCACGAGCACACAGAAGAACGAATGCACGCACACACGGATGTATGTACGCACGCGTACACACGAATAGGGTGTATGCGTACTGTCACCATCCAAGCCTTAAAGGCTTTACGGTATGTTCATTATGCCCATGGAACTATAGAGAAGGTGCATGCAGGTATATAATGGGGACAGGTACACAGTCAGAACACACATGTGCACGTGCATCACGTGCAGAAATACCACATGGTCTTATGTGGAACCTACTGTATCTCAAAGCACAAAGCATAGCGGAATGAGAAGTAACAACAGAACGCGACAAGAGATGGCAGCAATGGAACGATAGGGAGACAGAGAGAGAGAGAGAGAATGTGTGAGAGAGAGTGTGTGAGAGTTTGTATGTGCATGTACTGTATACTGTACACGCTGCTGTGAGTTCTTAATTCATAGGATGTTCACATGCTTTTACTTAAATGACAACAATGAAAAGGGTTTACAGAACCTGTTGATGATTCATTATAAATGGTCAGGATTCTAATTATGTACATAAAATAAATTGTTTTCAAGTTGGTTATAAATGTGGACCTGGCCTAAATGTTGACATGTCATTGCCTGTATGTTATTATTTTTAATTTGTTAAATGATAATATAGGGTAATTGTTTCACCTATAATTTAGTGTAATAATAAACCACTTAATACTAATGACAAAAATAGCTGACTAATAATAATAATAGATGGGTAATAATAGCTGAATATAATATGGGTGGGTAATAATAATAATAATAATAATAATAATAAATAATAATAATAATAATATGGGTGGATAATAATAATAATAATAATAATAATAATAAATAATAATAATTAGTATAGTACCATTAATGTGATCACATTAATTATTAGGGAACCAAAAATTAAATGAACTAATGAAAACACATTTCTACAAATCAGTTAGTTTAATTAGAACACTGCATCTCCATACATTAACATTCTGTTTCATAAAAACTCATTTTTCCTTTGGATAGTTTAAACCTTGCATGGAAAATACGTTGTATAAAATAATGAATGAAAATAAAAAACTCAGAGATAATCCTATAGCAATATCACTTTATGCTTGGACAATAGTAATACGGTATACGGTAAGCGCGTCTGTGTGTGTGTGTGTGCGCGCACGAATGCATATGCAGAGTCTAACTCTCTTTTAATGACTATGGAAGCTGTTTATCAGTGAAGGGTATACAATAGTCTGCTGTCACTACAAAGACTCTAGGACAAAGAACATGACACACACACACACACACACACACACACACACACACACACACACACCACACACACACACACAGATGACAATGCTTTCCAAATTGTCCTTCACAGTGTTCTCTGTCTCTCTTCGTGCAGCACGTTATCGACTGCGTGTCTGTTTTCTCCGCCTGACGTTATTGTCAAATTGTTTCTCAAACGGGACACAACTGAAGAGGCGACAGTTGTTCAATGGCTCCAGCTTCACCATTGATTCCCAATAGCTCTGTCTATCTGTCTGTCTGTGTGTCTGTCTGTCTGTGAGCCTTTTGTCATGCTAGCGCACACACACGCTCAAATGTGTCCTTTCATTTAAATGTTGCACTCTTACAGGAAATTCTGTTATGCGATTTATTATGATACACACCGAACAAAGACACACCACACACGTGTGCACACACATACAGTACAACATGTACAGTACACCTATGGTGTGGGTTGCCGGAAAGCATCAACAGAAGGTTGATATTATTAAAACGTTATAACTATTGAAATGTTGAGATCATTAGAAGCCTTTCTCAGTAGGCCAGTTGAAAGGTACCTGTGCACATATTGCACATTCTAACTATAACCAACCAACCAACTAAAAAAAAATATATATATATATATATATATATATATATATACACTGTATATATGTATTTCAAAGAGCACCACAAAACGTTGTATGTTCTGTGACACTGTAGCCTGACTGAAAAATAGCAATGCGTTCTGGAACAGAAACAACTGGTTTCTCAAAAACAGCTGGACTATTTTTGGATGTAAATCGAATAAAGAATGCACCAAGTACAGTGTAATTCAGGTTTGGGTTTAAGTTGCTAAGCATATTTCATTGGGAATGGACAGCTACTAACAGCACTGCATGAGTGTCAAAGTTGATATCCATGAAGAAGAAGTTGCAATTTTTTTTTACACCTATGTAAAACAATTTGCACTCTCTGGCTGGCAGTGAACATTATGAATGAAACCTCACGGTTTGTAGATTAGCTCTTTTCACCAAAGAAATTTAGGATTGGAGGGAGACAAGGCAGCAAGCATAGAGATCCCTGGCTGACCGCATCAAGAAAGGATGTTGGTGAGTGTTTAAAATAGTTAAATATACTCTAGATGACCCGACTGAAGAGAAGAGAAGAGAAGAGAAGAGAAGAGAAGAGAAGAGAAGAGAAGAGAAGAGTAGAGAAGAGAAGAGAAGAGAAGAGAAGAGAAGAGAAGAGAAGAGAAGAGAAGAGAAGAGGCCACGACAACGATGTCTTGTCCCCTTCTCTGTCCCTTTCTCCTTGGTAGCACTTTCCAACAGTAAATAAATTAGTGTGTGTGTCCACGTGTGTGCGCGTGTGTGTGTGACACCATAAGGCCTGTGGAGAGTACGTTAGTGTGTTTGTGGAGTGTAAGTCTGTCCCTGAAAACAAAAATAAACTCCATTTCTTTTCCGTTCTGTTTATTTCTGTGTTGTGTGTGTGTGTGTGTGTGTGTGTGTGTGTGTGTGTGTGTGTGTGTGTTGTGTGTGTGTGTGTGTGTGTGCGTGTGTGTGTGTGTGTGTGTGAGTGTGTGTGTGTGTGTGTGTGTGTGTGTGTGTGTGTGTGTGTGTGTGTGTGTGTGTCTGTGTGTGTGGACGGCATAAGAGGGAGTGTGTGCTGGTAGATTGATGTGTCCGCCCAGCATGGCCGTTTCTGCTGAGAACTCTGCCTAATGACGCCACATCCATCCTGCAGCTCCAAGCGCTGTGTGTGTGTGTGTGTGTGTGTGTGTGTGTGTGTGTGTGTGTGTGTGTGTGTGTGTGTGTGTGTGTGTGTGTGTGTGTGTGTGTGTGTGTGTGTGTGTGTGTGTGTGTGTGTCATCCTGGGGCTGTAACACAGAACCTACCACAGCCTCTGATAGCTCTTTATTTGGCACTGAGCACAAGTGTTTTTATACATTATGTATGTGTGTGTAACTGTGTGTGTGTGTGTGTGTGTGCGTGTGCGCCCGTGTGTGCGCGCATGCTCACGCACTGGCGCAGTGGATGCAGTGTGGTGGTGGCGCCTGGGTATTATTCTTTAATCTGCATTGCGCTCTCGCACGCCCATAGGTGTGTGCGTGAACGTGTTTGTGTGTGTGTGTGTGTGTGTAAGGCCCTTTGCGACCATTAATATTAAATATAGATATCCTTGTCAGTGAATTACACTGTGATCCTGTATCCTCCGTCAAGGAGGAGAGGAGAGGAGAGGAGGGAGCGAGGAAGTGAAGACAGGAGGAGGTGAGGAGATAAGGAAGGGCGAAAAAAGAAGAGAAAAGCGAGATCAAAGAATAACAGGAGAAGAGGAGATAATGGGAGATAGATGGAGAACTGGATGAAGTTTGTGAGTGAGCAGGAAAGGGACTGTGAGGGCTAGGGCTGCGACTAACTATTATTTTCATAATCGATTCATTATTATTTAACCGATTCATTGATTAATCGGATTATGACTCTTATCTAGCGATCACCTTAAAGGGGATTTCCAATCATTTTCCATCATTTTTTTTCCTGAGAGTGTACAAATATGATCCAAATGGACCCGGTTCCATTTGTACGCTTTCAGAAATAAACATGGTGATATTTATATTTAAGTTGTGTTTAATTGATATAATTAAACACAACTCAACTTGATGATTTCATCAAGCTGTTTTTCACCATGTTAATGATTTTTTTCAGACCTCCATTTCTAGGAAACACCAAATGGGGGAGAGCTTTTTTTTTTTTTACCATATCCACACAAAATATCTAAGATGTATATTAATTAATGACAGTAAAATCATCTCTAAGATGTATATTAATTAACGACAGTAAAATATGTGGTGGAATTTGTTACACTTAACCCTGGAAAAAACTATGGCTACAAAACGGGTAAAAACCTCAGTGATTACTGGACAAACTGATTCATCGATTACTAAAATAGTCAACTTGACAACTAATTGAATAATCGATTTGACTAGAATTAATCATTGCAGCCCCAATGAGGGCGATTGGGATGGATGGATGGATGGATGGATGGATGGATGGATGGATGGATGGATGGATGGATGGATGGATGGATGGATGGATGGATGGATGGATGGATGGATGGATGGATGGATGGATGGATGGATGGATGGATGGATGGATGGATGAGGCTGATTGTTTAGATTCTAAACTTTAGAGGGTGTTCTAGGGAGTGAGGGAAGTGAGGGGGGAGGAGCGAGAGAGTGAGAGAGTGAAGAAAAGAGTGAAGGGGGACAGAGAGGAACTGGTTCAGTTCAGAACCTGTTTTTAGTCCACGATCCAGACCTACGGAATTGGAAAGTTAATTATGAATTAAGTGTGCAAACAAATACCTAAGACATCGTTTATTATGGCCAAAACAAGTAAACGAATAGGATAACTCTTCCACAGTAGTAGCTTTTTCATATTTGACATTTTTGCTATATTTTCCTCTACTTTGCCTAATTAGCATTTTTAAAGATGTAAGATTTTTAATACAATTAATCATTTTCATTGTGTAAGTAATCACCTGGGGGAGTTTCATGGTTCTAACAATGTAATATAGGTATGGTTTTGCCCATAATTGATGTTCCAATTTTGGATATCTGGCTCAAGGACTAAGAACCAAAACCCTGGTGGAAGGAAGAGGCCAGAGAGAGACTCTGAACCATGAGAGAGAGAAACGACAAAATACAGAGTGAGAGACTGTGTGTGTGAGAGAGAGAGAGAGAGAGAGAGAGAGAGAGAGAGAGAGAGAGAGAGAGAGAGAGAGAGAGAGAGAGAGAGAGAGAGAGAGAGAGAGAGAGCTGTGATAGATGCATGGCTGACAGATGGGGAGGAAAACAGCAGTGAATCACAACGGTTTTGACTCCAAAGAAAGAACATAACTGAGAGAGAGAGGCAGAGAGAGGAGTGTGGGGTCTGGGGAGGGGAGACAGGAAAGGGGAGATGACAGTCTGATCTTCCTTCATTCCCATATTCCCTTCTAGGACGTCACCTGATGGAGCCATGGCAGGAAATCAATAGTCCATGTGCGTAATGGAGTAATGAGTGTGTGTGTGTGTGTGTGTGTGTGTGTGTGTGTGTGTGTGTGTGTGTGTGGTGTGTGTGTGTGTGTGTGTGTGTGTTGTGTGTGTGTGTGTGTGTGTGTGTGTGTGTGTGATGATAAGGGTGTGCATGCGACCACGTGCATGTGTGTGATCCCTAAGCAATCACACACAGCTTAAGCTGGTCCCAAGGGGAGAGGACCACTTTAACTAACAACTTCATTACTGTAGTCCCACTGCCCACCACACGCACACACACGCACACACACGCACACACACGCACACACACACACAAAAAACACACAATGTGATGAAACATCGTGGACAATCTTTGATCACATTACTCCTGTTGAAATGTTACATTTTCTGGTTAATATGATTTAATTATTTGCAATTCATTTTGTCTTCAGATTGATCTGATTTTTGGAAAAGTAACAAAGGCTTTGAACAATGGCATGGAACCCTGCAACTACAAGGGTTTGTGCGTGCAAATGTGTGTTTGTGTGTGATTGTGTGTGAGAGAGAGAGAGAGAGAGAGAGAGAGAGAGAGAGAGAGAGAGAGAGAGAGAGAGAGAGAGAGAGAGAGAGAGAGAGAGAGAGAGAGGGAGAGGCACACACATACATGAATGTGTGTGTGTGTGTGTGTGTGTGTGTGTGTGTGTGTGTGTGTGTGTGTGTGTGTGTGTGTGTGTGTGTGTGTGTGTGTGTGTGTGTGTGTGTGGAGAGAGAGAGAGTGAGTGTCACAGCCTCTGCCAAGTTGTTCTGAGGCTGTGAAAACATTCCACTATGCCTTGGCGCGCGCGCAGCGCACACACACACACACACACACACACACACACACACACACACACACACACACACACACACACACACACACACACACACACACACACACAACACACACACACACACACACACACACACACACACACAGGCCTGCCTCAATCAACCAATTATCATCAAGGGGCTCTCTCATCACAACAACAGGCTCACTGCCACCTCCAAATGATGGCACTCTGACACACACACACACACACACACACACACACACACACACACAACACACACACACACACACACACACACACACACACACACACACACACACACACACACACACACACACACACACACACACACACACACACACACACACACACACACACACACACACACACAGCGTGGACCTGTCCCTGCCCATTAAGCCTGGCTCCAAACTCAAGAGACTCCCCATCACACTGGACGACGTGCACATGCTCAGACACACACACTGCGTGTGTGCGCAGCGAGCAATACACACGTGGCCCCCCATTACAGGACCTATGATCAAATGGAACGACGCTGTTCCGTAGGCCTACAAGGATGGAGAGAGAGAGAGAGAGAGAGAGAGAGAGAGTGGAGAAGAGGAATTTGGACACTGTGGTGTCCCGTTGCGTGTGCGTTGTGTGCGTGCGTGGCCCACGCGGCGACGCCGGGCGGCGGCCCCCTCTGTTTACTAGCGGCTAATTAATTCACCACATATGCTGAGAACATCTGTCGCCATGGTGACCTGCCGAGAGACGCCGACGCACTGCTGAGACCCCCCCCACCGCGTCCACCCACAGCCCACCACCCTCATTAGCGCACGCAAACGCACGCACACACACACACCGGCGCAAACACACACTTAGAGAGGGGCGTATGCTGAAGACGCTGCTGTGCACAAACACACGCACACTTACATGTGACATACGGCCACTCATAGGTGAAACTGGATATAGGGCAAAAAACACGGTCAAAAGAGTAAAAAACAGACAAACTATTCATTCCGTATGCACTAAACCCAAGCATTTAGGTTCTAAACACTTACTTTTTAAAAGGTGTCACATAGTTTAGATTATAAACAGAAGAACATGTTCATAATTTACAATCTAAGTCACTCATATCATGATGTAGAACTCTATAGGTGCTCTCATGAGGTGTTTGCGGTAGCTCGTGTTCTCAGTTAATTTCATATAATGTCCCTCCCCTGGCAGGCCTTTCACTGTGTCGATCCCCTTTATACCAACTAACTGTACACTGTCAGTAAAGGCATAACCCCCCCCCCCCCCCCCCCCCCAAAAAAAAAGACAGCACGTTGCGTGTTTGAGTCCTGTTCATGACGACGTGTGCTGCATGTCTCTCCCCATCTCTCTGTGTGAACATCAATAAAAGGCACAAAAGCCCCACCACCCCCAACCCAAAAAAGAATGATATAGAAAATAAAATTAGATGGTAAATGGCCCTCGAGTCAAAGACCACCACCACCAAGGTTGTAGGTTCAAACCTATACCGTGGCTTTTGGATTTGGCCTGTGTGAGAGGGACAAAAGCCAGGCTGGGACCAGGGTGATAATGGGCACTGCACGGATGGTGTACGGATTGCACAAGGAGTGGTGTGAAGGTTCTATATGTACTGTAGATGTGTCCTCCTGGTGGGGGCTCCTCACTGATAGATCTGTACTCGAAACAGCACATAATATAAATGAGTTAAATGTACAGTTTGTAAATGAGGGATAGGGATGTGTGTGTGTGTGTGTGTGTGTGTGTGTGTGTGTGTGTGTGTGTGTGTGTGTGTGAGTGAGTGAGTGAGTGAGTGAGTGAGTGAGTGAGTGAGTGAGTGAGTGAGTGAGTGAGTGAGTGAGTGTGTGTGTGGGGTGTGTGTGTGTGTGTGTGTGTGTGTGTGTGTGTGTGTGTGTGTGTGTGTGTGTGTGTGTGTGTGTGTGGTGTGTGTGCCCCCTTAATTAAACTATTATTTATGAATATGTTAATCATAATCAATAAAAAAACAGACATTTTTTGTTTTTTTTTTTTCCAATTTCCTACCAGTATATGTGTGTTTGGTCCCCAAATACCTGTCTGTTCCATACCTTTAGTTAAATATTTTTACACATTCTTTTTTGTCTGTACCACCCTGTGTCCTTCATGCCGTGCTCTGCGTGCGTACGTGTGCATGTGTGTGCGTGCAGTCACGCTTGTGGGTGCATGTGTGTGCGTGCGTGTGTGTGCGTGTGTGTGTGCGTGTGTGTGCGCTGAAGTCAAACTTGGGGAAATAAAAAGTGAAGCTTGGTGAGTCTGCAAACCGCAGCACCAGCAGAAAAACTACCAGCAGCCAATCAGATTCATTAACCTCCAGTATCCCACAATCCCCCTGGGGGACCTGCGGAGACAAAGACAAACTCTCTCCCCCTCGTGTCCTGCACATACCTACTGTACCACCCCTCTCTCCCTCTCTTTCTCTCTCTCTCTCTCTGTCTCCCCTCCTCTCTCCTCCTTTCACCTATTCTCCCTCTCCCCCCCTGTCTCTCTTTCTACCCCTTTTTCTCCCACATCCACCCACCAGTTTCCCCACATAGAACCACCTCCAGACAGTCGGCCAACTCTTCTCACCTTCTCTGTCTAAAAGGTCAGTTCAGATCAGGGGTTTTTGAACTTTTTCATCCCAGGGACCACCATTAATTCAGCATTTGAGCCACGGACCACCATTTGGTTACCTTTTCACACCAAAGACCTAAAATTAAAGAATAATTTTGGTTTTGTCCACAATCACAGGCTGGATTTTGCCAACAGTGTAAAAATGAAACCAAATGGACCCGCAATCTGGTTGGCCTGGGGACCACCTGGATCCTTCTCAAGGACCACTGGTGTTCCCCGGACCACCGGTTGAAAATCACTGGTTCAGATCAAAGATTTGTGAACAGACACAAAAACAACATCCTCCCCGTAAAAAGAAAGAAAGAAAAAAACACACACAAAAAGACATGATATAAATACAGTACTGTTGTGTTATGTTCCTTTCCTCAATGACGACAAATTCTATCATTACTGCTACTGTTCATAGATGGTTGCTCCTTATTAATATTAGAAAATGTCTTATCTTAGCCAACATAAGATGTAGTCGGACAGAGTAGTTTACATTATTCTCTGAACAGATACAAGACGGCATTGTCTCGTACAGTATACTGGATCTTTTTAAAGGATGTATTTGGCATGCCTTATATTTGTCTCAAATGTCATGAAGACTCACGCTAGGCATGGTTCAGGCATTTGCTTTAGTCAGTAAAAGTTAATTAAAGGGGAATTCCACCCATTTTATTTTTTTCTTCTGAGTGTACAGACTGTACACCCAACATTGGACATTGGGTTCCATTCGTACACTCACAGAAAATTCACAGTCCTAAAAGACAGTCCTAAAAAAAACATAGTGAAACAGAACTTGATGACTTGATGACTCTCATCAAGTTGTTTTTCACCATGCCATTTCTATAGCCTGGATAAAGCCTGACCAAATCAGCTGCTGGCAAAACAATTGTCTGTCAGCAGATTGGCCTGTAGCTTAATTGTAAACCGATTAACTAATCCAGAAAATTAGTTTGGCCAATCAGGACACAGTATTCAAATATGTTTATACCGTGTCCTGATTGGCTACCTCAATTTTCTGATGTAGGAAATGGGTCAGCAGACCAATCTGCTGACCGGCAATTGTTTTTTCCAGCAGCTTATTCAGTCTGACTTTAGCCAGGCTACCATTTCTAGAAACACAGAATGGGAGGGGGGGCTTTTTGTTATTATGTCCACACAACATCTAGACGGTATGCCATAATAAACTGCTGAAAATGGGTGGAATTCCCCTTTAAGCAGTCAGTCAGTAATTCAGTCAATCGACTTGTCAATCAGGTTCTCACCAAGGCATTTGACTAGTCACTTAATTTGTCGACCAAGTAGTAGTCAACCACCTCGACAAATAGTCAGCCATCCAGCCATCCAGCCATCCATCCATCCATCCAGTCATCCATCCATCCATCCATCCATCCAGCCAGCCAGCCAGCCAGCCAGCCAGCCAGCCAGCCAGTCAGCCAGTCAATGAGCCCCCCACCTGTCCCTGCTAATTTGGTGAGGAATCAATTAAGGCAGTGTTTGCAGAGTTCTCCTTGCCTTCAGCTCATCTGCTCCTCTCTAATGTAATTGTTGTGTGTGTGCGTGCAGCGCGGCATAATAAAGTGATAAGGCTAATCAGGTTGGCCGCTCCGCTCCTCTCCCATACCAACACTACACTTATTCTATTAGATGTATAATGAGATTCTGCACTCCATCAACACGATGCTCCGGGAGTGTGCGTGTGTGTGTGTGCATGCGTGTGATGGCTGTGCATACACACACGCACATGAAATAGAGAGAGAGAGAGAGTGTGTGTGTGTGTGTTGTGTGTGTGTGGGTGTGGTGTGTGTGTGTGTGTGTGTGTGTGTGTGTGTGTGTGTGTGTGTGTGTGTGTGTGTGTGGTGTGTGTGTGTGTGTCTGTCTGTCTGTTCTCGCAGAGGAAATTTGCTCCATTTACATTCTATCATTAGCTTGAAACAAATGTGTCCTTGAGCTTACTGCCTCCCCCCCTCCCTCCTCTCTCTCTCTCCTCTCTCTTCTCATCTCTCTCTCTCTCTCTCTCTGCAAACACTTTACTTTGGCAGGAAGTCATAGTTGGATGTGCATGCTCACACGCAGACACGTCCAAATAATCTACACTACATTTATTAGCAATTTGGTATGGCTGCATTTTTAACATTATCGCCATTTCATCCTTCTTTTCATTTATGCACGACTCATTTTTCTCTCTCTCTTGTCCATAACCGTGACTTTTGTCTTTCGCTCTGCCTTATCTGTCTTCTGCACACGCGCAACACACACACACACACACACACACACACACACACACACACACACACACACACACACACACACACCCACACACACACACACACACACACACACACACACACACACGGGACACACAGAGACACACAAAGGCGCATGCACACAACACATCCCTGCTGCAACCACTTCATTCATCCAGTCAACAATCCTGCACCAGCACAACCCCCTAATAAATGATACAAACACATGCACAAGCTCAGCCAACCACTCAAACGTGCTGACATGCACCTGTACACACACATGCACACACATGCGCGCGCACACACAGTCCCTTCTCCACCCACTCACCCACCCATCCATGCAGGCATGCAGGAGTGTGTGAGAGGTGAGTAGTTGTAGAGGACACAGGACTATGTAGCGTGTAGAAGAGTTCTGGTCAATGGGCCAGATAATGAGTTACCATAAACAGCAGCACTCTTCACTGTCCAGATCAGCTCATTACCACAGCTAGCATATGTAATCAGGGTGTTACTGGGGCGTGTCTTAATGGACTGCACTCCGCCGGCGCTCCGAGCAGCGATTGGAACGGCGTGGGAGGTGCATGATGGGAAGGTATAGAGACGGTTGGTTAAATGTCATGTGACATGTTGCCGGCGCCTTCTCGACTCCTTCGCGTTGTGACAATGTGACTCGGTGATGTATAGGTACTATACATAGGCTATGGAAAACATAAAGATAGTCACATGTCTAAGTGCCTCCCTAGTCCCTAAGATACCATGTTGCTCCTTAAAGCCGGGGTTTTCAACTGGTTTTGACCCACAGACCACCATTATTGTGTTGCCATAATTCCATGGTGGACGATGCATGGGGTCATGCCATACCATTCCATTTTTTTCCTTCCTTGCTACTGAGTTGGCGAATTTCTATTACTAAAGGACATTTAAACATTGCTCTTTAAAGCTTCGGACCATGTGGTGGGAGACACATGATACCTAGTTGTCAGGTGTGATATCCTGACCTTCTGTTTCTGTCACCCTCACCCTTCACTTCCTATTGAACACATGCTACTATATTTCCCTTCATCTTATGTATTTGTCTTGTGTATTCAACCATTTCCTGTCTTCACCTGTGTTTATGTCCCACCCCTGGGTGGACTCTGGCCCATATAAGCCACTAGGAGAAGCCTACTAGGAAGAAACGATCGGACAGACCATTGGGGAGCCGACGACTGAGAGGCCACAGGGCCTGACCATGCCGGTCAGCCCTGCAATGGTGCCACACAGCGCTATGCTATCATGAGATACTATTGAGAGATGCCTGCTTGAATGCAATCCTGACAAGATGGTATGACGATGCTATCCTGACGCTGAATAAATCTTTACCAAAGATAGCCTTTTGCCTCCTGAATGCTCACGTACAGTATTTAGTGTACAAAAAACACCACAACACTACTCACACTATGACAGGCTGAGGCTACACATTTTGTCCAGGAGCTGGACAAAACAAATCAATCATTTTCAAAGTTTTCATTTTTGTTGCATACACATTGGAATGTATAGTGTTATACCTCAGAGCCAACGGTACATCCCAGGTCCTCTCTCAAAATAATTACAACAAAAAGCTTGTTCTTACCTTGAGTCGTCTTCTACTTGACTTCATCATAAGCGATGTCAGTATCAAACTTGAAGATATAGCCTTGCCGGTCTCTCTCCAGTTCATGATGAGACCCTCCAACAGCATCTCTAGACATCTCCATCATTCATACATCTGGCTAGCGGTCCAGCCTCATTCTTCTGGCTGCCATCTTCTCACTCAGCCTTGGATGTTTAGGACTGCACATACTGTCCAGGTAGAGTGCAGTGGCCATATGGATTTAGGTAAGGCTCAGCCTAGGGTCCGGCATTAACAGCATGTCATGTAGCATGGTCTCAGGGTTGAGATGAAGCTGAGCTTGGGGGTCTAGGGGTCATCACTCTGGCCTGTCTACCTGTGGAGCAGGTGGAGTAAGTATGGTAAGAAAGAAAGTTTGCTGATTAAAAGCAACATACTGTACACTAATGTACACTGTCACAACTCACTATAGAAACAGCAATAGTAAAATGAAAAAATGAAAGTGAATTTTTGTGCAAATTCAGGATGTAAGGCTTAAAGGTAGGGGAAGTGATTTGAAATTCATGGTGTAGTACCAGCCTGGTGCACTAGGGGCCCCCAACAGTAGCTACACTATGTGAACCTGCTGCTCGCTCCTGATTGGAGGAGAATTGGTGGTGACCTGGGGAACTTTTATTAGCTCCTCTGCTAACGTGGGGAGGGGAAACTCCATACGTGGTTTCCACACCTTATAATAGAGCATTTTAACAGAAAAAAAATATATGGTGATATCTGACAAAAGTGAAATCACTTCCCCCTACCTTTAATTGGTTCCATTTTCAACTAAACTATAATTGACAAACACTGCAGTTAAAGTTGTTTCGTCCGGTCAAGGATGTTGTGCTGTGAGTCATCAAAACCTACATACAGTAGCCTATATTGTTCTATAGCCTAAATCTGTGGTTTTCAACCAGTGGTCCGGGGGCCACCAGTGGTCATTGAGAGGGTTCCAGGTGGTCCCCAGCTAAATGATAAAGTTGGTTAACCAGATGCAACTCTTTGAGAGCGTAAACATGAAACCAAATGGACCTGCAATGTTTACACTCTCAAGAGTTAAAATATTCACCATCTAAATTAGCACCAATTTTGTTTGTGAAATCCAGCCTGGAATTGTGCACAAAAGCAAAAAAAAAAAAAAAACTTTAGATTCGGGTCCTTGGGGCTAAAATGTCATGAAATGGTGTCCATGACTCAAATGCTGAATAAATGGTGGTCCCTGGTTGGTTAAACAAAATGGTTTAAAACCCTTGGCCTAAAATAATTTACTGTCCATGCACAGCAGAGTTGCACAAAGCAGTTCAAAGTCAAACTATACTTCAAACTACTTCCATAATCATTTCTGACTCACTCACTCACTCACTCACTCACTCACTCACTCACTCACTCACTCACTCACATTCAATTAAATCCAAAGGACTGGAACTATTATTGGCATGAGAAAACATACTTTTACATTGCCAAACCAATCAAAATACAATAAAAACGGTTGAAAATAATGGGTATTATCAAAATTCAACAGTTGGAGGGACTACACACGCACGCACGCGCGCGTACGAGCGGTTAGGTTCCGCTAATACATTAGCATACAGTAGCATCCTACAGTAGGTAGGCTACTGTAACTTACTTGCAAGCAGAACACAACAAAACGACCAAGCAGCTTGTTGTGAAGATTCGTGAATTTAATTAAAGGCCTCTCCACAGCAAAAATACTCGTTCAGACTGGCCAAAGACTGCTCAAAACTCTCAAAGACTGCAACAGACTGGCATTTTAAATCAGCACAAGACAATCTGCCGACGAAAGATTATGCAAACTACCTGAATGCAGTCAACAACGCCGCTCTGCCATGTTGCCATGTCTGGTGATAATTATAAGCGAATTTTACTTTACAAATTATAAATCATAGGAGCATGTTGCTTTATAGTTTTGTATAGGGGAATTACACCAATTTTCAGAATTTTCCCGAGAGGATACAAATGTACCCCATTTGTACCCTCTCAGGAAAAATGGGTCTGAAAGAAAAATCATTAACATGGTGAAATACATCTTGATGAAGTCATCAGATGTATTTCACCATGTTCACCTGACACCAAGTGATTTTTTTCAGACCTCCATTTTTAGGAAATACAGAATTGTTGGGGGAACTTTTTTATCATGTCCACACAATATCTCTAAGGCATATTACATACAAAGAGTTCCACTTTATATAACTTCTCTTTCAAACTGTCAAATGCTTCTGAACAGTTTTAACTTATTAACAAGCTTTGCTGCAAGTGTGTAGAGGGGCATGGCTACTAAAAAAAGGAGGAAAAGACAAAAGTGGAGTGAAATATTTATATTTCGAGCATGACAGCCAGCACACCTGTTAATGGGAGATTTGAGAATGGATTAATTACATTTGAAGTAGCATCACTTGTGATTAAACAGTTTATTTATTTATGTGGTAATTTAGGAATGGAACAAAAGGGACACTTAAGTTGTAGGCCTATTCAAATAATAATAATAACAATAATAATAATAACCTATTAAAACTAATGAAAGTGCCACATGGTGATGGAAGTCACTAGGATTCATGCTCCAGGGTGCACAGCTTGGCAATCAAAGACATGGTCTGGAACAAAAATTGTTATAGTCTGACGTTGCGGTTTTAGGGCTTAGGCTAAAACTATGGGCACCAGTCCATTTTTAACATATTTACTGGTGTCGAAAAGCTTGGGACAATGCCTTGACATGCACACACACACACACACACACGCACGCATGCACACACACGCACGCATGTACGCGCACACACACACACACACACACACATGCACAAGCTTCCACGTGATGTCAAGCTGTGCAAATCCTCATTAACTCCCAGAGTATGATAAAACATGACTCTCTTCATCCCACCAACATCATATAAGAGGAGTCAGTATTTCAGGCTGCCGCAGTAAATCTCTAATTATGACTTTATTTGAAGAAAACAAGGGAGCACTTAATAAGCAAATGAGAGCGATAATAACTTGGAATATGGAATGGAACCACGCAAACTAGATTATAGCGCAAAAACCCCTGCTGAGAGAGTGCAAGAGAGAGTGAGGAGAGAGAGATCTAAATAGAGAATGAGTAAATTATGAGGCTAAGTATGCAAAGCTGTAATTATGTCTGTCTTTGAATGCAGACTGAGATGAGTGGGCGGAAAAACACTGTCTCTCTCATACTGTATGTTCACACAAATGCAAAACAAATGCAGGCCAGGCACACTCACATTTATTTGCTCCTTATTCTGCATTATTCATTCATTCATTCATTCATTCATTCATTCATTCATTCATTCATTCATTCATTCATTCATTCATTTCTTTATTCATATTGCCTATTTGTGCACCTCTTTTAGAACCAAAGGTTACTGAAACTAAATGGACCCTTACTGCCTCACTGGTCCAATTGGTTTCATCACAATTAGAAAATGTAGAAGGATTGTTATTTTGACCAACGTTTTGGCAGTTTATCTCTCCCAAATTGTGGAGAAAATTTTGAAAATCCTTGCTTTTAGGTCTGAGATAGCCTACTAAACTCAACATCGAATGGTGGTCTGTGGCTAAAGTGCAGAATAAATAGTGGGCCCTGCATGGTATGAAAAAGGTTGAAAACCACTGCTCTAGATACTGTAAACGAGGAAAGGTGGCTTTCATTCCACCACACAAAAGGAAACAAACTTCAGGACTCTGAAACTGTTTGATTGGTCTCCATAGAGACATTGACAACCCTTAAGGTCATGACACACATTGGAATAGGTGTAGGTGTGATTTATTAAATTAGGCATGGTGATTATGAATATGAAAATGAACTGAACAACCATACAAAACAGTATACGGTCATATGGGTGTGCAGTAAT
>CM076966.1:25205859-25209997 GCA_039105355.1 Benthosema pterotum | reverse complement strand
CTAAATGGGCTGTCCAAAGGCCCGTCGGGATAGAATGAGAGTGCAAGAAAGAGCATTGAGAGTAAATGAAAAAGACAGTTTAGTTTTTAGTAAGAAGGGTCTACACAATAAGAATAGTTAGAAAGGCCCAATGTGTGTTGTGTGTGTGTGTGTGTGTGTGTGTGTGTGTGTGTGTGTGTGTGTGTGTGTGTGTGTGTTGTGTGTGTGTGTGTTGTGTGTGTGTTGTGTGTGTGTGTCAATCAGTAAATGCATAAAAACATAGCCTAGATACAGTTGTGTGCTTCATTTGATTGTGAGTGTGCAAATTTTGTTTTGTGCACCTAGCCTACTGTATGAGTGCCAAAGAGTATTACTGTGTATGTAGCAGTGTGTTGTGCTTAATTGGGAATTGTGTGTGGGCAATGTGTGTGTGTGTGTGTGTGTGTGTGTGTGTGTGTGTTGTGTGTGTGTGTTGTGTGTTGTGTGTGTGTGTGTGTGTGTGTTGTAACAATGTTTTGTGCCCCCCCAGGCTGGCATCATCACCCCCTACCCTCCACCAATAGAAGGCACCAGCTGTCTCTCCTCATTTACATAGTCTCTCCTCCCACTAATGGAATTAGCCACAAGTTTCCTGAGGTGAGGCAAAACACGCACGCAAGCACGCACACACGCGCACAAGTGCATGAGGCAAGTGTGTATGTGTGTATGTGTTAATGTAGATATTTTTGGGAGTGGGGGTGGGGGCTGCGAAGGTCAATGATAAGACATTAAGATTGGTGCTCACTGCGACAGCCATGAGGAACAAAGACTACACATCAACACCTCCAGGAAGTCATAGCCAGCCAATCCTCAAGCTAATCAATCAGTTAGGCATCCAATCACCTAGCGTGCCTGTCAGCCAGTCATTTGGTGCTCCAGATAACAGTGAAACATTCGATAAATACATTAAATGTATATAAGTTCTGCGTCCGTTGTCTCCCCCTCCCGATGGAGAGTGGTAACTGCAATGATCTCTGCAAAGATGGCGGCACATCTTGGGATCAATTTGGTACATGTCTGATTTAAATAACTTCATGGACATTGATAATCAGTGGGTGTCCTATTGCCGCTACGAGTGTGAGTCCTGGATTGTAATGTTGTAGAATTTACATTACACAAGTAATCCAAAAGATTGTCTGTTTTTTCTGTAAAGTCACTAATGTCAGAGACCACCTGATTTTTTAAAATAGTTCTTTCCCCACTTGCTTTACTGCTGTTTACACCATGACAGCTACAAAAATAAACACACACAATGTCATTTACAGCTAAACATTACTCTCAAACATCTTTCTGAAAACATTTGAGCGAGAAATACATGAAGCAGTACCCGGAAATGGATTGTATATGATCAGACAACTTTCCGAATGCTCCAGCTGGCCAGTACATGCAACACTTATTGAATACTTTCATTAACACAAGCAAGGACTTATTGTTTTGTTCTGTTTTGGGTCAATTTATTAACATATGTATTAAATCACCTTCAGGCTGATAAGCCATGCTTTGCGTTGGTGGTTAATCAGTCTCTGTGATTTACAGTATATACTGTACAGTATCAACAATGACCACTCAGCCATACATTACCTCTTATGTACAATTGACTTGTCTTGCAATGACGGCCTTTACTCCCAGGGCCAGAAACTGTGATGCAATATTACAGTATATTGCCAATATACAATGTAGGCTGCTCTAAAGGGACTAGGGACTAAAGGGACATGCCAATAATTGTTGAGCCTGGCAATAGCAACTTGAGTAGATTACTAAACATTATACACAGAGTACAATACTCTCAGTGAGGAATTCCTTATATGGAATCTATATACACACTCTATATTAAACTCAGATCTCACATTAGAATGCGAGTTTTTTGGGTGAGCGCCAAAAATGCTCTCCAACAGTATAGTCAGAGGAAATATCCTGCAGTGTGTACGAGTCATAAATGTCCTTAGTTACTTTACATAACTACTTACAAAGACCTCTCTGCCCACTTCTCTTCATTCCTTCATTCATTAGTCCTTCTCTCATCTGTGGGACCTTGGTTTGACCCAGTGTTACAGATGTCAAGATCTGCTTGCTCCACATACCCCCCCTTTCTCCCTTTCTCTCTCTCCCACACTACCAATCCATCTCTCCATCCCTCTGCAGTCTGGACTCTGTTTCTCTTTGTTTCACATCCGTCTGCCTGTCAGCATGTTCTGTCCGTCAATACACAGCTGTCAGTCACGGGAGGCTGCCATACAAGTGGTCTCAACCAGGCCTGCACATATACACCCTTAACTCACACGCACATTTAAACATTTATGCAGAAACACATTAAAGACCAACACACACACACACACACACACACGCACACGCACACCACACACACACACGCACGCACGCGCGCGCACGCACACACACACACACACACACACCTTTCCAGTTCCTCATCAGATTTCAACATCGCTGACACAGAAAGATGGAGTTGAGTGATAAAGAGCATTGTGTGATGTTTGTGTGTGTGTGTGGGGGGGGGGGGGGGGGGGGGGGGGGGGGGGGTGAGAGGGGAGACAAAGAACACACTTCTGAATCTTCATTACTTAGCAATATACATGCAGGCTCTCTCTTGCACACACCACACACACACACACACACACACACAACACACACACACACACACACACTCACACACACACACACAACACACACACACACACACACACACACAACACACACACTTGCACTCAGATGGAGCATTGTACTTCTGAAGGTCTTTCAGACAGTGAATGTATGTCCCTGTTTGAGACCTAGAAGTCCTGCGGTTTCCAGGTTTCTAATCTAGAGGCTTGCATCTTACCATCTGAGACCAATTCACGGCATCTCCGTGGACCATGCATCTATATATATATCCTGTACATTTTAAGAAGCTGACAAATCAAAATGATTTAGACCCGTGTCAATGCCATGGGATGTGATGCTATATGATACAATGCACACAGAACGACTATTCCTACTTACAGGCAGTGTTAGGCAGCTGTAAAATTATTACCTTTTCCAGCAAAAGTAGCGTTTAAAGTTGCACTGAAAATGGAAATGGAGGAATTTTACTTTGACGTTTCACCCTGAAATGCTGATCTTAAGTTTCTGAACCAATCAGAGATCGCATCCTTCAGGCTATGTGGTGCAACGAGCGAGGACTGGCTCTAGAGTTCTCAAACTCTGCGCGAACCCGACCAGGACCGAACCCAAACAGGCCCGACCCAACATTTAGGGCCGGGTAGGGCCGAAAATCTATCATAATCAATAGGGCTGGGTAGGGCCTCGGGCCCCATGAAAAAATAATATATATTGAATTATTTTGATATAGTAAGAATAATAGTTATTTTCTGTATTTACCTATTATGAAGATGGACAGTTTAGGGCCGGGTAGGGCCTAAAATTTTCAGGCCCGTTGAGATCTTTAACTGGCTCTACTCTGAGCTAGAGCCTTAGAAATAGACAGTTGCGATATTTGTGGGGGCAAAAAAATCGCCTGGTCACTTGGTTCATGTGCTTGTGTGAGCCCATAGACTCCAATACCTTTAGTAACTTCCGGTTGTTGCTATTCTTAGAAGTCTATGTAGGGGAGCCGCCAATGGACTGGCCCCATGAAGTGAACGCAGTTCGCCTAACTCTGGCTATTTCAAAGGCTCTGCTCTACACGCTACACACACTACTGACTGTTTGTTTGTCACACTCAGCTCTGCAACTTTACTGCTATGTGGCTTTATTTCTACCATAAAAGGAAAGGGGCTCGCAACTCACTTTTAAGTGATCCAAATTTTATTTAAGCGGCAGCAGGTTAAAAAGCGACATTTTGACCGGTCAAGGACTTCTTTAGGCATTATTTCTACCATATAATGTTTCAAATGGGTGAAGAATGGGTGAAAAATGGATTATTTCTGACTGTAATCAAGGCACAAGGATTGTGGAGGACGATTCGAGAATGGGATAAAAACGCTGGTTTTTATTGATATACCATGTTGCACTTCTGTTGTGAAAAGGAAAACATGAGAGACGATGCTGGAGAAAACTATAGGGAACAGAGGAGAGGTGACATGAGTGGCTTTTAGCACAGAAAGGATTTGTTGTCTGTTCACCTCCT
>CM076966.1:25173359-25200859 GCA_039105355.1 Benthosema pterotum | reverse complement strand
TTCTATAATTTGTCATCAAATATTTACTGGCTTCCATGAATTCAAGGAATACACTTAACTCCTGTGTTAACTGTCCAATAGCCGAGTAGGATGAGGTAGGTCTACATTAAGCTCCATAGCTGAGTAGGATGAGGTAGGTCTACGCCAGGACTGTTTTCAGGAGTTATGTTTTTTCAAGTTGATTTCATATGGATTGGCCAGATAACCAAGTGTGCTTGCTTTATTGTAGGTATGCCACTGACCTACGCAGTATTTGATTAATAGTGATACTAAACATCTAATGTTAGTTAGTTAGTTAGTTTATTTTCACCATGTGAAAATCTGTCTTCGGTCTCACAACAAATAAGAAAAACAACAATAAAACAAAACAGTGACAGCAACACAGAACACAGGACACAGGACAACGTTCAGCGAGACAGTGCATTCAGTGCATTAATGGCATTAGGAATAAAAGAGTTCTTAAAAATGTTACGGTTAGCTCTTGGTACTTTGTACCGTCTACCGGAGGGAGCAATTCAAACTCCCTGCAAAGTGGATGGGAAGGATCGTTTGCAATTTTGACGGCTTTTTTCCGAATAACTTCCTCATAGATACCACTTAATTGTTTTTGTCTCTTACCAATTATTTTTGAGGCTAGTTTACTATTCGCTGTAACTTTATTTTCCTTTTACTTTAGATTGCCATACCACATTGCCATATTAAAAGTCAAGATTCCTTCTATCAGGTTCCTTATAGACTGTTTTCCATAATATTTTTTGCTCACTCCAAAGGATTAAGCTTACGCAGTAGTGGAGGCGTTGGTTACAGTTTTGAAAATCTGTTCAGTATTTCATTGAAGTTGAGTTACTGTCGATAATATAAGTTCCTAAATATTTAAAGTGGTCAACAACCTCCACTGTTTGTCCACTGATTGTGATAGACTGAACAGGTTCCTTTTTATGAATGACAAGTTCCTTGTCTTTGACACATTGATCTCTAAGGAGCTTTTTTCACACCAGTTCTGGAGAGATGACACATGTACTTTATATGTTTCCCCCCGGCTGTATCCCCCTTCTTAATAAGGCAACCAATGCCATATCATCTGCGTACTTGAATAAATGAAACGTATCCTGGTCTACCTGGAATTCATTTGTGTACAAGGAGAAGAGTAAGGGGGATAGGATGGTCCCCTGAGGAGCACCAGTGTTAAGCACAGTGACGTCAGACAGAGTATCATTCACACGGACATGTTGAGGACGGTCCGAGAGGAAATCTCTGACCAAATGAATGATACCTCCGTTTACTCCTATGTCAATGAGTCTCTGCAGAGGGTGTGTATCTGCATGCTGTTGAAAGCAGAGGTAAAATCAATGAAAAGGACCCTGGCAAAGTGGGAGGGGCTTGCAGATTTTTGACAGGGTGTTAAACCAGACTAATAGTAGCATCATCAGTTCCCCTCTGACTTTTGTACGCAAATTGCAGATGATCTAAGCTGCTGGAGATCATTGATGTGATTTGTCTGCTTATGACTCTCTCAAAACATTTTCCAAGATAGAAGTGAGGCAATGGGCCTGAAGTCTTTTAATTCCTGGCTCCAGGCTTCTTGGGAGAGGCACAATACAAGACATTTTCCATAATTGGGCATGATTAATGAATCAAGCAGGTACTGAAATATTTTCAACACAATGCCTTTAAGTTCATACAAGTTTTCTTTCAACACTCTACCTCTAAGGCCATCTGGCCCAGGAGCAGAGTTAGACTTAATAGAGGACAGACTAGCTGTTATTTCAGGTTCACTGAGTGTAACAGGGACATAATCCCGAATGGATCTACACACAATATCACGCTCAGCACTGAAAACATTTGTATCAAAACGACTAAAAAATACATTTAAGTCATTAGCAAAGGAAGGGGATGGATGTGACAGGGGGGTATGTTTTGTTTTACTTTCCCTGCCCATCATCACATTTAGACCCTCCCACGCTTTCTTTGCATTACCGAGAAGTATTGATGCTCAACTTTGTCTTTGTATTCTATTTTTGCTTTCCTCAATTTGGATCTTAATTCACATCTTTTTTCCCTCACTAACACAGCATCACCGTTTTTAAAAGCATTATTTTTCTCTCGAATACATCCCTTCAGATCACTAGACATCCATAGGTTGTTGTTAGGGAATATTTTGATAGTTTTAGTTCGCATGATTTTACTTTCATTAAACAACAAGTAGGATGTAAAAGTTTTTTTAAGTAATAGTAATATATTACACTAGCTCAGACAGTAATATTGTAATATAATTGCTTTAAAATGAAGGTAATAATAAGTAATATATTAACAAGGTAAAGTAATATTCCCAACATGGTTTAGGAGATGCCCATCTATTTATAATTGCTTCCATTGATGCAAAAGGTTTTGCATCTCACCCTTAATGTCAAAATGTGATGTTCAGATGTCTGTCATCCTTAGTGGTGTCATTACACCTGTGGTCTGTCCAATAGATGGCAGTGCAGTACATCATCTGAGTAGCTGTACTGCACTGCCAGGAGTTTTTGACCCAACAGCAGAGTATGCTTTGTCATTGGGGTAAATTCTGTTTTTCTAATGACATCAACACAGGAATTGAAATAACTGGTTACAGTATCAATAATTCAGGGTTATTACAATAGACCTGGTGTCTGAGAAATAAGTCCTGTGGGAGCATTTGATTGGGTCAGGTCCATTTAAACATGGTAGTCCTCATAGCCCACGGTTTTGTCATGATCGTGTGTGTGCGTGTGGAGTTGGGGAGGTTTTTGTGCTCCTGCTATGGTCAATGTCCAGTTAAACCTGGTAGTCCTCATAGCCCGGGTTTTGTCATGATACTGTGTGTGTGTGTGTGTGTGGTGGGGGGGGGGGGGGGGGGGGGGGGGGATCTTCACACAACTGGCCAATTTGTTGGTATTTTGTGCTCCTGCTATGGTCAATGTCCAGTTAAACCTGGTAGTCCTCATAGCCCACGGTTTTGTCATGATACTGTGTGTGTGTGTGTGGAGGTTCTTCACACAACTGACCAGTTTGTTGGTATTTTGTGCTCCTGCTATGGTCAATGTCCACTTAAACCTGGTAGTCCTCATAGCCCATGGTTTTGTCATGATAGTGTGTGTGAGTGTGAGAAAAGAGAGACCCAATATCTTCCAGCTTGGCACTCAGCAAAAATATTTGAATCGGGGGGTTCCTGCTGGGTTAATGGTCCGATTGCACTCCACATAGGCTATGAGGGAACCGCTTTCCATTCCGACATCCTGCCACTCCGACATTCAATTCTTAATTGTCAGAATGGGAGCACTGTTAGGTTTAGGTGTTGGAATGGGGGATGTCGGAATGGAGAAATGTGCCTGGGCTATGATGCCTGGACGGTGTCGCCTGTGTGATCTGATCTCCCCATCTCTCACCCCCTATACTGTCAGTCTACTGTCCTATCAAATAAGCCCCCACACACAAATAAATCTTTAAAATAAAAAATAAAACAGAATTACAGACTCACTCCCTAAATGATGGTGTGATCTAAAGACTCAACACTCTCGCTCCACTTTAGCCCTTAGATTAGACCAATATTTATATGCATTTGTTGTATAATGATGTTGTATTACCTGCTTACTGTCCGCCCGTTTTTTCCTTGATTAGATACTTGTATGTGATTGAATTGAAGTATCATGATGATGATTGCAAATCGCTTTGGATTAAAAACGTCTGCTAAGTGCTTAGATCATGAATTGTAAACACATTAGCTCAACCATAGGTGCCTTTGTTTCGCGTAAAAAAATAAAAAATATGCCAGCACTCTAAAGTTCAGTTCATGGTTATTAAAAATAAAGACTCATAGGAAAGAGGAAAGACTCATAGGAAAGAGAACTTAGTAACACTGAGTTCTATACCCCTTTAAATGGTGACCCCACCACGAAATTCTCTCAAGAAATTGAATCATTTTTTACCAATGCTTTGAGTGAATTTCTGATCTCTAAAGATGAATTTAGTTTTCTTTTTCAAAAACATCCTGTCCGTCCCTTATTCCACTGTCTGCCCAAAATCCACAAGTCTCTGGTTGAACTTGTTCCAGCTTGCCCCATTGTAGCGGGTAACCAATCTCTAACAGAGCCCTTATCACAGTATATTGACAGACATATCAAAGGTTTTGGTCAACCAGCTCCCATCTTTTTTTAAAAGACACTACTGATTTTTTTAACGAAATTGAATCTATTGGTAACATTCAGGAGAATGACTATCTATGTAGCCTTGATATAGCCTCATTGTACACTAATGTTCCCAATCAAGAGGGCCTCAGTGTCTTAGCCTATTATTTGGACCTATTATTTGGACCAAAGAGAAAGCAAGATTCCCCTGACTGGTTTCCTGGTTGAACACACAAATTTGGTTTTAAACAAAAATTTTGAGAATTCATACTATCTTCAGTGTCAGGGGGTCAGCATGGGTAGCCCCTGTTCTCCAATTTTGCAAACTTCTTTATGGGGAAATTTGAGGAAGATTTCATATATAATAATCCGTTTTCTGCTTCAATTAAGTCTTGGTATATACTGTAGATGACATTTAGTCATTTAGTCTTCAGAGGCTCGTTATAGAAACTTTTTGACTTTAAGTCTTACTTAGGGCTTACTTAGTTCACCATGGAACACAGCCAACACTGTCTCCTTCCTAGACGTACAGGTCCATAAAACAAATGTAGTTGATGCCATTGTTCACAGAAACGAAACTGATCGTAATAGTCTTCTACACTACTCCAGTTACCATCCACCTGGACATCCAACAGAAAAGTTTACCCTATAGTCAGTTGTCAGAGTGAGAAAAATCTGATGTCACTTTTGAAGAGCAGGCTGCTGCACTGTGTTCTAGGTTTGCCTCTAAAGGCTATAGTCACACTGTTTTGAATCAGGCTCTAGAGAGAGCTAGAGGTCAAAAGAGGTTAAAGGGAAGACCTACTATCTCCCAAGACGGTGCCTTCTAAAGGGTCCAACAGAATACTCTGTGCTACTACCTTTTCTTCTGCTTCTAGCGACATTCATAAGGTCATTCAAAATCACTGGCACATCTTGTCTTCTGACCCCAGCATTGGTTCAGTTTTTAGAAACACTCCTATCTTTGCCCACAAGTGGGCCAAAAACTTGAGAGACACTTTAATAAGAGCTGACTTATATACCCCACCACAACATATCTTGTCTAGTGTACCCCCTGGTCATTTTCCCTGCCATAATAGTATTCACTGTAACGCTATGGTCAAAGGCCACACTTTACACACTCACACTCTGGCAAAAAGCTGAGGTCTCTCCTGCATTTTGCGTGCCACTGGGTGCTAAACCCGCCTCAGCAATTGTCCTTGTTTCATTTTTCATTTAGTACATTTATTTTTTTTTGCCAATAGTACAGCACTATTTTACGTTGAATTTTCTCCTCAGGCATTTTTGACACATGACTCAATCATGGCTTTTCAGCATATTTCAACACTTCAAAACAATCTTCTTTTTTTTTTCTTTTTTCTATGAAGGCCCATCTTCTTGTATATAAAATTGGAGGAAACACTTATCTTGCTCCCTCTTTCTGACTCTTTGCAGCCTACTGACTCAGCATGAACTGACTCCTAGTCAGGAGTCAGTTCATGCTGCTATTTATGCATTATGGACTGATACAAAGTATTGTGTGCTCTGGACAAACAGTGCTGTCGCTCTCTGCCCTGACCCTTCATATTCACTTACACCAATTCTTGTGGTATCACGTACACGCCTTTTGAAGTTTGGTACTGTACACAATGTTTTTTTTTTTTAAATGGCCCGTCTGGAGACTTCAGCTGGTTTGGCTTCAGGGTCCAGCATTCACTGCCATGTGAGCGAATAGACAATTCAATTCAATTCAATTCAATTGGCTTTATTGGCATGAGAAAACATACGTTTACATTGCCAAAGCAGGAACAGAACAACAAGAAACAAACAAGGAACCAGTACAACAATGTATCAGTACAAAGGTTATGAACAAGGTTGTATACTCTTCAATAAATCAAATTTCTATATGCCTAACTCAATCGATGTAAGAGTACAATACAATGTTTATTCTTCAGGGTGGTTGTGTTCCATTTGAAAATTAACATTTTGGAGTTTTTG
This sequence comes from Benthosema pterotum, assembly GCA_039105355.1. Taxonomy (NCBI): domain Eukaryota; kingdom Metazoa; phylum Chordata; class Actinopteri; order Myctophiformes; family Myctophidae; genus Benthosema; species Benthosema pterotum. The sequence continues at coordinate 25,194,737 of CM076966.1, read as the reverse complement.
ACCCGACAGCAGAGTATGCTTTGTCATTTGGGTAAATTCAGTTTTTCTAAAGACAATATCAACACAGGAATTTAAATAACTGGTTGCAGTATCAATAATTCAGGGTTATTACAAGAGACCCGGTGACTGAGAAATAAGTTCTGTGGCATCATTTGATTGGGTCAGGTCCAGTTAAACCTGTCCTATAGTCCTCATAGCCCAGGGTTTTGTCATGATAGTGTGTGTGTGTGTGTATGGAGGTGGGGACGTTCTTCACTCTCCTGCTATGGTCAATGTCCAGTTAAACCTGGTAGTCCTCATAGCCCAGGGTTTTGTCATGATACTCTGTGTGTGTGTGTGTGTGGAGGGGGGGGGGGTTCTTCACACAACTGGCCAGTCTGTTGGCATTTTGCACTCCTGCTATGGTCAATGTCCAGTTAAACCTGGTAGTCCTCATAGCCCAGGGTTTTGTCATGATACTCTGTGTGTGTGTGTGTGTGTGGAGGGGGGGGTTCTTCACACAACTGGCCAGTCTGTTGGCATTTTGCACTCCTGCTATGGTCAATGTCCAGTTAAACCTGGTAGTCCTCATAGCCCAGGGTTTTGTCATGATTGTGTGTGTGTGTGTGTGTCTGTGTTTGTGTGTATGGGTAACGTCCAGTTAAAGCAGTATGGTCCTCATAACCAAGGGGTGTGCCATGATTGTGTGTGTGTCTGCGTTTGTGTATACTAGGACCTTACCCGTTGAATTAGCCCTACATGGCTATTATTCCTTTTTCAAGAATAAAGCCATACTTCACGAGCCATGACTTGTGGTAACATTTAAATGTTGGCGCTCTTTTCATACTCATTATTCCCTGTTTACTTACCCATTAAATAATTCCAAAGACGTGGAGTGCGATATAGTCCTCTAGTTTCATATCCATGTGAAAGTTGTGGCACAAAACGCCTATTTAGTCAAATATCTCCACTTTTCACGAGACACACACAGACTCGGGCAAAGGGGCTCATAATACCAGCTGAACGCATTTTGACAACTTCCTCTGATCGCTGCAAACGTCATCAGGCTAACACAAAGATTTTGGGAACACAATTGGCAGGTGGTGTGATTAATTACCCAGCCCCTATCGCAATGCACCAGGCAATTGTGTTCCCCGAACTTTTTGTCTTAGCTGATGACGTTTGCAGTGATCAGGTGCAGCTGGTATTATGATCCCCTTCGCCCGAAGGGAGAGATGTCTGTGTGTGTGTCTCGTGAAAAGTGGAGATATTTGACTAAATAGGCGTTTTGTGCCACAACTTTCACATGGATATGAAGCCTTCATCAGGGAAGGATCTAAGGTTCATGGAAAGACCGGAACAGCAACCAAGACCCGACCCAGTACCTTGCAAGGCGCTTCAGATTGGGAGTTGAACGTGGACCTGAAGAGGAAACTTGTTTTCCCGCAAGACATGGCAGTGACTTCCCTTCGACCAGATCTGGTATTGCTGTCGAGGAGCACAAAAACCATCATCGTCGCTGAACTCACGGTACCCTGGGAGAAGAGGCTGGCTGTATCAGACCAACTGAAAAGAGACAAATACCAGGACTTGATCGATGAAGCTGTGTTAAAGGGGTGGCAAGCAACCTGCTACCCCATTGAAGTCTGCTGCCGCGGGTTCCCGGCAAAGTCGGTGAACTGCTTCCTGCGGAAGGTCGGGCTGGAACCTAGTCAGCTGAAGAGTGCCATCAGGGACATTACCGCAGCAGCCGAGTCCAGCTCAAGATGGCTGTGGATGAAAAGAGCCCACGTTTGGAACCCTTCCGCCGGTGACGGCTAGTCAGCCGTTGCCGCCCCGCTCAGGAGAGGTGTCAGGGTATGCGGCCTCGTTCAGATAGACCTGGCTCAGGGAGTGACGCCCCTGCCTTGCAAATTTGCCCCCCCCCCCCAGCCGTAGATGGAAAGAGCCCACAGGTGGAACCCTTCTGCTGGTGAAGGCTGGTCAGTCTGCTGCCCCACTCAGGAGAGGTGTTCAGGTTAAGGGGCGAAACACCAGCGACCCTGAGACACCTGCTGACAATGTTCCAACTGTGGGATCAGGGAGTCGTGCCTCAGGAGATCTGCATCAGTTAGCATAGGTCCTAGTTGCAGCTTGTAGCGAGCATCTCTGATGTTTACTTCACCCTATATTTGTACATGGGAAATGGTAAATCACACAGATGAAGCTGGCCATTAATCTTCTTCATTCTGTAGTTGTGTAGACTTGGGCTAATTCAGATATTTTAAGCTCCCAAAAGGCTACATCTGGTTCACCATGTCCATCATTTAACCTGGGGACCACTGGTGAAACCCACTGTTTTAACCCAGTGCAGACTCGGAGGGAGACGTTTGTGGGCGCACACACACGCATAGGAAAAGTTGCACGTCCCTGCTGTTGTTGAACAGTGGTCACGCATCCGACCCGTTGCGAGACGAGGCTGTCACGGGGCAGCCCGTGCCCAAAAACTATCTAAAGAAGCACACACACACAAACACACAGAGGCAGCCAATCATTATAACATCACCGGCCGGGTTGGGTGCTACTGCAAGTGACTGTGGGGTGTGGGGCGGAGGGCTAAGAGACATTGTTTGTGCATGGTTGCAATAATTCATTTCATTTAGTTCATTATTATTCTTAATGAGTATTCAATATTATTAATAATTTAACTGGCAATGCATTGGTTCATTATAATGAATTAACTTGAAATAATACAGTCATTTCAGAGAAAACATTTCATTCATCATCAAACATTTCATTCATCCTTTGTCTCCACCTCAGCACTGGCCCTCCTCTGCTCAGCTCCACTGCCAAACCAGAGCAAAGGCAGCCATTGGCTGAAATAGAGTGTGGAAGGTGCCACGTGCTGTGGGGAAGAGAGGGGTGGTTTACAGACTGAAATGATTGATATCGGATTACTATACAATATAGTGATGTGAATCATAGGGATGTTAGTCTAACAACTAATATCTATTGCCATGGATTTATATTGCCTGTATTTTGAGTCCAGTGAGCTTGTAGATCTGCTGCATTGACTTAATTGAGAACCCTCTCAGTGGTGGGATCCACCCCTATAAAAATGAGACTGCTGTGAAGGCTCTTCAATTCTGTCTACCAACCGTGCTGCGCGCACACACACGTGTGAGAGTGTCTAGGGCCTGTACAGTGGCCATAGCCTAGTGCATTTTTTTTGTCAGTCCTCAGTTCGCCTTAGTTTTTCCTCGGTTCTTTCTTTCGTTTTTTGGCCAATATTATTTTGCTGTTTTTTTTTTGTTCAATGTATATATGCACTACTGGGATTTAATAAAACCCCTTAAAAGACATCTTCGACTGTTTTTGGAGCCTCCTGCCAATTGGGCAACCTCACAGAGGTTATCTTTTTGGCAATGCGAGGCACCCAGGGCTCACTCGTGTCCATGCGCTTATATTCCATGTTGGTGTCGAAAGTCATTCAGCTTTTTTTGGACAGAGCGTGAGTAACGGCAAGCAACTGTCCTTGCGCACTTGGTCTCTCGATTCCATGCAAGTCGGCTGTTGTTAGCTTGAAGATCGGCTTGTTTTTAGCGAACACCACCGCTGTACGGTAGCATTATAAATGTATCGCAAATGAGATACCCAGTCGACTGTAGAGCCCTGGGCGGGGGGGGGGGTGGCGTGCCGCCTCCTCCTCCCCAACACCAATACCGCGTGTATAGGAATTGAATTGTATAGCCCATTATCAGCTGCATTGCTGGTGTAGCAGTGGGAATATGAGAGTGGGGTAACACCGAGAACGGTGACCTGTGATGTGTGTGACGGTAGGGGGCGGTCGGAGTGTCCCATATTAAGTCGATGGGGGAAAATTTAATGCACTATTAAATTAATGATTCATTAACAATTTGAAAAAGGGGCTTTGTCTGTCTATAACACATATTATGCTCAATGACTGTGAAAATTCAGACTGATTGGTGCAGTCTGTGAGAAGTTCTGGTGGCTTCAGACAGACAGACAGAGAGACAGACATTCATTCATTCATGTCCTTAGTTATAGTATGGATGAATGGGTAACGTCCAGTTAAAGCAGTATGGTCCTCATAACCAAGGGGTTTGCCATGATTGTGTGTGTGTCTGTGTTTGTGTATGGGTAATGTCCAGTTAAAGCAGTATGGTCCTCATAACCAAGGGTTTTGCCATGATTGTGTGTGTGTGTATGGATAATGTCCCAATAAGTAAGGGAGGTCTTCATAAACCACCTTTGTGCTAGGAAACGCCTTATTCTGCTAAGTCCCACCTTGCCCCGCCCTGTCCTCATAATCCTCAAAAAATCTGACTTCATTTGTATGTGAAAATCTTGACCTCCTTTGACAATTGTTGAAGTTCAAATAGACAGAAATATTCCTGTTTTTGAGGGTAATTTTTTAGTCTTTGCGGCATATCTCTAAGACAATGGGAAAGGTGGGTCCCCATAATCCATGAAAAAACTGGTATGATGTGGAATGTCCTCATAAACCACCCGTACCAGTATGTGTGTGTGTGTGTGTGTGTGTGTGTGTGTGTGTGCGTGCGTGTCTGTGTCTGTGTGTACCGGCTGCTGGAACTAAGCGCTGCTCTTAATCACGGCTGTAACGGCCAACATTACCGGCAGCAGGCAGCAGGCTAATGATGAATGCCCGAGTATCCGTTCAAACCCTGACCTCCTTTTCTGCTGCATGCACAAAAAAACTCTCTAACCGGTACAAAAACACATGCATGCAAGCAAGCACACACATGCAAGCACACACACACACACACACACACACACACACACACACACACACACACACACACACACACACACACACACACATACACACACATACTTACAAAAGCGCTACCAGTGTATATCCATTGAGACATCGAGATATCATATACATTGAGTTATCATTATTAAAATGTTTTTGTTTGTAAATTATACATGTTATAGTAATTACAGGGTGTCGATATGTGTATTGAGGAAGAACGGTGTTAGAAATAAGTATGCATAAATACACCACAGGTTAGGTAGGCATCATCACATCTACAATTCCCTGTTTCAGCCCAAACCCGACGGAGCCCGATGGGCTCACGGCAACATTTGTGTTAATTGGTGGGGTTGGGCTTGGACATGAGAGTGAGGCAGAGAGAGAGAGGGAGAGGGGAGAGAGAGAGAGAGAGAGAGAGAGAGAGAGAGAGAGAGAGAGAGAGAGAGAGAGAGAGAGAGGCGTGTGTATATGTGTGAGTACTTGATGCCTTACACACTTTGCGATCATATGACTGTGAATGTGTAGGGCTATGGGCAGCCTCGTAAAGACAAAAGAATCCATTGTTTGTTTAAAAAAAAGTTGTTTAAAAAACATCTACCAAACGATGACGAACAAACGAACATGGAAGACAGGTTTCTGAACTGCCAACAGTCCTCCTGTGAGACAGACATTAGTGAGCACAAATTATATGAAAATTGGGAGAAAAGTGGCGAAATGGTCCTTCAATAAAATGTAATTCATTCATTCAGAATGTACTAGTTTTTGGGGGGTTAAACTTGACCTATGTTTGTAACCATTTTATAACCAATAAGCCACCAGTTTACTGGGAATAATGGCTGAGTGAGAGCAGGAATTTCACAGAGGCCACAAAGGCCATGGACGTCATCACACCTCTCTTAGGCCAAGTGCCCCTTGAACAAGTAGATGCCCAGAAGGACAAAGTGGTACTGTTTCTCAATGTTCCAGTCATTTCACTGTCACACCACGGTGCCATGTGTAAAGAAAGAGGGCTCGTAGATTAGTTATATTTGCCATGCGACACCGGCATACAATGAAAAATAAAACAACTGCCACGCTCCGCTCTGCCTGCTTGAGTGCCAGGGACGTGCACACATAGACATCCATCAAGTGCCCTCAAACGGTTGAGGGCACTAAAGGCTCCATTTTCGTCACATGCTAAACCCCTTATCCCTAACTTCTGTGTGTTATTTTACGGTTTTAAAAAACATTTTTCAATAGTTCAACTAGCCAGTCTACATTGACATGTTGTGAGATGGTAGACTGGACATTTTAACTGTTTAAAATGTTTTTCAAAGTAGTAAAAAAGAAAAAAAGGCAAAAAAAAGTTTAGGGATAAGGGGTTTAGCGGTGATGAAAATTGATACCTTAATGCCAAGTGGCCTTGGCCCCAAAAGGATGAAATTCCAGGCCTGATAGAGAGGGTGTGCTTCACGTCGTGTTTCCATCTCAGCTATTATAAATTATCCGCTAACCTCTTATAGCTTTTTGGGCTCCATTTTCGTCACCGCTAAACCCCTTATCCCTTAACTTCTTTGCCTTTTTAAACTATTTAAAAAAGAACATTTTCAATAGTTTAAATGGCCAGTCTCCAAGCTCACAATGTGTCAATAGATTGGCACATTGAACTATTAAAAAAAAAAAAATCAAAATAGTAAATAATGATAAGGGGTTTAGGATAAGGGGTTTAGGTGGTAACGAAAATGGAGCCCTTTGTGTTTTATCTAACTTCAACACACAATGTTTTCCATAGAGGGCGAGGAAAAGTGTTTAGGACTGCAAGACATAGACCATTTTTTGTTCCATTATTTGAATGCACCCGGAGAGAAGGGAAATGTACAGAGGTAAAAAAAAAAACACGTCAGTGATGAGAGGTGCATGATATAGACGGTTGGGGAAGGAAAGCTAGAAGCTGAATAGATGGAGAGAGTGAGGGAGTATTAATAAAGGAGTGTTAAGTTTGAAGGACAGAGTAATGTCAGAGTCTGGGGCGTCGGGACTTCCTGCTCTGCGGCGACCACATGACACGCCGCCTGTCACTCACACTCCATCGCCATGACAATCATCATCGCCATGCCGACGCCTGGGGGCGGGGACAAGCCTGTCCTTGTAAAAAAAAAAGAAGAGAAAAAAACACAAGCCTTCCACGATCTGATGCTTTCGCTCGCTCACACCACATGCATGCGCACATGCGCGTGCACACACGCACAAACACACACCTTAGCTGTAGTAAGGTGTACCTCAATAATACCTCATCTACGTTCTTGCATAGATGTTCATGTTCATATACTGCGCTAGCGTGCACAGGAATGTGTATGTGCTTGTGTGTGTGTGTGTGTGTGTGTGTGTGTTAGCCAGGGGGCAGAGAGTTGTCAGGCTGATGGAGAGATGGCAGACTGGACAACGATGCCACACACATGCACGCATGCACACACACACACACACACACACACACACACACACACACACACACACCACACACACACACACACACACACACACACACACACAGGATCCTCTCCCTCCAGAGTTGTGAAAACTGAAGCAGAAAGAGAGGGACTGTTGGAACCTCCCTTTAACTTGGGGCTGGTGTGTGTGTGTGTGTGTGTGTGTGTGTGTGTGTGCGTGCGTGCGTGCGTGCGTGCGTGCGTGCGTGTGTGTGTGTGTGTGTGAGAGAGATAGAGTGGGGGGTCAAAGTGTCATATCAATTTGTAGCTGTGCCGCTTCTGAAAGAGGCTAACCGCACTGCCACTTCAGTTTAATGCAACAGTGAACCTCATAGGGACATACGCACACACACACACACACACACACCCCTCACACACACACACACACACACACAGAGGTATGCACATGCACGCATCACACATGCACTAACACAGTGTGTTACAGTTCTTGTAGATAACAGCTGATAATTTAGAAAGGATGGAAGAGATTTGGTATAATAATAATCACTCGCAGGTGAGGATGCAACATCTTATGATAATAACCTATATACTTCCAATAATTCCTGACAGCGCTAACCATATATAAACAACCTAACGGTATCATTACTGTTGTTTCTGTGACATCATACATTATTCACCATAACTAAAAGTACAGATCCATGCTAGCATGGACAGGATATTTTAATTCCGTGCACATACACCCTGGTGCTGTAGGTCACATAGAAGTTGCATATAGCAACTGGATTAAAACTGGATTAAAAAAAAAAAAAAAAAAAAAAAAAAACGGTATAAACTCTCTACATGACTTCATGCACCCACTATCTGAGTTTTTAGATTATTAATGTGAATTAGAGTTTGGATTCAGAGGTATCAATGAGAGTGCACAGTTTGATGATATTCTTTGTCTTTTTGTCTTGCCCCCCAAGGAGCAACCCATTAAATCCTCAAGACATGGTGACAGTCAATCAAATTATTATTACCGATATTATTCACTACAAAATAACACCTGTGTGAAGTGAGCCGTGAAAGTAATCTGTTGTTACTGAACTGAACCCATCTGTTCTATTACCACCGCGTCACAACGTTGGCTGGTGCGTTATCCAAACAAGTGTATCACATCAAAAAAGGGAGGTGGGTCGCACGACAGGTTGCAGAGAGTTGTAGTTTATTGCTTTCTGCTTACATTTCTTTGTACTTTGCAGTAGATGAGCACACAACAGTTTCGGCCGAGCCGGCCTTCCTCAGGTGTGTGTCCACACCTGAGGAAGGCCACACCTGAGGAAGGCCGGCTCCGGCCGAAGGCCGGCTCCGGCCGAAACTGTTACTGAACTGAACCCATCTGTACATACTCTAGAACTTGTACTGAGCTTATACACCAGAATACTGTACAGTAAAAGCAGGTAGCATACTGTATGTACTCATACATTCTGTTCTCATACTGTACTCTGTACTGTACTTCTACTGTAGTGTATTCGTACTGTACTCTTTATTTGTGCTGTAATATATACTATAATGCAGAATTTCTCAATGTACTTGGCTGGGGACCCATGGACATGGAGTTGCAGGTAAAGTTCCTGGTTAGGAACCCTCCCAGCCAGGGATGACCTACTGCACTTTGAGTCCCCGGACCACTTAAACCACTCGTCACTATTAACAGGCTCCCAGATATCATGAGGGCCCCAGGGGGACCCCCTCCTCCCCGCCTCTAACCAGCACTCCCTCTGTCCCTTTCCCTCCCTCCGCCTCAGCGTTACTCAATGAAAAAATAAAAATACAATGGAGAGAGAAGGAAAAAAATGAGATTGATTTATTTGCTTCAGTTTTCTTTGGGATGGAGTCCTCTCCCTGTCTCTCTCTCTCTATATCTCTCTCTCTCTCTCGGTCGGTCCCCTACCCTCTCTCTCTCCTCTCTCTCCCATCTCGTTTTCTCCATCGCTCTCTGCAAACTGAAACCAATTAGCCAGCAGAGCACTTGTAGCAGGAATGTAGGGCAAGCGAGGAGTAATAAAAAAGTATTGACTTTTCTCTGACTGTACGTAGTGTGAAAGGGGTGCCGCGGCCTTGTCCGACATGAAAGGAGCTCCATTAATTTCACTTATTTCACCCAGGCTGCTGTCAGGAGGCTCCTAATGCGTCCCGGCTGCTCTGCTCAGATCCACAGCCGCGGCGCACGCAGCGCTGGTCAGAGACGCTATGGCGAGCAAATGAGTTTACATTATATATGAAAGAGACAGCGAGAGGAGAGACACAGATGGAAAGAGAAAGAGAGTGCATGAGAGAGAGTCATTTCTAATTCCTTGGTGGAGACACGAAGCGAGCTAGAGTGCGTGTGTGTGTGCTGTGTGTTTTGTGTGTGTGTGTGTGTGTGTGTGTGTGTGTGTGTGTGTGTGTGTGTGTGTGTGTGTGTGTGTGTGTGTGTGTGTGTGTGTGTGTGTGTGTGTGTGTGTGTGTGTGTGTGCCGGCTCTGCGTCCCATTCACATACCAATCACAGACAAACACTCTTCCTCGTATGAGTGTGTACACTGTAGAAGGTTCCAGCAGTAGCTGTAATTCTACTGTATATGAAAGGGTAATCAGTGTCCCGATGAAGTTTAGCTACCATACAGATACCTGCATGGGGATTGGCACACTGCCACCTCATTTACCTGAAACAAGGAGCTTTCTAAAGACCTATGTGCATGTGTGATTGCAAGCAAGCGTTTGCATGTGCAGTAGAGGAAAGGGGAGAGACATTGCAATCAAGTGTATGTATTGTGTACATGTGCCTGTGTTTAGAAACATACATGTTGCAATACAGATGACAGGGAGATACGCATGCAAAAAGTCGGTTGCATGCCATGTCACAAAGCGGAAATGCAGATCTCCAAGCTTGATCTGCAACAAGGGCGGATCCGCAGCTTGTAGATCTGATTATTTTCTGGCACGATGTGGCTGTTGCAACAACTGCAGCGATTTTGTGTGTGCGCCGGGGTCTGTATGCGCGTGCGAGTGTGCATGTTTGTGTGCGTGCGAGAGAGGCAGAGGCTATCTCCAGACAAAAACTAATCAGGGTTTGAGAGATAAGAAAGCTGCCTTTATGCTGTATGGTAATCAGCCTGCCAGCTCCATGCATAATCACCACAACTTATTCACATGATTGATGAAATATGCATCTGTGAAATCTGAGCTGCGTTTGTTATCATCTCGCCTAACCCACCCCACCTCACCCCACCCCCACACACGCACACACACACACACACACACACACAGACACACACGCATGCACGGACGCACTTTGTTCCTGTTTTCCAACAACTCTCTCTTTCTCTCTGCAGTGGTCGTAGATGTTGGGGCGTCACACAAATTGGAAAATTACACTCACAGCCAGGGGTCTGTGGTACACAAACAAATGTGCACGCACGCAGACACACACACTTGCTTTCTTATAAAGCAACAATGCATGAGATACAGTACATGGAAATAACATCTTCTGAAGAGGGTGATGAAGAAAGGAGAGATGCTGCCAGAAAAAAACTGGACAGAAAAATTAAACAAAATGTATAGGAGGTTCAGATAGCTATTGCCATTGATACATTGAGGGGGGATTTATAGAATACACAACTATGAACACAAAAACAATCTAGCACACCGTCTGTGTTGTTGTAACTCCATGAATATCGTGTTTCTGACTGAGATAATCCAAGTGCACCCGTGGTGTTCTTGTTTCATTGCAGTTATGGGAACGACCCGCGGTGGCCATTGACCATCTTTTGTCAAAGCTGAGTAAAGCTTTCCCCTGTTCGATGCGATACAGAAAAAGGCTGCTTTGTGTAGCAAAACAAGGAAAGCTAAATGTGTGATTGGCCAGTAGTTGCAGACTGCACAGCGCTGGGTTTAAGACTGAAGGCAGGGATGTATTATGGCAACAAAGCACAGGCATGAACGTCACTTACTGCATACCCCGAGTCCGCACACATCACTCACCGTGCATGACATGGCCACCTGAACTGGCCCATAGAGTTGCATGTTCCATAGGCACAAATGTGTGGTTATGGAATTCTCCCAAATTAATAATAGATAAAAACTGACAGTTCACAAACACATGTTTGTTTGTTTTTCTGAAAAAAACCTCCGATCACTGATAATGTCCACCTTACCTGTTCTTGTTCGCAAAAAGTGAGACTGTCTCGATAGATTGGTGAATCACTGCTAGACCTGTTGGTCCTTGACAAAATGGGGGCCATTTATTTCAACATGCCGAGTGTCTCTGCTAACCTCTTCAAATGGCTCCACTGACCCACTCACTACAATGTTCATGCCCATGCTGATTGTTGCGCTGTTTCGTGGATCAAAAAAAACAAAAAAAAAAACGATCATACATACAGTAGTAGCAGCAGGATGTGTGTGTGTGTGTGTGTGTGTGTGTGTGTGTGTGTGGGGGTTTGTGTGTGTGTGTGTGTGTGTGTGTGTGTGTGTGTGTGTGTGTGTGTGTGTGTGTGTGTGTGTGTGTGTGTGTGTGTGTGTGTGTGTGTGTGTGTGTGTGTGTGTGTTTGTGTGTGTGTGTGTGTGTGTGTGTGTGTGTGTTGGTGTGTGTGTGTTTGTGTGTGTTGGGGCCATGATTCTGAAGGGAGGTCGGAGAGTCACAATATCCGACAGTGAAGCTTTCAAAAGAAAATTTCGGAGGAATGCGTTTCAGAAATTGCCAGTGATGTCATTTTGAAAAGTTCGAAGGTCGGAGAGAGTATGAAGCCTACTTTTAACAGCGAGCGACAGATAGACAATGTTTCCGGAAGTCCATTATTTGTCTATGGGATTATTTGTCTGTGGGCCGAAAACAACGCTTTCGGCCAACGAAATAATATGATTAGTTAATATTACAGTTGTTGCCTGCTGTTAAAACATACTGCGACATCCACATAGACTCCATATGTGGGTATGTCTGACAAAGAACTCATATACTCAACTAAACATACAGTATATGGGCATAAAATGGAGTATTCCCAACTGCATCGTTCCAAGTAGCTCTTGGTAACAAACAAGACTGTGTGAGGCGGCTGAGGTCTCATGCCTGGGCCCAACAAAGCATATGTCAGGGCCAGGCTTAAGGGGCAGCACAGCATTATCTGATAGACTAGTATTGTAGTCTGGATTTCACATGACATAATAGTTTTAAGCTTGAACAGCCTTTGATAGTTGATACTTTATTAACTTGCTTATTAACAGAACAGGCAGTGGAGTAAAAACTAATGCTGAAGGGATAACTCAAAAAAGCCCCAGGGGCTTATTTCCATTGTGGTCAGAGGTACGGGAGAACAATGCTTCATCGTTCTCCGCCATCTCTGTCCTTTCTCCATCTCTGAGGAGATGGAAGATGGAAAGAAATGGATTGAAGAGAGAGATGGATAGAGCAGAGAAAAACAGACGGTGGGCTGAGGGATGGGCCCGCAGCTGTAAGAATAGGTATGGGATCAGGGTCTTTGATTGTGTGTGAGGGTGTGTGCATGGTGGGGGTACGGAACGGAGGCTGAGATTAAGACTCGGGCTGGGGGATGGAGAATTAAGGCCCCCCAGCCTCGGGGTGCTATTACACATCTATAATGAGAAACAGAGACTCGGGAGGGGGTGGGGGTTACTTCTCCCGAGCACCTCAACACACCTCAGATTAAATATGCAACAATCCGCATGCAAAACGGGCCTGGAGCGGCCATGTTGTCTAATCCCCCGTGCTGGGTGCGTTTCAACCAGGGTTAACAGGCTCATCAGTCAACACATGGCTGCTTAGTGCAGGACATCAAGGCCATTCCCGGCTTTAAGTGTTTGTGATTGCTTCCCCCCTTTCCCAGTCCCAAACCCCCTGTACACCCAACGAACCCACCTACAAGCCCCCCCCCCCCACCACCACCACCAGCATATATTAGTGTGCAGTGGTACCAGACCTTCACACAAGCGTGAGCGTGCTTTAAAGCGCTTAACGACGCGTTTGTTTTACATACCGCTGCAATTTTCTTTTAACATTTTGTGTGTCTGTATATCCTTGCACACTGGAAAGCAGGTATGCTTGCAGACAACGCATACGACTACTACTGTGGATATTGACCCTGACAAGAAAGTATTTAAAAACAGTTTTACAGTATGTAACAAGTATGTACAAGCCTCACCGGAAGTGGAAATATAATGTTAATATATATATATAATATATATATATATATATATATATATATATATATATATATATATATATATATATAAATATATATATATATATATATATATATATATATATTATATATATATATATATTCTTTTTTATTCCTATTGGAAGCTAGTTTGTACAAGAAACCTGCACACATATTATTAGGTGGGACAAGACACGCTGGCGATTGGACAGATGGGCAAAAGGATACAGAGAGATAGATAGATATTGGTCTATTGTTCTATCAGTGCCACACTTTGATTGGCTCATTAGACACACCTGCTACACACACTCTCCCAGTTGATCAATCAAGTACACCTGTTGTCAGTCACTTGCTGTGCACTTATCCTGCCCAGTTGTCTGGAGCAGCAGCTACACAGCAGCAGCCTCGGCGCACCAACACCGCTCAATTACACAGCCTGTCCCTCTTTCTGTCACCGTGCTCCATTGTACTCCTGTAGATCCACCTGGCAGATTTCCTCAAAGAACTGGATAGTGATATCAGATACTTACTGGAAATAATATGATTAGTTAATATTTGCTGGGCATAGCGCACAGCAGTGACGGGACAACCTCTCCCAGAGCACTGGGGCTGCATCAAATCGAAGGCCCTGTTTGTGCGAGCGTAACCCCAACAAACATCAATTTTGTGTTTGCATGCACAGTGAATGAATGCTGCTTCTTTCCGCTTGGATTCAGTCTCCTCCGACCGAGTGGTTGGTGACCTATGAATACGATTTAGAGTGATGGAAGCAACAGCTGTTCCTACATGTATTTGAAATAGTCTAATGCACAAGGCCCTGCAGGCTTTAGTCCGTGGTGCTTAAGCGCCACTAAGTTCATCCTAAATGAATCCAGGCTGCTACAGATAATATAACTGCAAATCAACCGCTTCACTACACTCAAAATCTTCTGGGAAACTACAAGCCATACACCAGCCATACTCTGTTCTATTGATTAGCAGTAGCACTCTCAATCAGCCTTCCAGATCAGTCCAATCTTTAAGGCACACATTTTTCTTAACACCAACATAACTCTATGTAGCACTCTGTGACAAATTAATCAGCAGCACCCATGACAACCTCCTCCTAACCTCTATAAAAAGAGGATATCCTATATCCCTACTGTGCATTCTAAGATTTATCCTCAGCTTGACCCAAATTGCAAGAGATACTGCATATGTAGTCCAGGAAGACAAAGTTCATCATGCACACTTTGTTATGTTTATGAATTGAATACAGTACATAGAATCCCAATGGAAACAAGACAGCACGGACCTTTTTTGGTGTTATTCTTTTATGTGTTTAACTGTATTCTGTTGCTGTTCACATTCAGTGATGAGGATAACGCCGTTATCAATAACGCCGTTACGTAATCAGATTAGTTTCATTAGTAACGGAGTAACCTAACGAGTTATTTTTGCAATTTAGTAGTTAGTTACTTAGTTACATTTCCAAAAAAGTAACTCGTTACTATAGTTCGTCTCAATTCATTTTCTTGAGATGAGACTGCCCGGTGTTGTAGCCTATATTCCTCCTTCTGTTAGTGTAGAATAAGCCGACTGCGCGTCCTTACTTCTGTGAGTGATGTGCGTAGTTTACATTTTCTGTCTGCACATCCTGTAAGTCCGCCTAAGAAATAAAAGTAAACCTACTGTCTAGCTAGTGTCTAGTTATACTCTAGTATGAATCTTTTATTTTGAAAAGGAAGAAAGAGGAAGTCTGCTGGCTGCTTGCGTAGTGAAGCAGCTGCTCTAGGCGCGACTTGCTGAAAGTTGTAAACAATGACGCCGTACACTTTTGGATTAACACAAAACATAGTACATCCCCTGGCTGCGTTAATAGGTGAGTAATGTTTAATTCATTGTTTGGCCGCCGTGCCTTGTCTTATATAGACTACTGTCTAGTTCATAGGCTGGGTTACGATGGTCAGTTGAGAAGCCTGCAGGAGCTGGTTGTTTTGTTGTTGCCGCCGTGCAGCATGGAGAGGGCATCATCTCTGACTGGTTGTACCGCGTACAACATAATATTGTCTGTAGGCTTACTGTGCATCTGAGATGCATAGCCTACTTTGTAGCAACCTAGTTCATAGTGGGTGACATGGTGTCAGTACAGTTGTTGTTGTCCTTGTCGGTGGTGGTGGTGGTTCATGTGCGCAACGTGGAGTGCGACTCATGCACTGGTAATACAATGCAACTAAATTGTGCATACGTTAAAAACAAAGAGAAAAGGAGTATTTTAATTGTGTTCAGGAACGGAAAATAATGGAAAATAATCTATTACGTTACTTTTTATAGAAAGTAATTTGTAACTTAACGAGATTAGTTTTAGGGGGCAGTAGTCCAATAACCTAACGTCGTTAGTTTATAAAGTAACGATACCCAACACTGTTCACATTTATGTCTAACAAAGTATTCAGTCAATCACTACGGTTCATATCTTGCAACTCAAACAGTTTATATGTTCCTTTACATAAGTGCATTTGCCAAATTCTTAAATTGTAAATTGTGTAGATAGTGGATAAAAAAAACAACAAAAAACAAAAACAAACAGATGACGCAAGCAGATTAAAAGGCACGTTGCTGCTGTCAGAAAAATATATGCTGTGTTTTTCTTTTTTCTACCAGTCCTCTGTTAGTGTATGTTCTATTCTGTCAACTACATGGAGTGTCAGTCCAGTGAGTCTACAGTACATACCCAGACTTCATCTGCATTTCATGCTATCCCCAACACACTGCTGTCATGTTCCGAGTAAGAGATGTTTGTGTGTGGGTGTGTGTGTGTGTATGTGTGTGTGTGTGTGTGTGTGTGTGCGCGTGTGCGCGTGCGTGCTGTGCTGTGAGCGTTAAAGACAAAGAGGGAGAAGTTGCAGCCCGAGAACAAGTGAGAAAACAAGCAAGACAGTGAAGAGAAAGAGAGAAGAGACAGAGAGAGGGGAGATGTAAAGATAGAGAGATAGGCGCTGATCCTAGCATACTGTACCATGCAGCATGGTTCACTGGAGCATATCCACACTGGGTCAATTAAAGCTAAGGAAGCCTTATCTAACCTGTCTGCTGCCTGCCTGCTGCTCATTTCCATGTGTAGAAAACCCAGGTGCGCGCACACACACACACACACGCACGCACGCACGCACGCACGCACGCACGCACGCACGCACGCACGCACGCACGCACACACACACACACACACACACACACACACACACACACACACACACACACACACACACACACACACACACACACACACACACACACACACACTCGAACACATTCCCACAATTTTCTTTTTCACCTCTATTTACCTGCCAATCCTACCATCTCATCTCTTGATTTGACATTATCAATGCCTCTCTTTTCATGAAAACTAAAGGGATTTTCCATAGATAGTACAGTATACCCCTTGGATTTTTATTTTGCTGTTGTTTTTTTGCATTCGTAATCCCATCATTTGATGGAGGCACATACTGTGACAGATAGTGAGCTTAAAGATCTGCTATTCTCACTATATTTGTGGGTGAAATTTCAGCTCATCAACTCAAAAAAGTTGGATCTTTAGACTATACTTAACATGATTTAGCATTTCTCATTAAGTTAACTTTCTAGGACTTGACAGTGTAGGTTAAATTATCACTTTGAAATTCAGAACACAATTGCCGGTTGGCTTTAGCCTGCAACTAACATGAGTGCAAGAGTATATCATCTCTAAGGTCTCCCAGACGGCTGAATATTTGAGATACAATAACACATTAAAGTGAGCGTTATACAGCTCAGCAAGGGACAGAACAGAAGGTTCCTTAGCAGTGTCTATGTGAGGCGTTGGACTGATGATGTATCGTCCATCGGAGAGCTGTGGTCTGAGTGCAGCTTAAAGGATTTTAAGAGGTCTGCCTCTGTATCTTAATGCATCATAGTTGAGCATTTTAACAGGGTTACTGCGGTGCTTTACTGAGCCAGTAAACACAGAGAGACAGCGCCTGATGGCCTGCTAATGACAGAGATGCTGCTTGTGTTAAAGCATGGACCATGTCAAAGAGAGGACACATAACCTTCCTCACCATGATCTCTCTCTCTCTCTCTCTCTCTCTCTCTCTCTCTCTCTCTCTCTCTCTCTCTCTCTCTCTCTCTGCCCAGTTGTGCAAACCAAACTGGGCGAGAAAAAGGGGTAGTACATATAAAAAAAAAAACAACTTGCAAGCCCATTTGTTTAACTCAAGTCTCCCCAGCTGTTCAATTCTCCTTCTACCAGTAAGACGCTTGAGGGCAAGAAGCATATGGGCCTGGGTGACAGCAGACGGGGCGAGCGATCAGCGGTGATTTTAGGAGGATGGCAAAAAGGGAGAAAAAAAGGAAAAAAATGTCGGTTAGAAATAATTAAATTGTAAAACTAAGGATTTTCAAGTTTATGTCCACAATTTAGGAGATAAACTGGCAAAATATTGGTCAAAATAACAATTTTTCTACATTGTGTAGATTCTTCAAAATTACGTCATTCAGATGTTTAAATATAATTTAACTCTTGAGAGTGTAAAATGAAACCAAATGGACCTGTACGGGTCCATTAAACGATTTGGTTTCATTTTAACCATGTTAATGATTTTTCTTTTAGGACCTTTTTTCTGAGAGTGCACAAATGGAACCAAATGGACCCGCTAGGGTGGAATTCCCCTTTAAGGACTCTAGATTTTGCCCCCCGCCGCACACACTGTCTAGTATAAAATGACAGGTATCAGTCAAAAGGGAGAACTGCATCTGCTATAGGATTTGCATTTTCAAAATCCATATAATAACCTCATGAATGTGTACTGGGCTTTGAGCCTTCAGGGTTTATCATGGCTAATAAGCACTCCATTGACCCTGTCTCACACAGAGAATAACAGATCTGCAAGCATATAACTTGTACATCTGCTATCTTTGCCGTGGGGTGCCTTCGTAAAAAAAATGTATGTATCATGCTATAGCAGTGGCTTTCAACCTTTTTGATACCAGGGCCCACCATATATTCAGCATTTGAGCCACGGACCACCATTTGAGGACATTTTAGCCCCACAGACCCCAAAACTAAAGATTGCTTTTGTCCATCTTCTAGTTGTATAGACTTGGGCTAATTCAGATGATGAATATTTTAACTCTTGAGAGTGTAAAAATGGTACCAAATGGACCCGCAATTCATTTTGACGTTCTCAAGAGTTACATCTGGTTAACCAGCTTAGCTGGGGACCACCTGCAACCCTCTCAGGGACCACTGGTGGTCCCTGGACCACCTGTTGAAAACCCCTGTGCTATAGTGATATACAGCATCTGTGTCACATGAGTCAGAAGTGACAGCACTAAAGCTATGTTTATCACATGCCAACCAATAGGACAGAAGCGTTGGGTGTTGACCCCACTGAGGGCAGCCATTTCAATGCATCAGCCTAACTTTCAGGTCATTACATTATTTTGACCATGATGTGTGCGTGGTGTGAACAAGACCCGCCGGTGACCCACGCTTTGGGCTTCAGAATGTAGAGCAGGTGATGGAGATCGGGCCAAAGGGATGAGGCTAATTCATACACGTGGAAGCATGGCAGAAGGAATGCTTTATGGTTGTGCAAATGAAGGGGCCAGAGAGTTTTACACATGTTGTAAAACAGTTATGGAGAATTAGCACTCTCTCTCTCTCTCTCTCTCTCTCTCTCTCTCTCTCTCTCTCTCTCTCTCTCTCTCTCTCTCTCTCTCTCTCTCTCTCTCTCTCTCTCTCTCTCTCTCCCCCCTCTCTCTCAGTCTTTCATAGAAATCTGGGCACTAATCTGTCTGGCTGGATGAACAGAGATCACTTAGGACAGGGGTTTTCAACAGGTGGTCCAGGGACCACCATCAGACCCTTGCGGGTCGATTTGGTTTCATTTTCACACTCTGCAAAGTCCAGCGTGGAATTGTGAACAAAACAAAAATAATTATTTAGTTTTAGGTCTTTGGGGTGAAATTGTCATCAAATGGTGGTCCGTGGCTCAAATTCTGAATAAATAGTGGGCCCTGGTATCAAAAAGGTTAAAAACCCCTGATTTAGGAGAAACCTAAGAGGAGCAACTCTTATTTTGTCATAACAGGCAAACATGATTCAGAAACGTTCTACTTCACAATGTGTTGCACTTGGCTGTTTTTTGTGAAGAGATTGGGTGCAGAGTGGAGAACGAGTACAGACCCCTGAGGGACCTCGGTCAACAAGTTTAAGTGGTTAAAAATAGTATGGCATCATGCACATACAGTACACGCATCCCACATGGGGTACAATACCTGCAAGTCACGCACGCATGCACCCACGCACACATGCATGCGCCCGCATGCACGTTGTTCCCTTAACCCACCTTCCTTCTTTGTCTGTACGTGTGTGTGGTCTATTTTAGTTCAAGTATTAATTGCTGCTAATGAATATTGTTCCATTTAAAAGATCGCTCATATATCAGCAGTATGCATCACTGTGATGCATTATGGTTGAGACCATTAAGAAACTGTGTGCGTGTTGTGTGTGTGTGTGTGTGTGTGTGTGTGTGTGGTGTGTGTGTGTGTGTGTGTGTGTGTGTGTGTGTGTGTGTGTGTGTGTGCTCGCTCTCCTGTCCCCATTGCCTTAAGCCTTGCTCCTCCATGTAATAATGACAATAACAAAGCCTCACTACAGAGGTTGTGTGTGTGTGTGTGTGCGTGCGTGCATGAGCGCGTGTGTGTGTGTGTGTGTGTGTGTGTGTGTGTGTGTGTGTGTGTGTGTGTGTGTGTGTGTGTGTGTGTGTGTGTGTGTGTGTGTGTGTGGTGTGTGTGTGTGTGTGTGTGTGTGGAGGGGTGGCTGGGTAGAAGCATGGGGGAGTTAGATAGAAAAGATGAAGGACTTAGAGAAGCAATTACCGTGGCAACATTAAAATGTGTGTGTGCACGCACGCGTGTGCATGTGTGTGTGTGTGCACGTGCGCGTGTGTGTTGGCATGAGTTTTTGAAGTTGTGATGGGTGTCAGTCTAATTTGAGGGGAAGGGAAGGCTTGGAGCAGAATCCGGTGCAGACGTGACCACTCACTCTAGTGAACTCGATTAACACCAAGCCTGCTAATTAGAACAGAACACTGTAGGAAAACTAGCATAGACGGACTGCAATGTACGGACGGACAGATGGCAGGACAGACAAACAGACAGTTAGTCAGACAGTCATGGAGACAGACAAACAGAGAGACAGACAGATACAATAATCTTTGGTTGACAAAGTAAAGGGTTTTCTGGATGAATTCTTAAATCGGTCAAGAGCAACGGGGGCTAAGGCAAGGTGATTGAAAGACAGTTGACTTGTTGGTCAATTGGACGTGGTCAATGGGGCACAAGCTTGTAAAGCGGAGCATTGTGTCATATATCACAGTATAGTATTCAATAATGTAGAGTTTATAGACTATTGTGTACAAGTTACTAGGGTTACCATAGCAAACCACCCGGCCTCTGATTGACACATGACTGTCATTACATGACAGTGTAATGACATGACTTCGCAATTTCATAGTATTCATTTAATTCAGGGGCTTCCAACAGGTGGTCTGGGGACCACCAGTGGTCCCTGAGAGGATTCCAGGTGGTCCCCAGCTAAATGATGGACAGTTGGTAACTAAATGGACCCTAGATCAGTAACTCTTGAGAGTGTGAAATGAAACTTATGGGTCCATTTGGTTTCATTTTACACTTCTGAATTGCTTAATTTTCAAGAATCTACACAATTAGAAAATGTAGAAGAATTGTTAATTTGGCCAACATTTTGGCAGTTTATCTCCTGAATTGTGGACAAAACCTGAAAATGGTGGTTTGTGGCTAAAATGCAGAATAAATAGAGGGCCGGGTATGTAAAAGGTTGAAAAACACTGATTTAATTAAACCAAACAAAGTTAAACAGGAAGGCAATTTGGCTCCAACAATGTGTGTTGGTGTTTTTGCTGATGAAGAGCCAATGAAATGAAGCCATGTATGGGGAGA
>CM076966.1:25158359-25168359 GCA_039105355.1 Benthosema pterotum | reverse complement strand
CAACTGACCTACATGAATGTGGCCCAGTGCAAGCACTGTAGTTGTACTAATACCCAATGAGCCCTTCACTAAGTCCCTCCCCATCCGCCCTTGTTCAATAGCCACGCTAGAAGAGGAGAGCTTGACCAGGAAAACTTGAGCTGGATAGGAACATTTGCTAAAGTATGTGGATTGGCATTGGACAGCGAGCAAGAAGGGTTCATTGACAGGAGAACAATTAGACAAAAACTAAAGTGACTTCAAGAAATTCAGAATTGCAATACAAGTATGATTTAGATATTTGAGTTTACTAGAGGCCCTCAGGTCAAGTAACAATACAACTACTGTAATATGCCTGTGTTTAGTGTTGGGAGCTTTGTCGCAGTGCCTGTTATACCCATGTACGTTGTAGGAGGTCTATGCTCGTATATGGATATATGTGCATCTGTCTGTCACAGGTAGACTCTGTGTCTCTCTCATGTGTATGTATGTTATCATGGTGAAAGTAGGCACATCAGTGTGTGTGTGCGTGCGTGTGTGTGTGTGTGTGTGTGTGTGTGTGTGTGTGTGTGTGTTGTACTAACGGTGGTGCAGGGTGGTGCTGTAGTGTTGTGGTCTCCAGGTGTGTGTAGGGGCTCTGCAGACGGACAGACAGTTCAGGGCTTCTGCATCGCTGCTCCCAAACCGCCTCTGGATCCCTGAATGGACCCTGTAGGACGCACACACACACAAACACGCACACACGGACACGCGCACACAGTGGGATCCAGATTTAATCACTAAATTAATCATGTGTCCAGATTCACGTCTCACTTAAGAGTGTGTGCGGTTGGATCCCCCATCTCTCCCTCTCTCTGATCCCTCCTCCCACAGGTAGTGATGGCTTAGTATTAAATCCAGAGGCCAATCCCTTTCATCTCTCCTGGCACAGAGACAGGAGAGAAGGAGTGGATGCCTGTGCTATCCTGTATCATTTCAATTAATAGATGATTATTTCCAGTATAATGTTTAGGAGAGACAGCACAATTTTCTAGCTACCAACACCCTGCTGCGACCAGTTTCTTACTGGTCGTGGCTACTTTCTTCTTGGTCGCGGTCACTGGTTGCTTGTGGTCACAATTAGTGAGCAACTAGTTGCAACCTGGTCGCAACAACGTTCATAGGTAATTTGTGGGTTCCCGCTAGGACACTTTAACCACTCTAACAGAAACTCTTACACTAACCAGACCAAAATACTAACCCTATCTCTAACCCTAAGCCTAAACATAACCACAGGCACATTAACCTGGACTCTGGACCCTCTGGACTGGATTTTGCAAACAAAGCAGGCAAATACAGTATACAGATCAAAATGACGATTAATCTTCTACATTCTCTAATTGTCTAGACTTCTTAAATAAGTGGTGCTAATTCAGTTGATTTAGCACCACTTATTGAGAGTAACTCTTGAGAGTGTAAACATGAAACCAAATAGACCCGCAAGGGTCCATTTGAGAGTGAGAGAGAGAGAGAGTCTGAATTGTCCCCATTATCCGCCGCAGTGTGAAAACTTCACTGTTTCAGAATGGCGGAAATTATAGAATCAATATCAAGTCGCTAATGTGATCCGCAGCAAGCAGGTGGCACGAAGATTTACTTAATCACTAGCTTATCCATGTGTTAAAGGTTATTTCTGTTGACATTGTTTTCTGAATGACACGTGCATGGTGTTACTGTAACAGCCCCACTTCTGTGAAGAGAAGAACAGATGCTGAATCTTATAGCGAAAACCTTCCAGAGTCATCAATCTCCCACAGCTTTTCCACCGTTTACCTTCCCCAGGCGTTATGATGTAAACTTTGTGTACAGATTAAGTTAAAGTGTTGCTGTTTTGTTTGAGGTGACCTTCAGCTGCTATTTGGCATTAAAGAGGACTGGATCGAGGGATTGGAGGGAGGGAGAGATGGAGGGAATGCGGGGAGGGAGGGGCAGAGACCCCGTCCTTGCTCCTATCGCCACGGGATCGCTGGCCGGGTCTGACCACTTCCACAGCTACTACCTCCACCTTATCCATCACGGCTAGATCATTATCACACACACACACACACACACACACACACACACACACACACACACACACACACACACACACACACACACACACACACACACACACACACACACACACACACACACACACACACACACACACTCACGCAGAGATGAACAAACACGCACAGGGAGGAAAGGAGGGGTGGGAGAGAGGAAGAGATGGAGGAGGGGTTCAAAAGGTGGTGAAACCTGTAAAAAGAAAAAGAGTAGATGGAGAGATAGAGAAGTTCAGAGAGCAGGAAGAGAGAAAGTGAGGGCAGAGTTGGCCCGACGCAGAAACAAACAGATGAGAGATGGTGAGAAAGTAGATGAAAAGTGGCGGATGGACAGAGATGGAGGGAGAGAGAGGAGTTGGGGCAGAAAGAGAGTGATGGAGAGAGGAGGTGGGTAAAAAGAGGAAGGGGGGGGGGGGTGGTGGTATGTAGATAAATAATGTGTTCTTCACCATGCAGTGTAGCGCCAACACTCTCCTGCCTTCATTAATGAACTCACCCTAACTACAACCAGCTGGAGACGTGTGTGTGTGTGTGTGTGTGTGTGTGTGTGTGTGTGTGTGTGTGTGTGTGTGTGTGTGTGTGTGTGTGTGTGTGTGTGTGTGTGTGTGTGTGTGTGTGTGATCCGAGGGCTAATAAAACGAGACAAATCCACGCCTCATTTCTGCTCACTTATGTTTTACATTACTAGAAACCAATAATAGGGAAAGCACTTTGCCATAAAAGGCTGTCGAGCGTAAATAACACAAATGGCAAAATGGCCCCTCATCAAATCATCAACACACAGTGTGCACACACGTGCACGCACGCCGCACACGGACACATGCATGTAGGCATGTGTGTGTGTGTGTGTGTGTCTGCACGCACCACTCCAGCTGGATCAAGAGAATACGACAAAACAAATGTCAATACAATTAAAAAGGAGGACTCACAAAAGTTATTCTCAAGGCTTCTCAAGAATGAACAAATGTCTAATAAAACACTGATGTTTCATTATTTGAAATAGATTGCAATAATTTCAGGTTTGGCCATGTATCATGCATAAACATTGATTATTTTCAAATTGATGGCTTTATATTTACTTTAGTTAAGTCAATACTGCCTGGCTAAATATCATTGGGCAGTTAATAGGGGTGTAAAAATCCAGTCATCTGGGCGGATCTATCAATTGATGACATAAAGGGAAAATATCAGTTCCCATTTTTAATACTCATAATTATTATAGTTAACCCAAAGCATGTCCACAGTTTGGTTAACTGGATTGCAATACGTCTTCTATGCACCCCTGAATCTGAGCTGATATTTATACCTTAATGTCATGTTTAAATCCATCCAGATTTCAGTTTTAGATAGATGAGCCAGAATAGCTGATCTGTTCAACACTAAAATGCACCCTCAAGTGTGAAGTTGATTTCATGAATGGACAGACAGACAGTTCCTGGAATTTATAGATAGCCGACTTGAAGATGATTTAACCTGCCAGAGAATCATTAATATTGCAACAGTTATAAGATTAAGTCATCATTAAAAGTATCAGTAATGCAATTATTGTCAATTGCATTTTGTTTGACTGTGAGCTGATTAGGGTTGGCCGATGTCTATTTGCGTGTGACACCATGATGTGCACAACAACCAAACATCATTGTGGGTTGTTTTTATCAATAAATTATCAAATGGAGGATTATCATTGCATGGAGTGAACTCAGCTCTACTGACTTTTACTTGTTTTCTGACCTCCTCACTGTAGCCGGTCATCACTGTATACCAGGGGTGCCCACACTTTTTTGACTTGAGAGCTACTTTCAAAATGACCGGCTCAACAAGATCTACACATCAAAAATGTGATTGTTCCATTACTAAAAATCCATTTAAAGGCCCCCTAGAAAGTTTGAGCTTTGAAATAGTTGTGATGGTGTTACTTACCGTTAGTGTGTAAGAATAATGCACTTATAATGAAAAATATTTTTTGTATATTTCTTGTAATATTTCTTGTATATGCTACTACTGACGTTTGAAAACAGAATTTGGGGTTTGAGTTGATGGCTCGTGATGTTGAGTTTAGATTCTCGCACCCAAAACTAAAAACTTTCACGTTTTTGTCCACAATTGGGAAAGAGAACTGGCAAAACGTTGGTCAAAATAACAATTATTCTCCATTTCCTAATTGTGTGGACTCTTGAAAATTCCAGTATGTAATTCAGATGTTTAGTTATAATTGAACTCGTGAGAGTGTAAAATGAAACCAAATGGACCAGTAAGGGTCCATTTTGTAACCTTTCCCAATTGGGGGGGGTCTGGCTCAGAGAGTTGTAGATAGTATAGTAGGCCTAGTGTAGTGTTTCAAATCATAATAAACATGAGCACTTTGATTTGAAATACGCTGTATCTTTGAAAGGTTGTTTGCATGCCATCATCTTTGGTGGGGCAGTCAGGGCATTTAGGGGGGCATTGCACCCCCATGCCCTGCACGCCTAGATTCGGCCCTGGCTGAGAGACAGCTAGACCTCACATTATACTGTACCAAAGAAAGCCCAGAAACATGGCATAATGGCATATCCTGCATGACACCACAACCAAGGCAGTCGCCTCCAAGCAAACTAAAGTCCCCTCCCATATCCAGGGGAATCTCAAGCTACTCACTTTCCACTTGATGTGAAAGGGGCATGGGGGCATGTGATCTCTGCAGCTTCCTGTACATGGAGTAGAGCTACCCCTGGAGGCCATAATGTGGGGGGGGGGGGGGGGTTGTATCCTACCCTGAAGCAAGAGCCATGAGTGGCATTTTGGAGGCAGTACAGTGGGACTACTGGTGGTGTGCAGTGTGACCCCAGATGCACAAACACACAATTATCTCAAATTATAGTACTATAAGGCAAGATAACAATCATTTGTGGGTTACGTAGTGCACATGTCCCAACACTGTTTTTAGGTGTGCTAATGTAGCATTGACAGTACAACTCCGAGTGGAAAAGCAACAATGCTGTTTTTCATAATAATAAGCAACAATGCTGTTTTTCATAATACATGTTGTAATATCATCATCACTACAACCCGCAAGTTGTGTGGGAAGACTAGGTGGGGAACTGGGGAACAATTTGCATACAAAAATACATATACTGTATGTATTTCTGTATGCAGAAATGCATAGCGAAGGCCTCATGCCTATAGTGGCTCACACATGGTAAAGGTCCCTGCGGTGCATGCCTTGTGTGAGCCATGTCTCACACTTTAATGATGTCATCCTGCTTTAACAGCAGCTTTAGAGGATCTGGGTGGGAGGCAGCTTTAACATGACATGCTGTTATCCAGTTTCTTTCTGGCCTTTTACTTCTTCCTCTCCCATTCCCTCACTCATTTTTATTAATCTAATTGTTTCATCCTCCATTCAGTCTCTCGTCCATTCCATCCATCCATCCATCCATCCATCCATCCATCCATCCATCCATCCATCCATCCATCCATCCATCCATCCATCCATCCATCCATCCATCCATCCATACCTTGTTCGGTGTGTGTGTGTGTGTGTGTGTGTGTGTGTGTGTGTGTGTGTGTGTGTGTGTGTGTGTGTGTGTGTGTGTGTGTGTGTGTGTGTGTGTGCGTGTGCGTGTGAATGTGTGTGACACAGCAACCTTTGGCTGCAGGCTCAAGGGTGCCTCACCTGTGGTTTGTTTCCATGTAGTGGGGGTAGCACAGGCCTGGAGGTGCAACAGTAGTAGGTGGTTTTCATCCAGGGAGCAGCCCCTGGGGGAGAGGGACCTCCGGGGCCTGCAGGCCGGCCCAGGAGAGCATCTCCATTCCTGGGGGAGAGTCTGATGGTGGGCGGGGGCCTGGCCCGTCTCAGAACCAGCTCCATCTCATGAGGGAACGGTCTGAAGGGAGAGTTAAAAACCCCTGGGCGCTGGAGGGAGGGGGAGAGAGAGAGAGAGAGAGAGAAGATAATTGAACTATTTCTGAAAACGCAAAAGTCATAGGCTGCCTAGTGCCTAGTATCCAGAGGGGAGTAGAAACAGGCATTAGCCTGAGGCTTGCTAACTGGTGAGCTACATGAACTCAGATAGAGAAGTGTGTCATCAAGAGACATTCCTTCACCTGGTGACTCACTATAGTGCCTGTGTTGTTGTCAAAGCCATGCATTAACCTTGATGCAGGACGGGGAGGGAAGAAAAAGTGTCTGGGATCATTCATTTCCAGCTGGAGTAGTAGTGGGAACGTGATAAAACAATAAACAAAACTAAGCAGAGATTAAGTGCATCGCGATGATCGCCGATGCACATCAACCGTTTGGAGAATAGACGGGCAAGTTGGTCATCCAGTCCCTATATACAGTATACAGTATATGGTACTATGTATAACTCATAGAAAAATCTAAAAATCTTTCAACACAGGTTTAATAACAGAAACTCATGGCAGATATATTAGGCCATCAGACTGTAATAAAGTCATAAACACACACACACACACACACACACACACACACACACACACACACACACACACACACACACACACACACACACACACACACACACACACACACACACACACACACACACACACACACACACACACACACACACACCCCTGCTCTGAAATAGAGTAGAGATTTGCCACAGACGGCTTCAGTAATAATTATTCAAATCAGAGTGATCCTTTTGGCTGTGTTAATTACCAGACCAAAGCAACGAGTTAGAGAACTCTCTATCTACTCTATATGCTAATAACACTGTCTGCTATTTAGGCCACTGTATAAGTGACTGGAACAACAGAGAGAGAGAGAGAGAGAGAGAGAGAGAGAGAGAGAGAGAGAGAGAGAGAGAGAGAGAGAGAGAGAGAGAGAGAGAGAGAGAGAGAGAGAGAGAAAATGACTCCAACTCTCTCGAACCAGGTCTCACTTCTTTTAAAATAACACATTAGCAGAGTGGTTCATTAGCAAATGTTTCATTATTAGATTTCGAGTACTTCTGATGTAAATGTCAAGTATTTTAGTTAGCACACTGTTGACCCGCACTTAAAGCGGAGGTTTGCTATTCATAGAGTACAGCGAAACAGTCAGTGGGATGTGCATGTCTAGCTTTGACTTGCAGGAACACACTGCTGTTTTTTTGGCAAAACAAAATGAATACTGTATTCATGGGTAGCAGGTACTGAGAATGGGAAAGGTTCCTGGCAAAGAGAGCCTTAATGGCAAAAACAGCTGATCCACAAGTTGTGAGTTTGCGACACATTTTGAGAAGATAGATCAGTGATACAGTATAGCAAGTGTTTTCAACAGTTTTTTTGCATCAAGGTCCATTGTTTAATGCGAGTTGGAGCCACAGACCACCATTAGATTAGATTTTACCTCTCAGACCTTGAATTTTGAATATTTTACTGGAAAACAAACAAACTCTGACTGTGTAGACTTCTTGATAATTAAGTAATGAAGATGTTTAACAACTCTTTAGAGTGCAAAGGGTACACCTGGATGCATTTTACACTCTCAAATAGTTAAAGATCTCCAGGGGGTCCATTTGGTTGCCAACTCTCCATCATTTAGACGGGGACCACCAAAAAGGAACCCCTTCAAGGACCAGAGATGGTCTCCTGAACACTGGTTGAAAACCACTGCAGTATCCCACAGTATGGTGATTACATCACAGCCGAACGGACGGGGTCATAATGTTTCTTAGCTGTGATATAATCAATATATACTACAGCCTGTTGTAGTGTTGTATGATGTCATAAAAATGTACTCAGTTTGGCAGAGAGAGAGAGAGAGAAACAAAAAGAGAAAGAGAGGGAGAGATAGGCAGTTGGGATTTCAGAAAAAAGGCCTCCTATAAGGAGGTTAGAGGCATTTGGGGGTAAAAGTGGGTAACCAGTCCATTTTACACAATTCAAGGGTGCTGAATCCGAAAAAAATGGTTACCAAGCAAAATTTTGAGTCCTTACCCCCCAAATCCAAGATTTTGGGGGGTAACCAAAGGTTTTTCAGACATAACTTGAAATGCATTGATTTTACGCCCCATAAGTGTATTGAACGTTAATATAAAGTTGGGCATTACGGACGATTTGGTACCAAGTACATGTCTGTACCTCCTACGGTTCTTGAGATACAGCATTTAGGTACTTTCACAAATTGAGGAGAGCAGGACATCTGTAACACTGATTCTTAAGTCCACCAAATGGTGATACAGGCGTGAAAATTGGTACACACACTCCTCAAACCCAACTATTTCCAAAAGTACTGCGTGTCCTGCAAAATTCCAAGATGGCAGCCACCAAAATCCAAGATGTCCGTCCAAAAATGTGGTTTTTCATTAATAACTCGAAATATGAAGATTTTAAGCCCCATACATGTATTGAACGTTAATATAAAGTTGGGCATTACGGACATTTGGATACCAAGTACATGTCTGTATGTACTACGGTTCTTGAGTTACAACATATCGGTAGTGATGAGGAACCATAATGGTAACATTTTGGCACGTTTGACTCTTTTACTCAAAGATCCCTTTATCATCATGTCAACCATTTTCAGGAAACGGACCTACATCTGTCCGCTATCATAAAACACTTCAAGTTTTTTAATTGATGAAACGGGTCGGGAGTTATTAAACCGAACGTGAAGGCTGTTTTAGTGTTAAATTTGCTGCGTATATTTTGCAAAGATAAGCCACCCAGAAATGTCTGTCTGTGCATCACACTGAGTCGGTCCTTCACAATAAGAGTACATGTGAACCGGACGCACCAAGTGTCGCATGTGCCATATAGTAATGGTATGCTGTAAGTAAGTATGCTGTGTAATAGTGTAATAGGCTAATACGTGTAATAGCATAATATATGTACAATAGGCCAATAGTGTAATAGTGCAATAGTGTAATATATGTGCAATAGGCTAACAGTGTATTATATACAATAACGCCATAGTGTAATAAGTACAGCAGGCTAATATGTGTAATAGTGTAATACATGGAATAGTGTCATAGGCTAATATGTGTAATAGTGCAATACATGTGCATTGGGGTGAAAGTGTAATATATGCAATAGTGTAATAGGGCTAATAGTGTAATATATGTGCAATAGGCTAATAGTGTATTCATATACAATAATGTCATAGTGTAATAAGTACAGTAGGCTAATGTGTAATAGTGTAATACATGGAATAGTGTCATAGGCTAATATGTGTAATAGTGCAATGCATGTGCATTAGGGTGATAGTGTAATATATGCAATAGTGTAATAGTGTAATATATGTGCAATATGCTAATAGTGTATTATCTACAATGTCATATTGTAATAAGTACAGTAGGCTAATCATAGGGTAATATGTGTAATAGTGCAATATGTGTGCATTAGGGTAATGTTGTAATATATGCAATAGTGGTATAGTTTAATTACACTATTACACACATTGCTCTAGAACACAATTACATATATTACAACATTACCCTATTGCACATATATTACACTATGACACTATTAGCCCTATTACACTATTGCATATATTACACTATCACCCTAATGCACATGTATTTCACTATTACACATATTAGCCTATGACATTATTCCATGTACTACACTATTACACATATTAGCCTACTGTACTTATTACACTATGACATTATTGTATATAATACACTATTAGCCTATTGCACATATATTACACTATTACACTATTATCCCTATTACACTATTGCATATATTACACTATTATCCTAATGCACATATATTGCACTATTACACATATTATCCTTTGACACTATTGCATATTACACTATTACCATATTGTACATATATTATGCTATTGCACGTATTAGCCTATTACACTATTACACTTATTAGCATATTATACCATTACTGTATGACAAATGCTACACTTGGTGCGTCCGGTTCACATTTACTCTTATTGTGAAGGACAGACTCAGTGTGATGATGCACAGACAGACATTTCTGGG
>CM076966.1:25115859-25150859 GCA_039105355.1 Benthosema pterotum | reverse complement strand
CCCCCCAGCTCTACTCCCCCTCTCATCTCCATCTCTCATCTCTTCTGCCTCTCCTCTCATCGCGATCTCTCCTCTCCTCTCCTCTCCTCTCCTCTCCTCTCCTCTCCTCTCCTCTCCTCTCCTCTCCTCTCCTCTCCTCTCCTCTCCGTCTCCCAACCTACCCCATGCACTCCAACCCTCCACCCACTCCTCCTCCTCCGCCACCTCTCCTCTCGGATGAGTTAAAACAGTTTGCCACGTTGCCGCCGTTGTGTTCGCCGCAGCATCACAGGGATAAGTTATTTATCTGATTATGGCGGTAATAATTACACAGCTGTTTATTGCAGATAGAGAAATAACTCATGCAGCCAACAGGCCGTGATGGAGGAATATGCACGTGCACACACACACACACACACACACACACACACACACACACACACACACACACACACACACAGTAAATATGTAAAGCGGGCCTGCTCTGCTTTTCTAATTGCCCACCACCACCACCACCCCTCGCCCCCCTCCTGCATGCCCTTATTAAAGCCCAGGAACTTTAAAGTGTCTCCCTGACAAAGTGATAAATTGTTGGGTAACAGAGGGAAAGTGTGGCAGAGAGGGGGTTGCACCGGGAGGTCCTGACTTCATTAGGCTCTGCAGGAGAAGAGGAGAGCAAGGAATGAATGAGGATGGACGCCACCATAGAACCCTGAGCCTCAGAGAGAGAGAGAGAGAGATGGAAGGTGAGGACGAGGGGAGTGTTAGCGCCTGTATTAGCAGAGTGCTGTGGCTAATGAAATGACACAGATGGTTTTGTACGGAGAGATCTGTCAGGACAGATAGAGAGAGAGAGAGAGAGAGAGAGAGAGAGGGTGGATTCACTGGTCCAAGTGCTGCTTCTATATCATTAACATGCACGGACGGTCAGTCTGCGCTAAATGGAGACCATTAGTCCAACTTTGAATAATTTATACAGACGGAAAGACAGGCAGAGTGAGAGACAGACGGACGGACATTGTGTGTGCGTGTGTATGCACTGATGGTTGAGTGATCAGGTGGTGTGTGTGTAGAAAGCGATAGAGAGAAATAGAAAAAGAGAGCTAGAGCGAGAGAAAGCAAGCAAGAGAGAGAGAGACAGAGAGATCAGCGAGAGAGACAGAGAGAGAGAGAGAGAGAGAGAGAGAGAGAAGGAACACAGACAGGATGTTTTAAATAAAATGGCTGCACGGCGTTAATTGATCACGACCCCAACAGCACTAAATAAACAAGTGATTAACTGGAGAGAGAGTGACCTCATCACCCCAAACTGCTGCGGAGGAGGGGCCCTCTGTGCGTGCTTGTGTGTGTGTGTGTGTGTGTGTGTGTGTGTGCGCATGTGTGCGCATGCTTGCGTATATGTGCGTGCAAGCATACATGTGTGTTTTTCTATGTGTGTGTGTGTGTGTGTGTGTGTGTGTGTGTGTGTGTGTGTGTGTTAATGAGGATACCAGGGAATGGCGCACATGGCTGGTAATGAACCAGTGGCATCAGTGAAATGACAACAGCCAAGCGTCTCATCTCTCACTCAGACTAATCCCTCTCCGTAATCCCTCTCTTCCTGATTCCTTCAATCTGTTCGCATTATTCGCTCTCTGTCTCTCTCTCTTTATTGAGAGAAATTAACCAGGGTAACTAACCAGGGCTACAACCAATCCCGCAACAAAAAGCACATTAAAACTTATGGCACAAACAAAGCGAAAACATCCCTATCAACCAAGCACAAACTAATCCCACTATACATGTTAATTTATCCTAAGCAGGCGATAGCAATGCTTACTAACCAAGCTACAAAAGAACCCTTTCTACAAAACCATAAGAAAAATAAACCCACTTAGTTTACTAACCACACTAAAACTATAATCCCATAATAAAAAAACATAAGAACCAACCATGCCATTGCTAATAAACTGTACTAGCTACTAATCACATAAACTAAACCCAGCTAAAACTAACACCACATTCAAACTCATCACATGAACCTAAACATAACTACAAATAATACCACATTCAAACTACTCACACTAACCTTGCTAATATAATACCAAGCCTCCACATTGGCTGACCAACAGTGAAGCTGCCAACTACTCTACTGGCCAAAGCGGTGACATCATGTGCATAATGTACATCAACCCTGACCTCACAATTTGGGGGCACTCTTAACTTATAGTAACTTAAGAGTTATAATTGCAGTTCCGGCAGTTTTATTTCAAAGTGCCACTGAAGACTGTGGAGAAACCTCCATTGAAATGAATGGAATGAACCCTTTATAACCCCATGGCTAAAACTAAAGGGGCTTCCAGACGGCAACGATAAACGCCGGCGTTATCGTCGGGCGAGTTTCTTTGCCGACATTAAGAAAATCGCCCGTCGATAAACGCCGAGCGTTTTATGCCGGGAGGGGAGGGGAGGGGGGCGCACGAAATGCGTGGCTCAGCAGCCAACAGACTACACTTGCCAGTAGCCTACATCCTTGCAGTCAGCAGGCTACCTGATCATGATCACGCTGAATTTACAATTCATTTACAATGAATTAATGACTCACCGTCACCAGTCACCAATAATGATGGCTGCAGCCGTAGAGGTTGACATTTGAACGTAGACTATAGTTATTCCAAGTTGTGTAGGTTAAAATAAGATGGGCAGCATCCATCACGGTTTAAATATGTTGTATCATAAACTCTGCTGGCTAAAAGCATGTAACCAACATGCTTCATTTTGTCATAGCGTGACCGTGACACAAACTCACAACACGTCGCGCAATAATGCGTTGTAAACATTAGAACGTTAGAGCAGAATTGCCACAACTCACGTCATGGCCCAGCTCAGGGTCGGATATAGAGGGGGGGCAGGGGTGGGCACAGCCCACCCAAACGTGCATCCTGCCCACAACCAGTGGACCACTAGTGGTCCACAAAAGCCGAATAAATAGTGGGCCCTGGTATAAAAAATGTTCAAAAGCACTGCTTCTTGTGAAAAACTTTGGAGTTGCCCACCCGCCATTCTTCCAGCCCACCCTAGTAGGGCTGGCTAGATCCTGTCCTGGCTCGGCTGCGCCAGAGCCTTAAATGAATAGGGAATCCACTCCTGGAACAGAAACGGTGAAGTCACTGCGCAGGTCTACTGGTAGAGGGTCCTCACTCCTCATTATGTTTGTTTGCTATAAATCGACCAGCGTTTTACAAAAAGTTCACTGAGATTGAACTTTTTAAAACTCGCGCGCGTGTGCTCGTTTCGTGCACGCGCGCGCGACAAAAATCAGTGACGCCGGGCGGAAAACGACCGGCGTTAAACGCTCTCTTGAACGCGGGCCGATTTTTGAACTTTTGTGCTTAAAAAACGCCGGCCCCATTGAGAATGAATTAGAGTGGGCGATTTATTCCCCGCCGTCTGTAAGCCCCTTAATGCTACATTAAAACTAACCTGATATTTCTTATATAAATGCACCGTGTCTCTGTATGTCTGTCTATGCATCTATACTGTGCTGTGTGTAACTCGAGAGCATTAGCCACACCACATTTGACAAATGTGTTCCACACCCCCACAGCGAGGGCCTGGTGTCGGGTTGGTCGGACACACGGTTGTCCAGAACCAACACAATACTCCATTTGAGCATGGCTGACACAGAACGCTATATACAGGAATAAATGGACACCGGGAGACGGATACAGAAATCTCCATGGCATAGACCATATCTGGGCATTATGCGGCCCGGGGGCCAAATGCGACCCTTTGGCTGACCCTGACCGGTCCAGGGACCACCAATGGCCCTTGAGGTAAATACTGGAAAGTTGTTTAGCCAGATGTAACTCTTTGAGAACGCAAACATAAAATCAAATGGACCCTTGCGGGTCCATTTGGTTTCATGTTTACACTCTCAAGAGCTAAAATATTCATCCTCTAAATTATTCTACACAATCAAAGAATGTAAAAGAATGGTCATTTTGATCTGTACATCTGCCTGTCTTGTGTGAAATCCAGCCTGGAATTGTGGACAAAAATGAAATAAATCTTTAGTTTTGGGGTCTGGGGGGATAAAATATCATCAAATGGTGGTCCTCTGTGGCTCAAATACTGAATAAATAGAGGGCCCCGGTGTCAAAATGGTTGGTCTCACTCTTACCTTTATCTTGAAATTAAAATATCATGCAGACTTTAGTTCAGCCTTTAGTTTTGGCCCTCCACAATATTTTATGCATCTCATTTGGCCCCTTGGGAAAATTAATTGCCCACCCCTGGCATAGACGGACACAGACATAAACAGGTACAACGGGTAGCACAGGTACAACGGGTAGCACAGGGCATGGACCTCCAACTTCCATTGTTACTGACTCACTGCTCTACAGCTGGGCACTACTAGTATATAGTTCCAATGAACTGCAATAGCTAAAACTAATACCGCATTTACACTAATTCTAATAACCTAGCTAAAACGAATACCACATTAAAACTAATCCAACTAACGTAGTATAGATGAAAATGAATCCCACTGACGATGGATCTCTCACAGACAACACGCTGGTCTGGGAGTCACTACAGTGACTTATTTTAATTATCTTCTGGTATGGGTTTTATTCCTGCTCACATTATACTATGTGTCAGAATTCTTGATGAAGTGGCCATTTGTGCGTGTGCGTGTGTGTGTGTGTGTGTGTGTGTGTGTGTGTGTGTGTGTGTGTGTGTGTGTGTGTGCGTGCACACGTGCATGCATGAGGTTATGTTGTAATACAATACTTATAGCAACACTTCCTTAATGCACTTTATGAGCGCAGTCACCTGTACTTCGACAGGGGAGGTGAAGGAGGGTGGAGAGGAGAAGAGGAGGAGGAGGAGGGGAGAAGGGGAGTCAGTGATCCAAGGAGCACTTTAACAAATTTACATTTAATTTTAGCAGAGGCCGCAAGATATTTTCTGGCAAAATATATTAGCGACATTACCCCCCCAAAAAGGGGACTATTAGCTAAATGTCGCTTTTTTCCTTCTTTTTTGTCAAAAATAAAAGATGTCGTCTCTGCAGCGCTGAGCCCTGCAGCTTCAAATCAGACACTAATTTTTAATTTCTTTACATCGTTCACTTCTCTCCCTCTCACCCCCCAGGCGCCTTGGAGGACTCTCTCTCACTCTCTCTCTCTCTCCCTCTCCTCATCCTTTCTTCATCTCCTTCCATCCAACCCATGGTTTGCTCTACTGTAGCACAAGTTAACCAATGTCTTTCTTTCTTTCTTTCTTTCTTTGTATACAAGGTATAACTCACACTCGTCCTCCACCCCCCCCCCCCCCCCCCTCCTCTCGATGAGGTTATGGGAACACTAGTCCACCTTTTCCCCAGCTGCCTTTACATTAATCAAATCAATTCATCTTCAGCGAGTCTTTCCTGCTGTTCTGCATAAAATGTTGTTGTGCGAGGAAGGTAGCGGAGGTCCCTGGACGAACCATACATCACCAACACAACCCATACATCACAAGAACACCCTGGAAAACCAAAAAGGAGGGACAATATTCACTTTCTACATTTCCTAATCCATAAAATGTGTAATTACAATTTTAAAGGTAGAGCAAAGCTGGATACTGTGCTTTGGGGGGCAGATAAAAAAATTGTTCTCTCTCTGAACAAAGAAAAATTCAGATGCGACAGGTAAGATTTTTAGTTGGTAGGCTAGGCTTCAGCCATTGCTGATTTTGTGTTCTAAAAATATGTTACAAAAAAAAAGGAATAAAAACAAGATGAAAACTAAGCTATAATTTAGACTAAGAAAATTCCATTAACTATTAAAAACATTTTAAATCTGGTGCCATCAAGGCCCACCAAAAGGTCTTTTTGTCGACAAAATCAACTGTATAGATTTAGTCAACTAAAATCTTGTGATATTTAGTAGTCTAAAACTAGACTAAAATGAACACATTTCGTGTGACTAAGACATAACTAAAACTACATTTTATGCAAGACTACAACTAAAAATCTAAATTTGCTGTCTAAATCAACAGTGCCTCGACTCTCCTCTGTCTATTAAACAAAGCAAACCTAAAATAACATTGTGAACCTTGTCCCCTACAAGCCTTATGCCCTGTCTGCATTTTAGACAGACGTGTTGTCGGCGATGTTTTAATTTGGAACTTTTTACTGACTATTAAAGAGTAGAACTTGAAAGATTTGGTTCAAAACACATCTGATTTCTTCTTTTTTTCTACAATGGATAATTAAGAAATTCATCAACAGTGTGCAATACAGTAATAATAGAAATGCAAATTCAAATGATTACCAAACTACACACACCAGGTGCATAAGTTAAAGCTCTCCTCTGCACTACCTATAACTGGACCTCAAGATAAAATAGTGGCCATTTAATTGACAGGAGTACCCCAGAGGTCTAAACTAGGCCCCATATAGACAGGCAAAATACTATAACAATCTCATTAATAATTATGCACAATACAAAACTGTACAGAATAAAGTCTTTTTTATCCATTTGATATAGGGTTTCCCTGTTATATTGATTATTGTCAAATAATTTGACACATGGGTGGAAATAACAAGGAAAATCCGAAACTTTTCTCAGTTGATCCTAAGTATTTTTAAATAGGCTAAATATCTACTTAATTATGCACAATACGAAAATTTACAAGGCACAAAGCTCACAAGCTGAGTCTGTTGGTAAATCAACAGACTTGTTGCCAGTAAATTTAAATAAAGACGAAGAAGAAAGAGGAAAGCTGAAGGAGCTCATCTGGTCTCTACACATGGCCAGTGGGTTCTCATGCAGACTGGGGTTCATGTGACTTACAAAATTTGCAGTAGGCTACATCATATTGAGTCAAACTCGGATCATGCATTTTTAGTTTTGACATTTATGCATCAAGCATTTTCACCTGAGGGATTTTTTTTACCTGACAAGGTCGTTCTTCATGACCAGTCCTTGCAGGTATTTCTTGCGAGCGTAGAAGCTGTGGATGTATTTTCTCACATAGAAACCTCTCCACCAGCGCTGGATCTGGAGGAAAAACAGATAATCAACAGATACATGTATGTATTTAATGTCTATCTAATACATCTCACAATACATACATTTGAGAACATTTGAGTACTGTGAAAGAAATGTTCTGCTTGTCTAAGCAATGAAATCTGTTCAGCAAGAAGATTAAACTCTAGTACTACAGTATAGGTCTGCACCTAATACACCCTTAATCACCCTTAAAAAATATCTATACAAGCTCACAATTCATCCTAATGTAGTTTTTCCAACAAATGTTCAACGATACTAGGGAAGGGATACTATGGATAAAGATGCTATGAATCAATAATGAGAAAATTATTGGTATCTGCGCAGGCTTTGATTTGATTGATAATTGCATTAACGAATTGCAGAATGGGCACAGTTCAAAGAGACGGTGAGACAGAAGAAACATTTACAATAATCATGATCTGTATCTAACTTTTCAGAGAGAAAATTAAATAAATGGATTAATATTATGTTGCCAATGCTTTACTATCATTCATATATATATATATATATATATATATATATATATACACTGTACACGGATGCATGCAGACATACATGTGGTAAATGGACACATGCCTCCACATAGGCAGACAGATATGCATGTAAGCGTACAAATATGGGCACACACGTCTTCAAGCATGCACACACACACACACACACACACACACACACACACACACACACACACACACACACACACACACACACACACACACACACACACACACACACACACACACACACACACACACATGCATGCATGCGCAATACACACATACACGCACACGGAGGCTAGAGGCCCATTCTGAAGCGGTGTGGATGTCCTTCAGACTAATTAGGAGATTAAAACAACAGAAGGTAAAAGAATAATCAGACGGCAAGTGGAGAGAGAAGAGAAGAGAGGAGAGCTTGGAGAAAAAAGAAGAGGAGAGGAGAGGGGAATGGAATGGAAAAAAAGAGCAAAATGAGAATTAGCATTGATCTACCAGTCAATAGATAATTTTAAATAAAGTAATTGCCGCCACCAAAGTTCTTGTTGACCTTTTTTTGACTAGTGGAATCAATGCAGTTGAATGTAATAGAGAAGCGAGCGTGGCGTGTAAACACTGGTTTCTATTACAGCGCTAATGCATGATCTTCTGTTAGCCACAATGCTGTTATGAAGCCAAGCCAACGGGACAGTCACCCAGGGGATTCAACAATGATTCTCTCTCTCTCTCCTGTGTGTCTTAATTTAACTCAGTGAACAAATGTGACCGTGCACCTAAAAAAATAGATTAACTGATTATTGATCAATAGGAAAATAGAGCTTAAGTGGTTAATTAATAAAAACAATATGATTTTTTACACCGATTGATTCATGTACAGTATGAAAATCTATATTGTCGCATATTAAGGCTGTCCCCGACTAAGGATTTATATTGTCAACTAGGACTGTGATTGGTCGACTAGGTCAACTATATTAATTGGTATATCAAATAAGCCAATCTCTTAGTTCAGTGGTTTTCAACCAGTGGTCCGGGGACCACCAGTGGTCTTTGAGAGGGTTTCAGGTGTTCCCAGGGCTAAACGATGGAAAGCTGGTTAACCAGATGTAACTCTTTGAGAGCGTAAAAAAAGCATGTTTACACTCTCAAGAGTTCAAATATTCATCATCTGAATTAGCCCAAGTCTACATAACTAGAGAATGTAGAAGATTAATGGTCATTTTTGATCTGTATGTTTGACTGTTTTTTCCCCAAATCCAGCCTGGTAGTTTGGACAAAAGCAAAATAAATCTTTTGTTTTGGGTCTGTGGGGTGAAAATGTCATCAAATGGTGGTCTGTGGCTCAAATGCTAAATGAACCCCTGGTGGATTCTAAACAATTAGCAACGTCTTTTATTATATAAAACAAACAATTAAAGGTAGCCTCTGCACACACAAAACTGTGAAAAAAACTAGATTGTCTTAATATACTTTTGTATATGCTTTAGGTCATAGACCTTCAGCGATGCCAGTAGTAAGTCAATCTTTTTGGCTCAAGCACTTTACCTACTTTAGTCTATTGGCAGATGAACAGTGTTTTGTCCACTCTCAAAGGATTGCTTTAAAACAAATGAATTTTACGGTAAAACCGTATAGTGATAAAGAGATTCTACGAGACACCATGTTTCATACGTGCGGACAGTGGCACATAAAAGGGAACCTTTAGAACACTTAACGATAACTTAAAAATATATATCTATACTTAAATTCAAATTAAATTTTTCATATTGTGCCAGCCAGGTCATAATGTTATATCACTTTCTCCGCTCTTAAAGTGGTGTCTCCGGGCTTTCTGTAGGACCTGTTGAAAGCCCATGGTCAGGGTTGGACTGACCATAGGTCTTACAGGCATATTCCCAGTGAGCCACGACTGTAGGGGGGCACTAGGGGGCGCTAAAAATAAAGTAGTGAGAATCATAAAAGCACTCTCTCTTTTGGGTTTCTGAAAAATAACACATCAAACGCACTTTTAAGCCACATTTGGGGTCTCCATGCAGTCAGAAGTTATGGCTTCTGGGTCCTTGGAATAGAACACATTTGAACACCTGTTTTGAAAAATATTAAGACAGATGACCGTTTAACTCATTCTCTCTTGCGTAATAGGGAAGATAAAGCAACAAATAATCCTGGGATTGTGATGAATGACAAATCATCAAGAAAATCAATTTGACCACAAGTAAAAAAAATATATCAATATTTAAATAGTTTAAAATGAATTTGCGCTTAAAAAATAAATACAAATTGTTGGACACCTGACCAGTGACCACAACCTGAAACTTCCATGGGTGATTCCACAAGATCCTGTTTCAGCAATGTCCTTTTCTTTTCTCTTTCTCATCGCTCTGTATCTATTTTTCTTTCCACTATGAATTCTCAGTGCTTCCTGAATACATGTATGTGTTTTCTTTTACAGGGCTAATAAAGCACTTTCCCTTCCACCTCCAGCAGCTTCTGCTCCACTTTAACTGGTGACATCATCCCTGACCTCTGACCCCACGACCTCAGATGGCTGGTTGTGGACACTGACCCTGGATCTGTGGTCTGACACGCAGGGGTGGCCGGCTTTATTTGTGTCCATTGCCATCGAATATAAAACTCAAAACCTCTCCATTTCCAGGCTCTCCGGCCAACACCCAAACATCTGGCTTGATCTGAACGTCGATGCGGCCTCTTCAATAAACACGGGGTGGGATTCCTTTTGTTGGCCTGTAAAAACCTTTAATGGCTTCGGCTGAGTGAAATTGTTAGGCAAAAGAGTGGGCTGCGTGGAACAGTAAAAATATAAGGTTTCAACGCCATATCCTCGTGTAAAAGTGCCAAAGCGTCAGTCAAAGGCACAGCCTTATGATTTATGGGTTTACAGTAGTAGCTGTTAAAATGATATGAGGAAGAGAGAGCATTTTACAGGAGGAACGTGACAGCAGGGGGAATGCTGAGAGAGAAAAAAAATCATAGAAATGTCCTGGAGAGCCCCAGAAGCCATGAGGAAAGCCCCTGAAGCATTACGGAATCACACTCTACACCTGGAGCATTTTGCTGGTGTCCACTGGGAATTAAAATGGTAAATGCAAGTTCCAGGGGAAACAAAAAATGAATAATGTAGCCTACAGAAATAACACAAGGCTCATTTTTATCATAGCCTACTGCAGGAATGTGTGCACATAAGTCACACAATTTTAGATAAGACAAGATATGTTTTACAGGCGATGATATAAAAAAATATGCTTTATCTCACTGCTATTTTATCGGTTGCTTCAAACAAATGCATAATCTGATTTTGAAACAACCAATTTTTATTTTGCAGTGAGCTATAGGTGAGGACTGCTACTTGTCCCATCATTTGTGTGACACAACACAAAAACACACACGTCTGGGTAGTGATATTTACCGTGATCGCCATCTCCTCGTAAGTATTCATCTTCATGATAAAATATGCTGCCTGTGAACACAAAGGGAAGACGCGGCGTTACATCTAGTCCGCCTGGCCCTTCTCTGTTCCTCCCACAGCACCACAGCAGGCCTCAAAGATAAACACATCTCTATACATAATGCATAGAACATACACAAACAGTCAGACATAAAGCTTGATTTATATGTGACCGCTCACCGTATTGCACAACAAAAAATGCTTAGCGTATGTACAATTGGCCTACGTATGAGCGGTGTGAGCTTGTAGATCTGCTATAATCACCCTGCACGACACTGACGCTCGACTAAGTCTAAATCACGGTTTAGGCGTAGTGGAGGAGAAGGGGGAGCTGGGGCAAGGGAAAGTGAGTAGGTGAAAGAGAGAGGGGGCCGAGGTGAACAAGGGTGAGCGGAACGCAAGCGAGAGGAGGGGGACGGGGGGGGGGGGGGGGGGGCTCCGTGGAAGGGAGAGAGCAGGAGAGGTTAGCGAGGGGAGGAGGAACGGCGGACGAGTGCTGCTCTCTTAACACCCCCGACGCACGCGAGGGCCAGGAAAATCTATGGTAGTCAAGCTGTGAGCTAATGGAGATATATGACGTCCAAACGCTCTCCGCTGGGCTTCATAATCAATGACAGCGCTGCCAGGAGAGAGAGAGCGAGAGAGAGTGAGAGAGAGAGAGCGACCAGTAGGAAAGGCCAGCCGGCCGGCCGCGTGCGTCCCGATCGGTTCCTCTTGCCTTCTCCGTGCCGTCGGCACTTTGGTGGAGGCGCGTGGTGGCAGCGGAGCCCGGCGAGCCGTGCGCATGAACCACCGGGGGAAACATTTCAGGAGCAAAACTGGAGAGCCGGGCCATAAAAGAAATTCATATCTCAACACGTCTTCTTTAATAACCACAGAGAGGAGAGGAGAGGAGAGGAGAGGAGAGGAGAGGAGAGGAGAGGAGAGGAGAGGAGAGGAGAGGAGAGGAGAGGAGAGGAGAGGAGAGGAGAGGAGAGGAGAGGAGAGGAGAGGAGAGGAGAGGAGAGGCAGACAAAGACTTGAAAGGAAGGCTGTAAATTCAGCTCCATATTTCGGGACGAGGCTCGCACGCAGCCCAACCCCCCCCCCCCCCCCCACACACACACACACACACATGCATGCACACACGCACGTGCACATGGCGCACGCAGCCACACAGACATACACACACAATCACATGTACACACCATACCAGAGAGAGAGAGAGGAAGAAAAAAGTACAGCCTCTTAGGACTAATGCAAAATAGTGCGCCGTAGCACATTTTGAGTGATTTAAATTAGTGCTCGTCTGTTTCCAAATGAGACCAAACAGCCTCGTTTTAGTCCATATGTGTGTTGTGACACATCCTTCATCGTTTACCCCCCTCCCCCTCGCCCCCCTCCCTCGTTTCCATTTTCCTGAACGCCTCCCAAACAGCGGCTGGCAGTTATGCTTTAGCAAACAGTCAATTTAGAGGCGTGATAAATAGCTTGTTGTGATACGTTTACAAAACTCAATCCAGGGGAAAATTATACGTGAGAGCGCAGGGTAT
Source organism: Benthosema pterotum (assembly GCA_039105355.1). Lineage (NCBI taxonomy): Eukaryota > Metazoa > Chordata > Actinopteri > Myctophiformes > Myctophidae > Benthosema > Benthosema pterotum. Next base: position 25,138,354 of record CM076966.1, on the reverse strand, counting down.
TGGATCCAGTATCAACAATCTGTTCAATTAGGAAGCAGTTGGAGGCAATATGCTGGGGGAGAAAGGAGGAAAAAAACTGGGCCTCGCTATAGTAAAGCATTTGCCCCCACCCACCACACACACCCTCCTCTCTATCAGCACTACCACCCCCCCATACCTCTCCTCCACCCTCGATCCATCCATCCTTCCTTCCTTCTGTTCCGACCCCACCTCTCTCTCTCTCTCTCTCTCTCTCTCTGCATCCCAGGAGGAGATATATAGATGGAATTCCATATGATATGGCATCATATTTCCTAAGTGCTAATTTCCTGATGTGTAATGGGTGAATTATATTTCTTAAGGTCAGAGGCAGGGGCTGAGGAATATGGCAATTGAATTCTAATGCATGCTATCATAACTTAATCAATATATCTATAGTTGGCTTACCTTCACCATTTGTCTGAGGCGCGCCCTTGCTGCGAAGCCCCGCCACGCTTTCTGGATAATGGTTGCCTTCGTGTGCAAGATACTGAAAGAATTGGGGTAGCATGTAAATACATATTATAAACAATTAAATGAAAGAATATATTTTGTAATCACATTTTAATACAAAATTAGACTGAAATAAAACTATGTATAGGCTGTATATGTGACCTTTTGTAGTGGCAAGTTTAGGATGTATTTCTGGTTATGACGAATATCTAGATTCTAGAGAACAGTTACAAATTTAAGCATCATCAAGGCAGCCATAATTGTAACCATCAAATAACTGAGAAGTATTTTTCATATAAATTATATATCAACAAAAAATCATATATTTTTACTTCTCTCACTCTCTGTCTCTCCCTCACTATTTCTCCATCTCTCCATTTTTCTTTCAGTGCCGTTGTCCTTTGACAACTTTTTGTGATTTTGCACTGAATAAAACTGAATTCCATTTAATTTGAATTGGAATGAAACCCAGTAACTATTGTGTTTTTTTGTTAACATGTTAACATTAATATATTTTTAACATTGACGACTACAAAAGTGTATTTTTTTATGTCAATGAATATTGGCATTCTTATCATCATAGGATAAGCTGCCGTATTAGAGTTAGAGTTAAATAAGATGAATTATCCGACATGAAGTGAGGCCCTGAATTAAAGCTGTTGGACTCACTGTATGGTCTGCCTACAGATTCTCTGCTGAAATTCAGTTGAAAGGTCATGGAAACATTATGTCTGTGAACATGCACACACACACACACACGCACACGCACGCACACACACACACACACACACACACACACACACACACACACACACACACACACACACACACACACACACACACACACACACACACACACACACACAGACAGAGCTCCTCCAGCCTTTTCGATCATGTCGGAGGGGTGTTTCACGCTTTTAGCCAGCGCCACACATTTGTATTCAACCTAAAACGTTCTCTAAATGCAAGTCTACTGTGATTCTCAGCCTCCAACCAGGCCATCAATTTTCAAAAGGCCATTTGTATGCCCAGAAAATCAATGCTTATAGCGGGGATCGCACAACCCCGCAGTCGCACTTAGGCAGCTCAAATTGTTGCTAATTATCCACTTAACGCATTGATCAATTAACTAAAGTAATCTGAATTAACCTATTGTCTGGAAGTTTGTCTGCTGACCCCGCAGAGTGCTGCCGGGGTCACAGCAGAAGGCCAGGCACGCACGCACACGCACGTACACGCACAGACCCGTACACATACCCACCCACACCCTCTCCTCTGAGTGGGGGGCGGGTGGGGTATAACCAGAGAGACATTTATTCCTCCTGGCCATTTGCAAAGCTATAGCAGCATGAGTAGTGAGATAATTACACTACACTACTAGGAAAGTGGGCTGGTATCAGGGCTTCCCCTGGAAATTAAACACTTGGCATCCGGCGCGTGCATGTGTGCGTGTGCGTGTGTGTGTGTGTGTGTGTGTGTGTGTGTTAGGGTTGCCAACTCTGAGATCTGGGAATAAGGAACACTTCTACGACCACACGGCGAAGCAGCGCGGTTATTAGGTTAGTTAAGTCTGCGGTTTTCTGGTGGAGCCGTTGCCCCTGTGACCCAACTACGGATAAGCGGTTGAAGGTGGAGGGATGATTTCACATACGATATTAACCTTTGGGATCAGTTAAGGCCTGTTTACTGTGGTCAGTAAGGAAGAATAGGCCGGTAGGCCTATTGTGCTGTATAAATGTTAATTATTTAATTAAATGTTAATTATGAACAAGTAGTCCATTGTCTTTATAACATTAAGAATCCCGATTTTAAAGAAGTTTTTTTTTGCCCTTTTAAAGGGCAAAATTTGTATTGAATACGCACACATTAGACTAATAACTACTAATAAACCGTCAACCATATTAGCCTACTGAAATAGCTTGGCCATAGGCATATACCCACATCAGCAGCTTTAATTATTATTATTTAAAAAAGACTGAGTCTATGACAGTTGTTGTGGGGGATTTGCATAACTCTCATACTATGGCTGTGGGAGTTTGCGGAACTCTCTTACTCTATGGCTCTGGGAGTTTGCGGAACTCTCTTACTGTATGGCTCTGGGCACGGCAGGATTGGCACACAGAGCAGCAGCGCTACCAGCGCACCGCGCACACACACATGCAGATCTGCAGCCACGGGGAGGTTTTGGTTTGTTGTTTGGTTGTTGTTGGTTTCTGCTCGTGAGGAGTCCTGTGTGCACTCGCCACAGAGCAATTGTGCTGTCTTCCTGCTTTATTTTGTTCACTACTGTTAAATTCATTGTTGATGTTTGTGCGACGGATCGCACAGGAGGCATTTAGGGAAATACGGAACAAACCGCGTTCCGTATCGATTCAATATGGAACGCATCATTTAGTGTTCAATTAAGGAACGATTCCGTATTATACGGAACGGTTGGCAACCCTAGTGTGTGTGTGCGTGTGTGTGTGTGTGTGTGTCAAATTGTGAATGTATAACTCCAAAATATTATGTTCACTAGAATAGAGCTGAGAGAACATAGACACCCCCTATGTCATGTCCAAAAATATAAGTTTCAGGCAAGCAGACAGACAGAACCTGAGGTAAGCTCGCAGCTTGCAGCCTCTGAACCAGCTCTGGATGTGGACGGCTGCGTGGTTTTCTCTCTGTCTCTCCTCCTCAGCAATGCTACAAAGAAACGCATGAAAACAATCACAGATGATTCCTGGGCTGTGTTACTTTACGGGACAAAGAAACAGGAAAAACAATACAATTTCTGAATATGCCCATCTGCCGTATCTAGCCTCTTTCGGGGACTCCCGGTAGCAAAATAATATATAGCAATATAATACTGTATATATATATATTCTCGCCTGCAGGGGTGCTTCAGTGGTTCGAGCATGTCTTGCTGGGAGACAAGCTTACCACTGCTTGTTCAAGAAGCCAAAGTGCTGGGTGTATGAGATGTTTTAAAGACACATCCGGCACATGTAGGAGCCTGCTGGATCAGGCGTGCTAATCGGCATTGCCGTTAAGTATTTGTAACCTAATAATTTTTTGACGTTTTGCTCTGGCGAAATGCCCTCCTTCTCTTTTCCTTTGTTTACTGCTCAATGTACCACTCCCTGCACTGTTTTAAAATGTCTGAGATGTAATGTAGCAACGTGTAAATAGTCAGTCATGGTGGTGGTACGTGTGGTTGTCAACAAAGGAAGTCAAAAAAGACCTAGAGGCAATGCCAATTAGCGCACCCAATCCATGGTCTGTATGTGCCAGATGCATCTTTGAGACACTTGAAACACCCAGCTCTTTGGCTTCTGGAACAAACAGCTGTAACAGTGTTTAACCTGTATGTAAAACAACTGCCCTTTCCAGACCATGAATGCAGGAAGCATTTACTATGGTGAAAGAAAAGCAAATGCTGCATAATCCTTTCAATGCTTTCCTTTCATTTTTCCCCCTAATTCTTGTGCATTAATGACTATGGGTAGACAAATGCAGGCAAATTAATGAAAACAGATCACAACTTATTTGACATGTACATTTTGTTTTATGATTTGCAAACGATATAGTTATATTGATGAATTGAAAGAGAAGAATAATCTCTCCAATAGTACCCCAGCCATTCACACAGCCTACTGTTAAGAACTTGACATTCTTATAAGATAAACATCGCTTAAAGAATTATACTTTCCCTATATAACTAAAATAAACAAATAAAAACACCAATGGCATCTTATTTCTTTCATAAATAGAGAATATTTCACTCAACAGGAACTGCTCCTGGCGCAGGATGATGACGTCACATGTGGTCTAGCTCTATACAATATATGGATGAACATGCTCTGTGACATCATCATCCTGCGACAGGAGCACCTCCTGTAGAGTGAAAGATTCTCTATTTATGAAAGAAATAAAGTATTGAAGGTGTTTTTATCTGCATGTTTTAGTTATAGAAGGCAAGTATAGTGTTTTAAGGCATATTTGTCTTATTAGGCAGGGATCCTGTTAAGAACTTGACATTCTCGCGATAGGGGGCACAGACTTCGAGATTAGCTGGAGCGCGTCACGGTCTCATGCGGGAGGTTTGCACATGGTCAGTGTAAACAGGAACTTCGATGATGGAATGTTCCAGCAGAGGCGCTTGAGTTGCTGACCATCAACTGAGATAATAATATAAAAAAGAATATAAAAAGATAATATTACAATCTGTTTTTATTTTAAATATTACATCAATTTAACTAATGTGTGGGAAAAATTGCTGTTTATAACAGAAAGACAAAGCCAAGTACATTTACTGAATGGAAATGTTTTGTATATTTTTCATTTGTAGATTTTCTATGTTATTGATGCTTGCTCTGATTGTACTGCATGTGTTCAACTTTTATTTTTGTGAAATGACAAAGAAACATGGGTACTGTTCATTCAAGTGCTGTGGATAATATAAAACGTTTGGAAAATTACGCTATTTATTTTAAACTACTCTGAATCTCATTATTTACATCACAAGTTATGAGATTTCTATCTAGGGCCTTTGCTGGAACATTTCATCATTGCAGTTCCTGTTGACACTGAGCATGTGCAAACCTCCCGCAGGAGAAGCAGGCAGAACAGCATAGAGCTCAGGCAACAGCCCAGCTTTAATGACTTCAAATCCCTTTATTTTAGTTCGTTTTAATAATACCACATCATACACATTACAGACATTTTAGTTGCCACTGAACAACAGTTCAAAACAGTTGTCATGTTGTATATAGACCTAAAATTGTCGATAGTTGCGGCCTTGTTGTTCAAAACAATATTTCCCAAACAGCGGTTAGTCTTCCTGTCGGAGCCTGTAACATTGGCCATTGGTGACGCATCTCTTTCTACCTTGATGGCTCTGGAACTACCGTAACACAGGTAATGCAAGTGGAAATTCATTTTCTCAGTTATATAAGCTTAACTGGTTTGTCCACTTACAGTTTTGTATCGAGTTGTACTTGAATTGTACTGTAAATCTCCAAGCAGTTAATAAAAAAGAAACAATCAAATAACATCTGGGTGAACTGTGAACAATGTTTCTGGATAATTCACAAATGTGCGTGGCGCGTACGTGCGGCACGTGGCCGTGCGCGCGCGCTCGTTTGCCTCGTCACGGTCGGTGTTGAATTTGTTTAAACTAGCATGCTTTTCCCTCCCGTGTCCGTGTCGTGTCACGTGTGTGCAGTCCGACAATTGTGTATGTAATTAGGTAACAGCCGTGCGTATTTGCGTTCACCCCACTGTGTTAAATTACCTGTTCCTCAGGAAATATTCCACTTTAACGCGTTCAAAAGTTGTCCTTATTCTCTCCAGCTGAGCCATGCTGCTCTCCCGGCTGTAGGTACTGTTGACATGCTGCCGTGACAACGTGCTGCAGATCAGCTGACTGGCTGGCTCCACGAACAGGCTGGACGTTCACTGGGTGAGTGGGTGAGTGCATAGGGTACTTTTTGACCTCAAATGACCGTTGCAAGGCACAACGTCCAACCAGGTTCAACACAGTGATTTAGAATATTGTGTAAAAGTTCGTTTTCTTATAATACAATTCAAAAAGTAAAAAAAAAAAAAAAAAATCTCAATCCCAATCAAAGAAATGTGACTCTCTGAAAATACTGTATGTTAATGTACTGAATGCAAAACTATGCAATACTTTTGAGCAATTTATATCATCAATGGGGCGTGGCATGGGGGTGATCAGACTGTGGCACTGTTGGGGTGTTATGGAAGTACATTTTGCTTTGATAACAGCCGTATATTATTTTGTATTGTTCAGTCTTATGTCTCAGACCTTTCTCTTGACAATACAACCCAGGTTCTCTGTGGGGTTCAAGTCAGGACAGTTGGCTGGTCAGTTAATCGCAGTAATACTGTGGTTAGTACACCAATTAGACCCTGGTTCTATGGGCAAGTGCCAAATCGAGCTGGAAAGGAAAATTAGCATCTTCATGAAGCTTGTCAACATACTGAAAGCACAATGTACTCTAAAAGATGGCTGTGTAAAAGTTTTGAAAACTACTGGCCATGGCTACTGGTGGGCTATAACTGAAATTTAGACAGCCTTTATTAGTAGCCAATATATCCAACATAAACATGTTTAGTTGTTTTTGCGTGCATTTTCCTATGCAGTGTTAATTAGATGGAAATATCACACCATTGTTAATTTTGGAGGTTGTATGTGCATGTGAGTTTATGTGGGCGTGTGAGTGACAGCGTGCATGCGGGTGTGTATGTTTTTTTTCCCCGCTCCCAAATCTGAATTGACATTTTAACTCTGAAGCTTCAGATGGGTAGTGTAATTACTATGACCTGTCAATTTTTCTTCTGGATGTATTTTTTATTATCTGGTTGATATTGAATCATGGAGTCCCAGAGTGCCTCCACATAAAACAGCACTCTGCCATCTCCCTCTCCTGGAGTGGGTCTTAGAAAAATCTGATCTGAGGATGCAGATTGTCTGTCGACGGATTGATCTGCCACCACTTCTCTCGTTCTCCCTCCCTCCCTCCCTCTCTCTCTCTCTCCCCATCCATCTGATTCCCTCCTTCTGTGACGTTATCAACTCTCATCAAACAGTTATCAATTCGTTTCTCGCTATTTGCCATACCTTCCTCTCCATCTCCCCAACCATATTCACCTGTCAAAATGATTGCCTGTGTGTGTGTGTGTGTGTGTGTGTGTGTGTGTGTGTGTGTGTGTGTGTGTGTGTGTGTGTGTGTGTGTGTGTGTGTGTGTACGTGCGCGTGGACATGCACATGCGTGCGTTCCACATGCACGCCATACAGACGCCTGCATCTGAGCAAGGCAAAGCTATCTGTCCGGCTGATAGCCATAGGAACAGCCTGTCTGCATTACAGATTACTTTGCAAGGAGCAGCGGCCGCCAGACAGCGGGAAAAAAGTGTGTGTGTGCACCTGTGTATCTGCTGCTTGTTTGAACTGACCTGATGATCACATTAGTAACTGAAATGTAAAATGACTAAGGTTGCGGTTGGTCGTTATTGTAACTTGTTCATGATTGTGCGATTGATTTGCTTATTGCAAATTGCAATTTGTGATTGTGATTGTGTTTTGTGTCTTTGACCGGAAGTGTATTTATGATTGTGTTTCTGATTGTGATTTCTTAGTTTTGATTGTGCCGTTGTGGTGGTAGTACAGTAGTGTGTGTGTGTGTGTGTGTGTGTGTGTGTGTGTGTGTGTGTGTGTGTGTGTGTGTGTGTGTGTGTGTGTGTGTGTGTGTGTGTGTGTGTGTGTGTGTGTGTACAGTAGTTAGGTGGTCTGTAGAGTTATGTGTGCAGGGTCAACCCTGCGGTGGCTCAGATCATCCATCCAGCGGACAGCAGGGGACCGGCCGCCCTCGTAATTACCACAGAAATGTTGTTTTGACAAGACCATAAGTGTGTGTGTGTGTGTGTGTGGGGGGGGGGGGGGGGGGGGGGGGGTGCACGCCCCATTGCCGAGGATGTGTTGTTTTTGACAAGACTGTAAGGACCACTGTAAACCATCCGTCCTGGCCCGACACTGATGAGGTGTCACCAGGTGTGTGAGTGGATAGAAGGTACAACACACACACCGTCTGACGATGACCCACTTCTGGACCTTCCATGTCCCGCTCCTCCTGTCCTCTCCTCTACTCCTCCTGTCCTGTTCTCTCCTTCTGTCCTCTCCTCTCCTCCTCCTGTCCTGTCCTCTCCTCCTGTCCTCTCCTCTTGTCCTCTCCTCTCCTCCTCCTGTCCTGTCCTCTCCTCCTGTCCTCTCCTCTTGTCCTCTCCTCTCCTCCTGTCCTGTCCTCTCCTCCTCCTGTCCTCTCCTCTTGTCCTCTCCTCTCCTCCTGTCCTGTCCTCTCCTCTTGTCCTCTCCTCTCCTCCTGTCCTGTCCTCTCCTCCTCCTGTCCTCTCCTCTTGTCCTCTCCTCCTGTCCTGTCCTCTCCTCCTCCTGTCCTCTCCTCCTGTCCTGTCCTCTCCTCCTGTCCTGTCCTCTCCTCCTGTCCTGTCCTCTCCTCCTCCTGTCCTCTCCTCTTGTCCTCTCCTCTCCTCCTGTCCTGTCCTCTCCTCCTCCTGTCCTCTCCTCTTGTCCTCTCCTCCTGTCCTGTCCTCTCCTCTTGTCCTCTCCTCTCCTCCTGTCCTGTCCTCTCCTCCTCCTGTCCTGTTCTCTCCTCTTGTCCTCTTCTCTCCTCCTGTCCTGTCCTCTCCTCCTCCTGTCCTCTCCTCTCCTCCTGTCCTCTCCTCCTGTCCTGTCCTCTCCTCCTGTCCTGTCCTCTCCTCCTGTCCTCTCCTCCTCCTGTCCTATTCTCTCCTCCTGTCCTCTCCTCTCCTCCTCCTGTCATGTTCTCTCCTTCTGCCCTCTCCTGGTGTTCTGTCCTCTACCCCTGTTCCCTCTTCTTGTCTCCTTTTTTCTTATCTCAACTTCTCTCATTGTTTCTGTCTGTCTGTCTGCCTAGTTTTCCTGTACCCCTATCAAAACATTTTTTCTTCCTCACTATGGAGTATGTACCTAGAGTCTCTCTCTCTCTCTCTCTCCCTCTCTCCATCTCTCCATATGGGGCGTGTCATCTCACATGCCTCCGTTCACCTCTCCCAGTCAGGAAGATCATCTCACCAGTCATCCTCCGTGCACACTAGTGTCCTAGAAAGAGGGCCATATGTGCTGGGGCCACTGCACCGCACATAAAGACACACACACACACACACACACACACACACACACACACACACACACACACACACACACACACACACACACACACACACACACACACACACAATGGGGGAGGTTGTGTGTGTGTGGGACAGGGAGGGCCAGGACAGGGAGTGGTAGATGGGGTGTGTGAGTCGCTCGGCAGGACCAGTTCGGCCATTATTATTAAACATCTGTGCGCAGCACATTAATTCCCCCAGTCTGACGCATCCCTCTCTGCCCAGGGAACACTTAATTGAAAAGCATAATGAGTCTTTCACCGCTCCTCACTCCCACACTGAGGGAAGTGATGCTGGGAGAGGGGATTTTACCCAGAAAACCTGATAATAGAGAGATACAGACAGACAGCCGTGTGATCTTATTTTGCCCATATACCTGTAGATATGTTACAGATTTAATTAGTCTGTGGTTGCTGTATAGAAAATAATGACAGATAACATATATGTTCTATTTTATTTATAACTCTTCTGAACCACTTTATAAAGGAAAGAGTCTTTGCAATCAGCTTATTTCACTGAATCCAGTTAATAGAAATATCACATTTCAAAATCCATTAGAAAAATATACAGTACTGTATACAGTATGGTTGCCAACTTGTCACATTTGTTGAATCATAAACATATCATTTAGCATTTATACATGCATTATAAAATTAATTGTATTCATTTCACAATTAATAACTTTAGTACCCATAGGAACAAATTAAAGACAAATAGGTTTCGATCTTTAAAAATGAAATTGATCCTTAATAAACATTTTAAATATTATCCCAATGTGCATTTATATGTTTTGTTTTATCTTTTCACTGATTGTAGCTACACTTTTACAGTGCTTTGAAATTGCAGTTTCAACCCCTTCCCCCTTTTTCTTCCTCCATCCCAGTCTACCGCTCCACCCCTCCTTATCGCCCCATCCTAATATCATACTAATGGATAAAAAGTATGATTGCGCCACGGAGGAGAAATATACCTTTATTAGCTCACCTATATCCTCAGAGAGAGAGGTAATGAATTGAGCTTTGTGTGAAATAGTTTAATGTGGAGGTGGTTCATCATTATTTGTGGTGGATTGCGTGGAGACAGGGTGATCCATTAGTGTGCTCATTTCCGTGCAGTGTTATTTTGTGTGTGTGTGTGTGTGTGTGTTGTGTGTGTGTGTGTGTGTGTGTGTGTGTGTGTGTGTGTGTGTGTGTGTGTGTGTGTGTGTGTGTGTGTGTGTGTGTGTGTGTGTGTGTGTGTGTGTGTGTGTGTGTGTGTGTGTTCGTGCGTGTTTGCGAGATGTCCCACCCAGAAGGACATTTGCCGCTGCCGGCCCCACTGTCACTATGAGAGATTCATCACTGCATGCATGCGCACACACATTCTACAGTATACGTTCATGCAGCATTATTGTTGCATCATTACCACTCTTATTCTTCTCATCTGTGTGTGTGTGTGGGGGGGGGGGGGGGGGGGGTGGGGGGGGGGTTATGTGTGTTTGTGTGGTAAGACTAAGACATAGTTGCATCCTCTCTCTACTTTTAAATGAACTATTTTTGTGAATGAAGATTTTTTTCTCTTTCTTTCTTTCTTTCTTTCTTTCTTTCTTTCTTTCTTTCTTTCTTTCTTTCTTTCTTTCTTTCTTTCTTTCTTTCTTTCTTTCTTTCTTTCTTTCTTTCTTTCTTTCTTTCTTTCTTTCTTTCTTTCTTTCTTTCTTTCTTTCTTTCTTTCTTTCTTTCTTTTCTTATCCCAGTTAGGACTAATGCAGTTTAAAAAAGGCTTCAAAAATCTTCTAAAAATCTACTGTAGTTTTCTGAAAAACCCATGATATGTCTCTGTGGTATTCCTTTCCCATATCAAGGACCCCTAGGATGATCTGTATTTGGCTGTGGACCCCCCCCCCCTTCCAAAGCATCCCAGAATTCCATTATAATTAAGTATTTCTGACTGTAATCATGCTTGTGGAGGGGATGTTTCAATAATGGGAATATAAACAACTCCGCTTAATAATATTGGCTTTTTAGGTGGGCCTCTACACCTTAATCCAGCATTTTTTCATGTTCAGATTTGCGAAAAAGTTGCCATTTTTTAGCATTGTTGGTATGGCCATATGTGGTCTAAAACTGTGAAAACGTATCTTTCAATTCACTGGGACTTTAAGAAACAGTGATGGGACGATGGTGTTTCACTGTCTGCCGTCCCTCCACGGCTCGGCTGATGGTCCATCCCTTCATCCCCGCCTCTCTTTCTGTCTGTCTGCGTCCGGCCACCGCTCCGTCCTTCTCCTCCTCATATGAAAGCCTCAGTAGTTTAATGGAAGGCAGACTCAATCTCACAGAGGAAATAACCTGCGCGAGGTTCGCCGTCTGATCGTAGCAGACAATGAAACATGCACCATCCATCCTAGTCCACCACCATTCACACATCACTTGTTCCTTTCATGTTGTTTCTCTCCACTCTCTCTCTCTCTCTCTCTCTCTCTCTCTCTCTCTCTCTCTCTCTCTCTCTTTCCTGCTACTAGTGTGTTCCTCTGTCGTTCATTCTGTGATTCGCATCTCTCTGGCTATTTTTCCCTCATTCGTCTCTCTCACTATTTCTGCCTCTCTTTGTATATTCATATACAGTCTGTGCCGCTTATTTCTGTAGTTCTCTCTTCTCTCTCTCTCTCTCTCTCTCTCTCTCTCTCTCTCTCTCTCTCTCTCTCTCTTTCTCCTGATCTCTTTCTTCCCATCTCTACATTCCACTCCACCACTCATGCCGTTCATCATTTACACACAACATACAATGCAAAGCATGTTGTTGTGCTGTGTTCGCAGGGTTGTTGTTGGCGACAACTCCTCCTGTGTCTGAACTTGAGTGAACCTGTGTGTGGGTATACTGTAAGTGTTTGTTTGTGTGTGTGTGTGTGTGTGTGTGTGTGTGTGTGTGTGTGTGTGTGTGTGTGTGTGTGTGTGTGTGTGTGTGTGTGTGTGTGTGTGTGTGTGTGTGTGTGTGTGTGCGCGCGCATGTGTGTGCATGTGTGTGTGTGCGTGTGCGTGTGTGTGTGTTGCTCCTGTCACCACAGGAGCTGGTCCATTCCTCTCTGCTCCCAGCTAATTGGTCAGATTGTGGCAACAGAGAGACACGCTGGAGAGGTGGCCAGACCTGACAGCGAACGTGTGTGTGCATGTGTGTGCATGCATGTGTGTGTGTGTGTGTGTGTGTGTGTGCACGCGCACACGCATGCTGGATGTGGGTATGTGTCAGATGTCCTCTGGTGAGCCTTGGAGAGCTAATCATAACCACACTGCAGAGATTAATGAAGTCAGGAGCAATCAGCCCTGACACACAAACAGGCGCTCTCTCACTCTGTCCCGCACGCACACACACGTCACACGCACACACACACACACACGCATGTACACACACACACACACACACACACACACACACACACACACACACACACACACACACACACACACACACACACACACACACACACACACACACACACACGTATAGGGCTGTTGGCTCAGATACACTATGCTTTGTGGAGCCGGTGACATGTAGAGTGACATTGTAATTAATTTGACTCTGTGCTCATGTGAACATCTGTAGGTACAGATGTACTCTGTTTCAGCACTCAGATACTAAGAGGAAGCATTTGGAAACCCATACACAGTATACAAATTAATATGACTTCCCTAATATACTGATGCTATTTTTTTTCCTTTGTTCTCTGTTTTGTGTGTGTAACCAGCATATACAGTAGACTACAACAGTGCTATCCGATCTCGCAAGGGTCCATTTGGTTTCATGTTTACGCTCTCAAAAGTTACATCTGGTTAATCAACTTTACATCATTTAGTCTGGGGACCACCTGGAACCCTCTCAATGAGCACCGGTGGTCCCCGGACCACTGGTTGAAAACCACTGGACTACAACATTCAACCAAAATCAATACAAAATAAATGTTTTCTCCTTTATATTTTGTTGTTTTCTGATTGGAAGACTGACAGACTGACAGACAGACAGACAGACAGACAGACAGACAGACAGACAGACAGACAGACAGACAGACAGACAGACAGACAGACAGACAGACAGATAATGTACTATACAGTAGATGGCTTGGCCCAGGGCCATACCATTAAAAAAAGAAGAATGTGGGGGAAAAGAGGACCAATAGGATCTGTTTGTACACTTTGAGAGTTAAACTAACACTGAGGGGTTTATACTGCCAGTGGTTTAGAGAAAGGCCCAACAGCAGCAGGAAAGAAATGATTTCAGTAGACAATTGAAAATGCTATAATCCTTGTGGGTCAGCGTCTATTTCCTGTTTCATGCTGTAATTCCAGGGGATTGGGGAGCTATAATCTGATCAATGCTGTGTCAGCAATTGTTGTTGTGATACTTGTAGTGCGTGTTCTGGTCAGACACTGCGGCAAACTCACCCTGCATGGTTCACACTGGTCCAGAGACAATCAATACTGGTCAAGAAACATTCACACACTGGCTCACACAACTGGACAGTCCATGTTTTTCGGAAAGGCAGTTATGCGCATGTTATGCCAGTGCAGAAAGCAGCGCGTTGGCTGAGAATGGTTGATACAGCTCCAAAACACCTGCATGTCCATGCCAAGTGTCTGTACAAATACAAATTGGCCTGTTTTCAGGGGAGGGAAGCCGGGCAATGGAGGGTGATATCTGTCACTGCACTACTATAGGCCAGGGCAACACATGTCCAGTGATGGACAGGAGGTAGCTCCTCCCAGTTGCCGCTCCTTACTGGCCAGTGGGAAGGAATTAAAGTCAGTAATTGCTTTTGGTATGACAGTGGTTTTCAACCTTTTTGATACCAGGGCCCCTGCACTATAGTATTTATTCAGCATTTGAGCTACGGACCATCATTTGGTGACATTTTAGCCCCACAGACCCAAAACTAGATTTCTTTTGTTTTTGTCCACAAAATCATTGACCACGTTGGCCTAGAAGAGGACCGACTATCTGACTCTGTTCCCGCGCCTCTCCATACAAAAATGCTTTCAGGTTAGCTCAGTCTAGTCCCAGGCAATCTGAGAAGTCAGAAATGTAGTTAATGTTGCCTTTTAATCTGAATTGGATAAATGTGGGTGTTTTGGATCAGATGAGATGGTGTAGAATAGAGCTCTGCAGACCAGTGCGTTCACAGGCCATATCAATGGCCAATGACCTCTGGTCTCTCTCTCTCTCTCTCTCTCTCTCTCTCTCTCTCTCTCTCTCTCTCTCTCTCTCTCTCTCTCTCTCTCTCTCTCTCTCTCTCTCTCGCACTCACACACACACACAATAACACGCATGGACACACATGTATTTGTGGCCGACTGTGCTTGTGCAGTGCTTCATCTCCATTGAGTTCAGTTTTCTCGTCCTACACTTGCCCACGGCTAACTTAATAATCTAAATGTAATCTGAACACATTTTGGAATGCATTACTTGTGTAACTTTCCTTTTTTCTCGAAATGCACTACAGTTTGTCATACTCCAACAAGAAAGCATCAAAAGTAGCTGATGTACAAGCTCAAAATGCAAAGTGATGAGTTTTGAGCATATAGATCTGATATCTTTTATACTTTGAATCCTAATCGTAAATACCAGTTTTGATCATATCAGATCATAATCTACATACTGTAGATTATGGGATTATTTTAAAGTTTATTTGTTTAGGGATAGTGGAGGTAGACAGGAAAACTAGTCTTTGCAAATGTAATATACCATTTTAACTTGGTTTAATTACTTGTAGCAGACTATTGTTATCCCATTGCATGTAATGGACTACTTTCAGAGCCTGCTGTATAGGCTACTATAAGACCTCATTCATCAGAAGTGGGGCCATTATAACTTTCACATCAACTGAAATCAGCCTGGCCACAGGTGACTGGCCTGGTCAAATAGCCAAATAGAGGTCTCAGTTTGCAATGTGTGTGCGTGTGTGTCTGTGTGCCAAGGTGTGTGGCTTTTCCTGAAAAAAGCCGAGGTTTTAAGGGTGCACACTCGAAACTAGAAAAGTTTGCTCCTTGGAAAACTTCCAGTCATAGACATTCAAAATCTTAATCACATAACAATGTCATGACAACTCAGACATAGGGCGCGATTTTCATTCCCCCCCTTGTCCCTAACGTTACCCGATACCCGCAGCGAATTCCCTTATTGCTATTTTGGTCACCTTTTCTCTTCCCTTAGCCCACTATTCTTTATGCCGACACAGTTATTTGTGGCTGGAGGTGTGGTCATGGGGCGTGTTTGTTGCGCAGTCCCTTAAGTTGCTAATTTCGTCAAATAGATTAGGGAACTAGATAACGCCACATCAGACCACCCCTTAACCGATCCGCGAAGGCAGAGCCACGTGCGCACGATGCGCGTCTGTGCGCCTTTGGAGATGTCCACAACTCCACGTGGAAACTCTGGAATGCGCGGCAAAAAGTCGTTTTTTTTGATCATTGATTTCTCGGTCAATTCTGGACCATTTTTTACATTTCAAAGTGCAGCGTGACGGCAAAGACCTCCTCTCTCAGATGCTGTATAGTATATGTGGGTAGGTCTTCTCTACGATCCCGCATCGAGCAAAATGTAAGTGTCGGGGATTTGGTGGACCGTTTCCACCAAAATCCCGACACTTACATTTTGCTAGATCCCGCATCGTAGAGAAGACCTACCCACATATAGGGCGCGATTTTCGCTCCCGGCCTTATCCCTAACGTTACCCCGATCCCCGCAGCGAATTCCCTTATTGCTATTTTGGTCACCTTTTCTCTTCCCTTAGCCACTAATCTTTATGCCGACACCGTTATTTGTGGCTGGAGGTGTGGTCATGGGGCGTGTTTGTTGCGCAGTCCCTTAAATTGCTAATTTCGTCAAATAGATTAGGGAACTAGATAAGGCCAGGTCAGACCACCCGTTAACCGATCCGCAAAGGCAGAGCCACGTGCGCGTCTGTGCCCTTTGGAGATGTCCACGACTCCACGTGGAAAGGCGCCAGTTCAATTCATCTCCTTATTCATGGATTGTCCTATAAACAGCTGTAGATTGCCTGCTGTCGGTCACTTCCTTGTGTTTAGGTAATGTACAGTATATAATACAATTAAATACATTCATTAACTTGTGACGCAATGCTGTAAATTGCAAAAAAGTCGGCAATTTCGCGGCTAAAAAGACGTTTTTTTGATCATTCATTTCTCGGTCAATTCTGGACCATTTTTTACATTTCAAAGTGCAGCGTGACGGGAAAGACCTTCTCTCTCAGATGCTGTATAGAATATGTGGGTAGGTCTTCTCTACGATGCGGGATCGGGCAAACTATAACTGTCGGGGATTAGGCGGACCGTTTCCGCCTAATCCCCGACAGTTGCAGTTTGCTCGGTCCCGCATCGTAGAGAAGACCTACCCACATATTCTATACAGCATCTGAAAGAGGAGCCTTTTCCCATCATGCTGCATTTTGAAATGTAAAAAATGGTCCAGAATTGACCGAGAAATGAATGATCAAAAAAACGTCTTTTTAGCCGCGAAATTGCCGACTTTTTTTTGAAATTTACTTTATAACATTTCGCAGACTTGGGATAAATGCACGCCACATACAGCAAAAACATGGAACATGTTTTTTCAACATAACATGTTGAATGGTAAGAAATGATTTGAGAATTGACCGCTATAATTGTTTGAAAATCAGAGCTATGATCTTTGAGAATAGGCTACTCATGCACGTGTCTGTCCTAAACCCTGCAGCCAGGCTGCGGGCTTAGGAGGGCCAGGCTTAGCAGTAGGGATAAGGGAACTAGATAAGGGATGAATTAAAGGGAATGGCAAGACCAACACGGATTGGATGAAAGCTAAAAAAACGCCCAAACCACACCTATGCATAATTTAACGGGTATAGGAGGTATTTAAGGGAGATCGGAGGTAACGAAATTAGCGACTTTAGTGGGGGAACGCCTCTTCCCCAATGCTATGTGCGTTAATTGTGCATAAGGGCTAATGTAACCAAAATCGGGCCCATACTATACAGCATCTGAGAGAGGAGGTCTTTGCCGTCACGCTGCACTTTGAAATGTAAAAAATGGTCCAGAATTGACCGAGAAATCAATGATTAAAAAAAAACGTTTTCTGCCGCGATTTGCCGAGTTTTTTTTGCAATTTACTTTATAACATTTCGCAGACTTGGGATAAATGCACGCCACATACAGCAAAAAAACATGGAACATGTTTTTTCAACATAACATGTTGAATGGTAAGAAATGATTGAGAATTGACCGAGCAATTGTTTGAAAATGAGAGCATGATCTTTGAGAATAGGCGTCTGTCCTAAGCCCGCAGCCAGGCTGCGTGCTTCGGAGGGTCAGACATAGCAGTAGGGATAAGGGAACTAGATAAGGGATGAATTAAAGGGAATGGCAAGACCAACACGGATTGGATGAAAGCTAAAAACGCCCAAACCACACCTATGCATAATTTAACGGGTAAAGGAGGTATTTAAGGGAGATGGCATGGTACGAAATTAGCGACTTTAGTGGGGGAACGCCTCTTCCCCAATGCTATGTGCGTTAATTGCGCATAAGGGATAATGTAACCAAAATCGGCCATAATGTGTGTACCAGTTGCTGAAAGTGTGTTTTGCAAAAATAGTCCTCACAGTACCGCTATAACAGGAGCATTTTAAAACAATGTAGTGTAGATTGTGTGTGTGTGTGTGTGTGTGTGTGTGTGTGTGTGCGTGTGCGTGTGCGTGTGCGTGTGTGTGTGTGTGTGTGTGTGTGTGTGTGCATGTGCGCGTGTGTGTGCGTGTGTGTACACATACAGTATATAATCTAATATAATATACAATCTTTACATCATGTGTCTGAACACATTGGTACTTTTGTGCTACACAAAGATTGATTCCGTTTTGACAATGAATGGAGAATGATAAGAGCGCCCCTCACTTCTGCACTTCTGTGCTGTACATCCAACAACACATAACGATACAAAACATGATGTGTTGTGAGTGCACTGGACCCATAGTAACAAACAGGACAACAGACTAAGGTGAATGATGGAGGGAGGGATTCAGGAGAGAGACAGATAGAAGGAAAGGAAACAAGGCCATAACAAGCAGCCATGCAGGCAGAGAGAGAGGGAGGGAGGGAGGTGGGGGAGAGTAAAATAGAGACTTGCTTGTCTCTCCATGTGTCAGAGGCTGCTCAGAGGTCAGCGAGGAGGGATTAGATGCCATTAAGGAGGAAAACACTAAATACTCCTAATCCCCCGTTTATTTGCCGCATGGGCGGTTAAAAGCTACTCGGCCTCGTAAAATTAAAACGCAGTGCTAACTCAGCCGAGTGTGGAGGAGAGGCCGAGATGGGGAGAGAGAGAGAGAGAGAGGAGGGAGGGGATTTAAAGAGAGCAGAGTAATGTTGGAGACAGAGAAAGTGCGAATGAACAAAGAGTGAGAGAGAATAAAAGAGAGAGAGAGGTGAGAGGCGTGGATGTGCGCCACCAAAACCATATTCTCTCCCTCTCAGAATGAGCTGTCAGACGCTCCTCCTTTCCCCGGCGATCTATGGTTCACACCGGCTGCCTTTGATTAATACGTCGCACCTAAATCATCCAAAGTTCCTCTTCCATTTTTCGCCATAAAGTGCTATACACAACACAAATCAGCCCCTTAAACAGCACAGCCGGATAACAATCGGAAAATAATGCATCTTCCCCGGGCCGTCCCGATAAATTGTTCCCCGGAACACCCTCCCTACAACCAAAATCAATTCATCCGCCTCCGATTTTTATTAAAATCCCCAGTAATAAATCTTGGCCCTGTGTTTGTTCATCTGTTTTTTGAAACCTTTATATCACGTTCAGTTCTGCTCCAGTGTCTCCCTGCCTCTGCAGCGGAAAATGGGAAAATCTATTTGGGGCCGATAGAATAGTTAAAGGGCTGTTATGGCTGCATGTGCGCCCGCTGTAAATGGGTGTCTGCGTGTGTGGTGTGTGTGTGTGTGTGTGGTGTGTGTGTGTGTGTGTGTGTGTGTGTGTGTGTGTGTGTGTGTGTGTGTGTGTGTGTGTGTGTGTGTGTGTGTGTAAATGGGATCAATAAATGTGGTAGTGTGGTGAGCAGATAAGCAGCGTTCCCTTGCCTCTCTGATTAACCCCAACACTGGAAAGATGACGGAAAATATGGCTGTTAGAGGTGTGTGTGTGTGTGTGTGTGTGTGTGTGTTGTGTGTGTGTGTGTGTGTGTGTGGTGTGTGTGTGTGTGTGTGTGTGTGTGAGTGAGTGAGTGAGTGAGTGAGTGAGTGAGTGAGTGAGTGAGTGAGTGAGTGAGTGAGTGAGTGAGTGAGTGAGTGAGTGAGTGAGTGAGTGAGTGAGTGTGTGCGCACTAACTCACATGCGTGCATGTGTATTTGTGATTCTCTGTTTCTGTCTCCATGTCCCAAACTGCCCTTGTCTTTGAGAGCATGTATTGTACTGTACGTGTGTGTACTGAGAGAGACAGAGAGAGTATCATTTAAATATGTTTTTAACTATAAACCATGCATGTGTTTGGCCTTGAACAAGAACATGAACAACACAGTTTTAATGGAACTCTTTGAGTATCAATGACCACAGGAATCACTAAACCAGGACAGCAGCTGATCACATTGAGTGCCACTTGTTGGACAAAATTGGTAAAGCTTGGGTGCCAAGTCTGCCAACCGGATCAGATGCCGATTTAATATGACGCACGTCCATTTTGTCATTATAGCTTAAATGCCAGTAAGCGAGGGTCTTTTTTGCCAAAAAATCCCAATGCCGCTGCACAGTAAATTCTGAAATGATAAGCAGCAGCCCTAGCAATCGGGGCTTGCAACCTGAAAGATTCCCAAAAATGGAAAACAGCAAGGCTTGTATATTCTTACAGTATATCAATATTAACGCTTATAATTAGTATACCTTTCCTGAGCACCAAGCGTATGTTGGAGCCTTGGTTTAAGGGACACACACACACACACACACACACACACACACACACACACACACACACACACACACACACACACACACACACACACACACACACACACGCATGTTGATGACGTCACCACTTGAAAGATGTGGTCTATGGTAGCTTTCGCTATATGGTCAACAAGCCATGGAACTATTTTCTGTTGGAATATCATGCATCAAAGCCAAACGTAAACAATCAATCCAAGCAGAATGGCTGGTTTTGGAATATACAGTAGTAATATAAGGCACTTAAACTGTTTAACATGCACATCTGCCTGTCTTTATGACTACAGTACATGAAGACATTGTAGAGAGCTACTGTACTAGCAGTGTATGTTGGTTCGATCAGTTCCCATAAAATAGCTGAGCAGAATTAAGGGGGGGGTGTGTATTAGATTTAGTTCTAGTGATACTGGTATAAGATGAGGACACGTGTTAAGTAGTCGGACTGCCGGTGTTCCCAGCAGACCAGCTGCTGACTTATGGCTGTTTAGGGAGCAAATGGGACAGAATTAAGGCTCATTATTGATCAGGAGGCATAATTTATAGACATAACTCCAACTCCACGCAGCATGGAGGATGGGCGGCACAGACCACAGCCAACAGGAAGATGAGAGTGAAACAACGAGGGGAAAAAACAGGCTACGAATTCCCCCGCTCTCTCTCGTCCATTAGTACGCTCTCAGAAAAATCTTGAAAACAGGTGGAATCCTCCTTGTTCTAGTAGAATAAAAGCACAGTCGTTTGTGTGGAAAAATGTAATATATCAAATCGAATCGCAGGCATAACTGAGAATCGCAATATAAATCGATTCAGGACCCTGAATATCAATATTGTATCGCATCGTGAGGTAAATGAATCGTCCCACCCCTAGTGTGTGTGGCCGCATGTCTGAATGGTCAAGAGGATTATTGTCCAAGTCACCATCTTTCTCCACCAAACTGTGCGCGAGAACAATCTTCTGTATGTGCACACGTACGTGAGGATGCGCACAGTTGTGTGTGTATGTGCGTACGTACACGAGGGCACACGTGCTTGCCTGCGCTGAGCTGCATGGATTTGCTGCTAAAGTTTGAACAGTTTTAAATTAAAATGTATTGCCCATTCTCAATGTATTGATCCCGGCCCAGCTGTGTCAATACCCCCACCACCCCACCCCAACTCGCTATTTTTCCAATAACTTATAAAGATCTGCCAGCCAGGCATAAATTCATTACATAGCTCTCCACACTTCTCAATTCTCTCTCTCTCTCTCTCTCTCTCTCTCTCTCTCTCTCTCTCTCTCTCTAGCGCGCTCTCTCTCTCTAGCGCGCTCTCTCTCTCTAGCGCTCTCTCTCTCTCTCTCTCTCTCTCTCTCTCTCTCTCTCTCTCTCTCTCTCTCTCACTCACTCACTCACTCACTCACTCACACACACACACACACACACACACACACACACACACACACACACACACACACACACACACACACACACACACACACACACACACACACACACACACACACACCTCTTCCTGTGTGTTTTCTGTTCATTGTGACTCAGTCCATACTCAGAGAGGATGGCTCATCAGTGTGTTTGTGTTGTTGCTTTAGGTGTGATGGATATCGACTGCCTGTGCTCCCTGCTGGGATTACGTTGCTGTGCGGAGCTGCTCCCGGGAGACTCCACCCAAACACCTGATGGAGCTCAAGGTGAAAACCGAAAGCAAGCATTATTTCTTTTTAAGTCTATTTGTAAAGGAGACACCACAGACACCACCACAGAGAAACCACACTATAATTCATTATTCAGAAAAACAATGATATGAATACTAATATCATTGATGATATCATCAGGCTTGACACTAACACTTGCCCACTTGCCCGGGGCAAGTAAAAAAAATGGTCGCGCAAGTGAAGATGCTACCTGGTTGTCCGATCGGGCAAGTGTGTGACTTAGTGCACTATAACACAAGATAAATTTGCCTTGAAGGCAGTCATTGCATTCTGCCACTGTGTCTTTCCCTGCTTTCTAGCTATCCACAATTCCAGGCTGGATTTGGGAAACAAAACAGGCAAATTAACATACACATCAAAATGACCTAATCTTCTACATTCTCTAGTTGTGTAGACCTGGGCTAATTAAGATGAATTTTAACTGTGCGGGTCCATTTGGTTTCATTTTTACGTTCTCAAGAGTTACATCTGCAAATTTTACAATATATTTTTGGGGGGGCAAGTGCCCATGAGCTGAGGGCAAGTAGAACCTGACTTGCACTTGCCCGATGGGCAAAGTGCCTCCGAGACCTTAGTGTCAACCTCTGTATCATACTAATATCATATAATATCATTTGTACTCAAATAATGTATTTGTG
>CM076966.1:25108320-25115359 GCA_039105355.1 Benthosema pterotum | reverse complement strand
CCCCCCACCCTCTCCCAAAATGCACAAGTTATTTCTCTCCCTTATTTTCTCTCTCCATGCACTTGTTTTTGTTTTGTTTTGTCTGTTCTCTGTTGACCGTTGTCCCCCCTGCTGCAGGTAAACAAGCAATTGCATTCTCCAACCGACCGCAGTGCCTGGCTCTGTGTGTGTGTGTGTGTGTGTTGTGTGTGTGTGTGTGTGTGTGTGTGTGTGTGTGTGTGTGTGTGTGTGTGTGTGTGTGTGTGGTGCGCGTGCACGCGCGCATGTGTGAGAGAGAGAGAGAGTGTGTGCACGCACTTGTATGTGCATGCCTTACACACCTACTCCTATAGTGGCCCAGCAGTTTGCGATGTGTTTGCATGCACACACGTGCATGTGCGTGTGTGCGTGTGTGCGTGTGTGCGTTGTGTGTGTGTGTGTGTGTTTGCACGTGGAGGTGTTATCTATGTGAGATAAGGCTGTAAAAGTAGATTAATCTGCTGTGGAAGAGCTTGTCTGCACGGGACCACCATGTGTCTGTGTGTCTCTCACAACACATTGGATGAACCATCACTTGCAATATGTGTGTGTGTGTGTGTGTGTGTGTGTGTGTGTGTGTGTGTGTGTGTGTGTGTGTGTGTGTGTGGTGTGTGTGTGTGTGTGTGTGTGTGTGTGAGAGAGAGAGAGAGAGAGAGGGAAATCAACAGAGAATGCTGTTATAACTGAATGAATGTGTAGGTACCTGCTAGATAATGTGATCATGGCTCCATGTAACGCGGCATGACAACTGTGTGTGTGTGTGTGTGTGTGTGTGTGTGTGTGTGTGTGTGTGTGTGTGTGTGTGTGTGTGTGTGTGTTGTGTGTGTGTTGTGTGGTGTGTGCACGCATGTGCATGTGTGTGTGCATGTACATGTGCATGTGTGTGAAACACACCATGACAACAGTGTTCTCTCCATACCGCTGTGAGAGAATGGATTACTCTACTCTCTCCGACTCCAAGCAGGGCAAAAACACACACACACGCACACGCACACACACACACACACACACAACACACACACACACACACACACACACACACACACACACACACACACACACACACACACACACAGACCTATAGTGACTGCTTGTGTGAAATAAGCTCACAAGGTGTCAGAGTGTTCTTTTAGACAAACGTTCACCCCAGACTAGGGATTGCCAGGGTTCATGTTTCCAAAGGTCCCACCATGCATGCATGCTTAATTAGAAGGTGGTGCACCAGTTCAAAGTGCAATCCCTGCATCTCCTTCCAAAGCATTACTAGGATTTCTTAGATGCAGATGCTAGTTGTGCGAGCACTTTTACTTTGTAAGCCCCCATCTGGCAACATCTGAGAAATGTTTTGTTTTTAGCTTTCCACAACATCTAACGTCTCTTTAGAAGCATTAATATTCCAAAGTAGAGCCTATAGCCGTCAGAAGCATTGAAGTATGCACACTGCCGCGCTACATCAAAACCTTAGAGAGCTCCCTAGATTAGGAGATACCAGACATTCTTTGTGAGTTATATAGATGGGTAAATGGACAGCACTGTGCATTCTGTTCATTGGATGCCCCCCCCCCCAATCCAAAAAAGAGAGAGAAAACCGTTTATTTGTTGCCAACTTCGTCGCTATAGTTAGCTTTTTTCCAGACCCCCCCTAGCACCAAAATTAATGAAAAACTCCTGGCCGAAAATCTAGTGCTTTCTTGCTGGTGAGTTGGGTCGAAATTGGTTGACATGCGCCAGAGATAAAATCCTTGTTTTTCACCATTTTCACCACCAACCTATGATAGAGTCCTCCTTCCTTCTTAGAAAAGACCATTGGTAACCAAAAGGACCCTTATAGATCTGTAACTCTTGAGATCGTAAAAATTAAACCAAATGGACCCGTAAGGGCCCATTTGGTTTCATTGTAGACTCCTAAGAGTTACCCTGTTGGCCTGAATATAAGACTATGTTTTTTCCCAATGGAAATATCCCAAAAATGGAGTCGTCTTATATTCAGGGGCTATACTATTTGACATCCAATATTCTTTTTTCTGTAAATGGGTCTTGAAAAATGAGGGTCGTCTTATATTCGGGACAATACGGTAGATTATATTTAACCATCTGAATCACCTAATTTTCAAGAATCTACGCATTTAGAAAATGTAGAAGAATTGTTATTTTGACCAACAATTTGCCAGTTATTTCTCCTAAATTGATCCGAGAGACTAGTGGGACCTGGAATGAAAATGGTTGAAAACCACTACAGTGCATTCTAGTGCATTTTGGAAGTGCGACTATAGTGCATTTTGGCAGTTTGCAACCCTGTATTTGTCTGAGATCAATGCAGTCACACTATATGACAAGCTAACACATCATGTGTACCCGCCAGTTGTTTTTGCTATGACGTGGCCACGCATCATACGTAAAGAACTTCCTCTACAGTGGTCTAAAATCCTCTAGCACACGCGCGCGTGCACACACACACACACACACACACACACACACACACACACACACCACACACACACACACACACACACACACACACACACACACACACACACCTTTACATCCATACATACATCCCCCCTAGAGAGGTCACGGGGTCAGGCTCATTTGGGTCCAGTTTGGGGGGTCCAGAGGTCAGAGCTCCTTTGGGGGCTCCAGTTCGGGGGCTCTGTGCTTTGTTCAAGGGCACTTCGGCAGCCTGCACTGCAGTGATGATGACGCGCGCTGCGCGGTGCCACAGAAAGGAAGCATGCAGGGGCTATACGGTCCGCCGCTACGGCCCGGCATGCGGCTCACAGCTGGACCCCCCCCCCCCGTTGGTACACGGGGTTCAAACCTACCGACTCTGTTATTAGTCAGTTGACCACCAGGCCAGCACTGTAGGAGGTGCGCTGCGTGGTGGGGGGAACTTGACAAATGTGTGTGTGTGTGTGTGTGTGTGTGTGTGTGTGTGTGTGTGTGTGTGTGTGTGTGTGTGTGTGTGTGTGTGTGTGTGCGTGCGCACACACGCGTTGGTGAGTATGTGCGGTGAGTGTGGTCTCCCCAGTGGAGGCTGCAGTATGCGCTGCACCTCCCCCTCCTCCTGGTGACAGGCCTACATACATCACCACCCCAACACCTCTATTTCTCTGCTTTCTCTCTCTTCATCATCCCTATTCCCCTCTCCCTCCATACGTCCACACCGCCCCCCTTTCCCTCTCACCTGCTCCCATATCCCACGAGGCTCGCTGAGGCTCCGTTCACCTGCCCCACATCTCTCTCCTCTCCTCCCTCCCAATCTCTCTCTTTCTTTTCTCTCTGTCTCTCTCCACCCCCCCCCCCCCCAGCCTCCCTGAGTATCATTTACATCGATGATGTCTCATCATTACCTCTGCCCTACTTTATCTATCACCCAGCAGCCTGTTTCCACTCCTGTAGGTCCGTTCCTGAAACACAAGGCCTATAGCTGTTCCCTATCAGAGCGCCCATCCTTCTACACAGCAGTAGTATATACTGCACCAGCTGTTCCTACACTGCCATAGGCCGTACTCCTATACTACAAGTACTGCGTTCACCTCCAAAAAACGACACAGCATATTTCTCACTTTCTTTGTATAATTTGTAAGTTTGTATCTTTTGTCGCAGGTGTCGGATAGCTTTACATTGCTGGCTTCCATTAGAACATACTGTACAAGTCAGACTGTGTCTTTGTGAATGCAGCATTACTCGTACCATATACACTACAAGACTAAAAGTCCATTCAGACATGTAGCGCTGAACGCACATGGATCAGCATCAGCTCTGCTCCAGGTCTTCTCAGAAGGGCTTTGATAGAGCTTAAAAATAAGTTAAACATAGTCCAGGTCTGGTGAATTAAGCCGTAAACACATTCACAGGACCGTGTCCCTGGAAATACGCCTGCGTATGCATTAGAGGCACGTTTTAGTATAGACAGCATAGCTCTGTGACATCCTCTACCACACATATGTCAAAGTGAAGTCCCGACAAGGCGAGATGATTTAATCTGGCCCCAGGCTTGTAGAGCAAAAATGTCTGAGTCTATCAAAAAAAAGTAAGTCTCTAGCATTCTCTAGCGTTCCTATCAAAAGTTATGATTGTTTAAAGAAATGCTTTTGAGCTCTCTTCTGAATGGCATGGAATGCATGTTGTCCAGCAGGGGGAGTCGGTTTACCCAGGCTAGGCTGCTGGCGCTGCAAAGTGAGGACTATACTTCAGCAGTACAAGGGTTTATAACCGAGAACTATACTTCAGCAGTACAAGGGTCTATAACCGAGAACTATACTTCAGCAGTACAAGGGTCTATAACCGATAACTACAGTATATTCAGCAGTCCAAGGGTGTATAACCGAGAACTATACTTCAGCAGTACAAGGGTGTATAACCGAGAACTATACTTCAGCAGTACTAGGGTGTATAACCGAGAACTATACTTCAGCAGTACTAGGGTGCATAACCGAGAACAATACTTCACCAGTACAATGATGTATAACCGAGAGAACTATACTTCACCAGTACAAGTGTGTAGAACCGAGAAAACTATAATTCACCAGTACAAGGGTCTTGAAATTTAAATGCTATTTTCGTATGGTTTATTAATGCTCTGTAAATAAAAATAGCATCTTTCATAGCAAATGTCGTAATCTAGGCTACAAGCATAAAACCAATAATGAAAGTCATTAATATATATTAATAGCTATTCTTAATAATAAATATGACTTGTGTGATATGTAGTGTAGAAGTAACGGCTGTGTACGTGCATGCTGTGCATGCTTGCGGTCTGCGACTGGTTGCAACGCGGCGCCCCGGCCCCCATGAAGTCACATTAAGTCCAATGCGGCCCCCACCCTAAATGAGTTTGACACCACTGCTCTACCAGAAGGTTTCTCCACCTTTGAGTCAATGTGCATAAACAGCCAACAAAAGGGTCATTCTTATACACCCTGGGGCCTATTCCTCGAACCTCGGGTTTATTCCAACACCCTGGGGCCTATTCCTCCAACCTTGGGTTTATTCCAACACCCTGGGGCCTATTCTTCCAACCTCAGGTTTATTCCAACACCCTGGGGCCTATTCCTCCAACCTCAGGTTTATTCCAACACCCTGGGGCCTATTCCTCCAACCTTGGGTTTATTCCAACACCCTGGGGCCTATTCCTCCAACCTTGGGTTTATTCCAACACCCTGGGGCCTATTCCTCCAACCTCAGGTTTATTCCAACACCCTGGGGCCTATTCCTCCAACCTCAGATTTATTCCAACACCCTGGGGCCTATTCCTCTTTCACAGGTAGCACTCCACTACACAAACAATTCCTCCACCACACCACTGCTACAGGGCCTAGCACCGGGCATATTTCACATTCATAATAGAAAGCTTTTTGGTTGTATGTAAATATCTAAGACACACAGCATAAAATCTCTTAACTGTACCTATTGTGGCAAATGCACTCAAACGTTATTTTCATGTCTTGATCTCCTTTACCCCCCTTCATTTTGTCCTTTTCAAACCTGGACAACTGTGATGTGACTACAAAGCAGAGACTATCGTGACATCACCAGCACTATTCCTATATCCCAAAGACTATTCATCCATTATAGCGACTATTCAGTTCTATCACAGGAGCTATTCATGCATTGTTACACCACAGCAATATCAATCTAAAATCATATTGTAAAATATTGTGCTTTGTTCAAGGGCACTTCAGCAGTGAGTGCAGTGGTGATGTTGCCACAGAAGTTTATTATGGTATTAGGTATATTATTATTATTATTTATTATTATTATTATTAAACCCTGAATAATAGAACACCATGTGTATGAGTCCATTGAAGTACACTGGTAAGCATTAGGTTGTGACACAGTTCAGTTTGTCACAGACTTGGTGAAACAGGTTTCCTAGCGTTTATTGGTATGAGAGACATGAAGACATGTTCTATCAGCAGTCAGCACGGCAGGCCGTAGGGAAGATTCATCATAGCTTGAGAGATTTAAATGACCACAACACTACAGTGACAGAATATTGATATTATAATTTGACCACTCTAAGATTATAGGAAGATTACCGTGACCTTGGCGTATCGATTCTCAGATTTTGCCCTTTTGAAATTGAAACGTGAAATCCACCCTTTACATTATCACGCCAACCCTCTGACAAACTGTTTCCCAAACACTGGGTCGGAACCCACTGGTGGGTCGCGGACTAAAGCGCACAACACGTAGTGACTGCCTCCAAGCATGGATAGAGGTGACTGTCACCAACAAAATCACACCAACGCGGACAGTACATTTTTCCCTTGTATATTATTTGGTTTTGATCTCCTGTGAGGAATACAATCATATGCTAACTGTTTGAAACAACACAACATTTTTTGTTTGTTTTTTTCTTGAAAGAATAAGGGTTGTTTAATTACTGACATAATATTGTAATATATAATAATATATTTATATATATTTCTTTTACTGAAGTAGTTGCTCTGATACAAAATGTAGTAATCATTTTGAGTAATTCCATAATTTTAGTCAGTGAATAAGCGCGTGTGTTGTGTGTGTGTGTGTGTGTGTGTGTGTGTGTGTGTGTGTGTGAGTGTGTGTGTGTGTGTGTGTGTGTGTGTGTGTGTGTGTCTCGAGTGTATGGGTCGTTCAGGGTTAACTCAGTCTCTGTTGCGTTCCAGCTGATCCAGGATCAGGCATGCAGCTCACTAGAGGAAGACTTCATAATATGAAAAAAATTGATTTTCCGGAACGAGATTTCTCCTTTGATAAGATTTTAACTGGAGGAGAAAATGTTGTGGATCTTCATTAGGAGCTTCTGATATGCAGCGGGATAATCACATAGAGCGAGGGAACCGAGGAAAAATGAACAGAAAGAAAGAAAGAAAGAAAGAAGAAAGAAAGAAAGAAAGAAAGAGAGAAAGAGTCATGCATTAGAGAGAGAGATTCCAAGCCCTCAACCTCTCCTTAATCAGAGTGAAAATTGATTTCTTTCCTGCTCCAGGAGAGCAGATGTAAAGATGATGAAGGTGCAGTTCATTACGGAACATTA
>CM076966.1:25093320-25100820 GCA_039105355.1 Benthosema pterotum | reverse complement strand
CGCCCTAACTTAACAAATGAATCCTAAACCGAGAACTAAAACATAACGAAAACCAAGGCTGCCGGCCATCTCCAGGCCAAACAGAAATAAACTAACTAAAGAGAACTGAAAACAAAGGCTAACAAGAACAGAGCTGGGCTGCTGAGCTGTTGTCTGGTCTGTCTGCCATCAGACTGAAGGAGCTGGCTTTTATGCAGGAGGAGGAGCATGGCTGATTGGGGAACTTGCTGCAGGTGCCAGCTGGGTGTGCCACACTGAGTGAGGGAGAGACAGAGGGAGTTAAGCACAGACACTGATTGACAGACAGAGTGTGTGTGTGTGTGTGTGTGTGTGTGTGTGTGTGTGTGTGTGTGTGTGTGTGTGTGTGTGTGTGTGTTGTGTGTGTGTGTGTGTGTGTGTGTGTGTGTGTGTGTGTGCTGTCATGGCCACACGCAACAGGTCCACCAACAGGTCATGTAGGCTACACCCGTCTACACTGGAAGTGTAACAAAAACCCATATGAGTACATAAATCACAATATATCATAAAACATTCAAACATGAACATTTAAAAATGGCCGATCTACAAGCTCCTTGCTTAAAGGTAGGAGAAGTGATTTCACTTTTGTCAGATATCACCCAAAAAATATTTTTTTCTGTTAAAATGCTCTATTATAAGGTGTGGAAACCACATATGGAGTTCCCCCCCCCCACGTTAGCAGAGGAGCTAATAAACGTTCCCCAGGTCACCACAATTCTCTCCAATCAGGAGAGAGCAGCAGGTTCACAAAGTGTAGCTACTTTTGGGGGCCCCTAGTGCACCAGGCTGGTACTACACCATGAATTTCAAATCACTTCCCCTACCTTTAAAACATACCTCTGGTTAAGTGCAAGAAAACAAACAAAAGAGGCTCTTGAGCAGTACTGAGGCTTATGCAGAGGTCACTGAAGAATACTGAACCACAGTGTAAAATTATACAAATAGTAAAGTGTCAATTAGAAATGGCTGATCTACAAGCTCCTTGTGCATAAACATACCTCCAGTTAAGTGCAAACAACCCAACAGGAGCTTGTCCCTCAGCGCCCAGAACTAGGAGGAGAGCACCTGAGGAACAACAGGACCATTTACTACATACAATAATGTGAGTGATGGTTTAGCATAAAAAACACCTAATGCCTACCTTGCTCACTCAGTGCATGTTGACAGCAATAGGAGGACTGAATGACTAAGTCCCTGGCTTTATAGTGGGGGAGGGGCTGTCAGTGGCCACTGCAAGTGGGTGAGTGTTTGGGGAGTGGCCACAGATCATTGTCTGCAGAGCCCTGGAAATAGACAGTTACGCCAACTCTGTTCACTTCATGGGGCCAGTCCGTCTACATAGACTTCTGTTGGATAGTGACATGAAGAGTGACAGCCGGAAGTTACTGAATGCATTGAAGCCTATGGGCTCGAGTATGAGAACACGTGACCAGGCGGTTTTCTGACCCCTCAATGTCGCAACTCTTCTACTAGATGGCTCTGATTGTCTGGAGACAGGTCTCCCTGCTACATGCAACACATATACATATATACATATACATACATATATACATATACACATATACATATATACATATACATATACATATACACATACACATACATATATATATATATATATATATATATATATTTCATCACATGATGGGAGCTTTTATGTCTTGGTACCAAGTATTCAAACTTTGCACATTGACATGCTCGTAACACATCATCACATCACAGATACATGCAAGACCACCAAACCGTGTGACAATATGCAAACAGCACTATATGCACAATAAGCCATATAAAAATGGAAAACTCACCTTGGAAATTGGAAGACCATATTTCACATGCTTCCCTAAGTTCCACATGCTTATTGCTCTCACACAATCTGGCACAATATACTTGCTCCAGTGTTGCCATTTTTTGATGAAAACAAATTTGCTTCGGAACTTTTGTCCGGATGGGGCCAAAGTTCTCATGTAGCAGGTGTCATGCAAATTGATCAAAAATCCAGGCAGAAAATCAGGCATGAGCATTTTTCAAACTGCTTAAATGGCAGACACTCTGGGGTGGAGCTTACCGGTCAAAGTTACAGATGTGTTCCACATGAATCAAGGAACATGTAGAAACAAGTCCCATGATTTTTGGCCAAACAAGGCCCGAGTTATGGTTGTTCAAATGTTTCAGTTTCAAAGAATTGTTATAGCGCCCCTGTAATATCCCAGACGGGATTTACATATAATACCGGAAAATGAAATGATGGGCGGACAAAGGGTTAAGGAAAACTGAGGTTACAATTTATTGAATTAAAGTAGTAAGGTTACTGAACAGAAAATACAAAAAGCTAAGGGAAGGGACTGGTGGTGCCAGAAAAAGTTACAATCAAAAACACACCTACCTAGAACCCCACCCTCTAACCTACCGGAATTACTCAAACAAACAATTCCTACTCTACCTTCAAAAAAAGGAAATACAACATGTGGCACTCACCTCTAACCTGGTGTAAAAACACGGGAGTTACCTACGTGTTGCAAAATGTACAGGGTACCCTGTCTTCCCCTGTCCCTTCCCTGAAGAACTTAACTCAAAATGGGAAGGCTGAACTTAAATACTAGAACTACAAACAAAAGAAAGTACTCTGATTATAAACAGTACAGTACGGTACTTTAACAGTACTTTTACTGTGAGACTGTGGCTAGAGTAGGGCTTTACCGAATAGCCTCGTTTTTAACAACAAAGACTGGTTTACAAAATGGCTGTGTTTAGGACAACTTCTAAGGACTACTATTTGACTTGTATTTGGACAAACTGGCAAAACTGGTATGCTTAGGACACTGAATGGTTTGGAGCTGCTGTCTGCTGGCAGGCTGAAAAGAGAGTGAGTGGAAGACAACAGGTGCCTTATATAGTCTGATGATGGAGGTGATTGGAGGAGACAGATTTGTGGTGGCCCAACCGGTGGTGAGAGGTGGAGGAGTGGGCTGGTACTGGAGATGAGTGGGCTGGACCTGTGAGTATGATTGACAGACTGGAGAGAAGGAGAGGAGAGCAGAATATAGAGGGGAGGAACACATGCTGCCTGCACTGTCTGTCTGTTCCCCCATAATAATACACGTAACAGCCCCCATTTGAGCAATTTGAGTAAGACTGGTTTTGCTGCTATTTGGCATCCCCTCTACAAAACTGTAAAATATCAGAAGCATATTACGCTGCATGTGTAGATTAGGGGCATTAGAATCATTTTCACAAACGAGCAATTTTCATTGGCTCGTAAAAACATAATTTTTTCACTTTAAAACAAAATCCACACCTATTTTCATATTCGTATGGCTCCAAAGTTCATGTGTAGGTCATTGTTATGCATTTTGATCAAAGATTGTAGGAGAACAGACATTTTAACTGTTTTACATATAATTCAAGATGGCGGTTCATCTAAAGGTCAGAGGTCAAAAGTCAGAATACAAAAGTTGTTCGGCATAAGCAGACGCATAAGTGAATATAAGTTACATTTCTGAGAGTCAAGCAGTTCATAAGTTATAAGTGTTTAAAGTTTGCAATTTCAGTTGAGTGCTATAGCGCCACCATTTGACCAGTGGTCACAGCTTCGCATCATCACCGTTTGGCATCACCCTCTACCAGATTACCAATTTTCGCGAAAACCGACTGCACGGTTCAGCCAGAACAGCTATTTCTGGCGGAAAAAGAAGGAGAAAAGCAGTCAATAACAATTAAGTGAACAAGTCACTTCGTGACTGCTTGTTCACTTAATAATAATAATACAACATTACAAATGGGAAACATTAATAATGTAATGTCACTATGGCAATGTTTTTAATGAATGAAAAAGCATGTTAGGCCTTTATGTATCTTTATCAAACAATGCATATTAATTCCTATAAATTCTATACAAATAACACTATAATGGAAGTTGATTTCACCTAAATATGAATTGTGATTTAAGAAAAACCTGCAATAATAAAACAGAGATGTACTATACGAGTGAAGAACCAAACCAAGATAAATAAAATAAAATCAGCTGGTCTCAAACTGAGTGAACATAATGTAAGCATGTTACTTACAGTATCAATGAATATAAATGTAGTGAATGTATTAATGAATATTTATTTTTCTACTGATACCCATCAATCACAAAATCCTGCATGAATTAATTATGGGGAGCCTCTTACCATATGCTTCTTGTTATTTGTGTGGATGCAAGTTTGAATCAAACTCCTATCCTGGCTTGCATGTATGCCCTTGCAATAAAATAAACTCAATCAAATTTAAGTTTACTAAAGTGACATTTCACTTTCAATAAAAATGTTTGGTAACCTTACCTTAGCATGTAAGGTTCAGTGTGATGTGCTGCCTCCTTCACATTCAGTTATAATTTCCTGGGGTTTGTTAAGGCTGTACTAGATAATAGAAAAAGCAATCGCTTTAAAATTTTATAAATAAATGTATTTAGGACCATGTTTGAATGCTCTCTCCCATAGGTAAAATCCCTAAAACTAAAGAAAGCAAGTTATGTAAAACACTTAACACCCCTCTTTTACTTTCTCCAATAACAACCTAAAACATGAACCTTGGTTTAAATAAAGTTTTCCTTTAAGTATTAAATTATATTAAATATATATATATATATATATATATTTTTTTTCTTTTCTTCTTTTTCAAAAATGTGAACAGTGTTTGTCAAACTGTCATTTTTATGATTCCACCCCTCCGGTTCATTAATATGCCTGGATGGCTGGTGGGTGGTGATGGGTGGAGATCCTAACTGAAGCCACACCCACAGCTTTAGTTGTATGATAAAGGGGGGCAGTCAGGGGAGGGGCTGATGTGTGATGTCACTATATTGAAGTTATTTTCTTTGGCACGTTTGACTGCAAAGGTCCAGCCCCCAGGAAGAAAGCCAAATACAAAGGGAAGACATCATCGCACATAAAAACACACCAAGGGGTCTATTTAAGTACTGTCACCTCTTAACCATGTACAAAATTGGAAAAAATACAAAAATCATGGCATCCCCTCTTTAAGAAAGTGTGACGAAAGGGTTGCATATACAGTATAATGCTCAGTGAAGTGGCCTGACCTCCCTCCATTACTGTGTCTGCCAGTGGGGCAGGTGTTATGAAGACACTGTGTTGGTGTGGTGTGTGTGTATGAAAAGACACAGGGCAATGGAGCAAAGGCTATGATAACGAAGAGTGTGTGTGTGTGTGTGTGTGTGTGTGTGTGTGTGTGTGTGTGTGTGTGTGTGTGTGTGTGTGCGTGTGCGTGCGTGCGTGTGTGTGTGTGTGCGTGTGTGGGAAAGAAAGGTACATAGGAGGGGGAGAGAGAGAGAGAGAGAGAGAGAGAGAGAGAGAGAGAGAGAGAGAGAGAGAGAGATGAGAGTGAATGAGAGGGAGTGGGGAGGGAGGGACAGGGCAGTTTGGGGGGACACCAGGGGGGCGTTCAATCTAGCGGAGGGTCAAAAGTCAGGTCTAGCAGCAAAATGTGTGTCAGAATGCCACAGCCCTAAGGGTCAGCAAGTGACCCACACACTGTTATATGCCGTTTCGGTTATAAATCTAGTTCATACTGCAGTATATAATGGTTTTATATTTACATTGTTGAGGCTACCAACTACTAACGGATCTAGGCATGGGCATGGGAGGCAATAAATGCCCAGACTGCCCCACCAAACATGATGGCATGCAAAACAACCCAGGATATTTCAAATTAAAGTGCTTATATTTAAAATGATTTGAAACACTACTACTGCTACTAAAAACTACAGCTGTGTCACCACTAAACCAACAGCATTTCATCATTGAAAACAGAAAACTCACTGAGTCAGACCTTTAGCTTTATGCATGCTGCGTGTCTGTTGCAAATTCAACAAAAACTGAAGTTATTATTGATGCTTTACTCACCTAATAAAAGTCCTCTAACTGAAAATGTTACGGAAGCGACACGGGCAATGAACCCGCCGCCATAACATTTTCTACTGCCCCCCAATTGGGAAATGATACATCCGCCCCTGGCTACCAATATTTATACCTATTTATAACATTTCATTGTATTACCTATACAGATTATTCTGGATGTGCATGCACCATGTGGTGTGCCCCACCACATGTGACAAGGACCATGGTGCACATGGTCCTTGTCACGTTAAGAACATTATTATTAATTTGTGTCAATAAAATCACCCCAAAAGTCCTACACCATCATAATATCTGGTTAAATCCTCAGTTTATATTCACCGTATTTGGCTTATAGTTATTGTGGCTGTTTATTATTTTGTAACAATTCATTGATGAAAATCGCAGGCTTATATAATTGTTATGCGTGTGTGCAGACAACAGCTGCCACCATTCTGAAAGCCAGTCCCACAGCGTCTACGTCAGTGTCAGCATGGCCTGGTCTAGCCCTCAATGATTTTGGCCTTGGGGGGCGGGGGTGTCGTGGGATCCACACGGCGGAAGTGCTGCGCTCTGATTTGATCTCGTGTGTCGTCATCTCCGGCCCCTCCCACGCCCGTCCACTGCTGTTCTACGTCACATCATTTAGAGCGACGCCCACCCCGGAAGGTTGACACTCCCCTCAAGGCCACTTTCCAACGTGCGTTAGTCCAGGCTTTCCGTTTTCGCGCAAGGCGGACGAAAATGAAAGCCTGGGTGTCTACGTCAGTGTCAGCATGGCTGTCTATTACAAGACTCCATATCAGAGCACCAATGTACATTCTACACCATTTTATGGTATAGAATCTCATAACACAGACTCTATAATTAATTATTGTTCCTTTATTTACTCGTTGAAGCCCACTGAGAGCTTTTACAGGGACACCCTGATCACAGAGTATAGCAGAGGGCGAGAAATGGTCCTTTAAAGGGTGAGGTTGTGTGCATGCATCCGCCTGCGTGACAGCAGGCAGCAGACTGCTGGGTGAGTGCTTGCATGCACCTTGACATTAGTGAGTTGGATCAACATATGGAATGAATTCTGTACCAGCCAAACATGTTTTGCCGACCGCCATCAGATGATTTTGTTCTTCAACAGACATAGATGGATGGAGAGAGAGAGAGAGAGAGAGAGAGAGAGAGAGAGAGAGAGAGAGAGAGAGAGAGAGAGAGAGAGAGAGAGAGAGAGAGAGAGAGAGAGAGAGACTTTTATGAAACCTTTATTTTCTAAAACACAATTACAACCTTAAAACCATTTAACCAAAATAAATATCAAAGATCCATATTCCATACATTACAAAAGTACCAGACTAAAAACCAAACAGAACAGAGAACCTCATTGAAGCACCATTGAGAAACAAATTCATCAATATACTCATAAGTGAATAAAACTTAAAGTCCACTCTAATTCTCGCTTTCACTAAAGCTTTGAAGAGAGGCAACAGCTCCTCTCTCCGTTCCACCCCCTGAGATGACAACTGGCTCTTCCTACTTTTATAAATGGCGAGCTTAGCTTGACCCACCACAAAGTTCAGCAACTGCCATTTTT
>CM076966.1:25085820-25090820 GCA_039105355.1 Benthosema pterotum | reverse complement strand
GTGTGTGTGTGTGTGTGTGTGTGTGTGTGTGTGTGTGTGTGTGTGTGTGTGTGTGTGTGTGTGTGTGTGTGTGTGTGTGTGTGTGTGTGTGTGTGTGTGTGTGTGTGTTGTGTGTGTGTGTGCGCGTGTGTGTGTGTGTGTGTGTGTGTGTGTGTGCGTGCGTGCGTGCATGCGTGTGTGTGTGTGTGTGTATGTGAGCGTCTGTGCATGATTGTGCATTATACCATATAGTGCATATAGATAATGTGTGCACAGTATAATACAAATAGGCAATATCCATGAAAATCCATGTATCCATAGTCTGTGTGTGTGTGCACGCACATGTGTGTGTGTTCCTGTGTGTGTGTGCCTGACAGGCCTGTGTGCTCAGGCAGTGTGACAGTGGCCTGACATTTTGCTGCTCTGACATCTTGTCTCAGTTCATCTCCTGCCCGTGGAGGGATGGACGGATGGACGGACGGACAGATAGAGGGAGGGATGGATGGACGGAGGCCCTAGAGGGAAAAACAGCAACCCGCCACAACGCAAATGTTCTCTTTTTGTCAGCGCCAGTAAAGAGCTCTTCACTACATTAATCCCACACACACTTCTCAGTCTACTTGTCAGCCCATATGAAGCCAGATATGTTGAGTATGCCAAGGTTTTATGTTAGAAATGTTGACCTAAAAGTATGAAAAAAACAAGTCAGACTACCATCTTAAAATAACGTGAGAAGAGCTGTGCAAATAGATATTTTAGTATTGAGGTTGATTACAGGACCACTTTCATTCATAGCCAGTCTACTTACAAACTCACAAGCCATTCCATCATGTACAGTATATACTGTATTTACTGGCAGCCATCACGGAGGTGTATCATTAATCGCAACTTTACACCTCAGCAGTCAGCACTGATTAGATACAGCAGGGGGTCCGGAGACCCACAGGTGCCTCCAATGTAGCCTCGGTCTCCAGCCTCCAATGCTTCATTAAAGAAGCGTCGGCTTTTATAAACATCATCATCTAACATGTTTATTATTTTACTGCTTTTGTTCACATTATAGTAACACTTATTGGTTGTGTTTGTTTGGGGTGCAACCGGGCTAGCACCTTATATCCACATTAATGACAAGAACGTTGTCTGCTTTCCCAATGTTCTTAGGAGATGGTATGAACCAATCACCGCGAAGACTGCCTGCTGGTAACGCCCACACCAGAAACTGCAGTGGTGGAGAGGGACTAAAGTCTGAATAATGAAGTGAAACCAAATGACAATTCAGACTGAGGTCAGGCTAGGTCCATAGACTAATTCAGGTCTGAGGTCACAGGGGTTCCTATCCTTTGCATATATTTTAAATGGGGATCTGAGGGCTAACAAGTATAAATTCGGAGATCTTTGACATGTAAAAGTTTGGTAATCACTGACCTACAGTATACACATGGCCTACACTACAGTATAGGGGCAATGCTATGGAAACGTGTCCACACATGCAGGCTTGACACACACTGCATACGTTTGTCGTTGACTCCATGTACAAAGTACAGATTGAGTGGCTGAATCCTGCAGGACTGGAGTGTGTTGTGACAACAGCATGTGATCATCCTGCGAGCGCATGATGCAGGCTCTAGCATCTTCACTTATCTCACTGGCCCTCTCTCCATCTTTAACTGTGTTTCCTCGTCTCGCGGCCTTTTTACGAGGCTCAGGAGAGCTCTGACATTCCTAAATGAAAAGGCCTCTCTCTCTCTCTCTCTCTCTCTCTCTCTCTCTCTCTCTCTCTCTCTCTCTCTCTCTCTCTCTCTCTCTCTCTCTCTCTCTCTCTCTCTCGGCAACAGCTGACGATTTATGACAGCGGGGCCTTGCCGGAATCTCAGCCGCTGTCAGACGGCATAATGATGTTTTGATATAAAGATGATTGGTGGGGCTGCATGCTCTGCACCATCCGT
Source organism: Benthosema pterotum (assembly GCA_039105355.1). Lineage (NCBI taxonomy): Eukaryota > Metazoa > Chordata > Actinopteri > Myctophiformes > Myctophidae > Benthosema > Benthosema pterotum. The sequence continues at coordinate 25,088,895 of CM076966.1, read as the reverse complement.
GCAGCACGCCTGTGCATGTGTGTGCATGTGTGTGTGTGTGCGAGTGTGTGTGTGTGTGTGTGTGTGTGTGTGCGAGTGTGTGTGTGTGTGTGTGTGTGTGTGCGCGCGGGTGATTTAAGGTAGACACTCACGCATCGTTTACTTGTTGTTGTTTAGCTGTTCATTCTTTCGCTTTCCTTTTTATTTGTTTATTTTCAACTTGACATTTAGGGTCTCCTTCAACTGCATGCGCGGGTTCTCCCTCCATCCTTCCAACTCCATCCTTCCAACTCCTTCACTCTCATGTTTTCTATCCTCTCTCTCTCTCTCTCTCTCTCCACCCCAATATCTCCACTCTCTATTTTGTCCCGCTCCAGTTCTGCCCCTCCCTCCCATGCGTTTACTGTTCTGTCGTCCCAAAGCACGTAAATTTACAACCCTCCTCTCCTCTCCTCTCCTCTCCTCTCCTCTCCTCTCCTCTCCTCTCCTCTCCTCTCCTCTCCTCTCCTCTCCTCTCCTCTCCTCTCCTCTCCTCTCCTCGGTCCTATCCTGTCCTCATCGTCATGGTGACAGGCGCATAGTTTGCTGTAGTTTCTATTAGGGGTCCATTGCATGCTTGAGGGCGCTCACAGATTGGTTACATTTTGTTCGCTGGGGCATTAGTGGCCGCGTGGAAGGCTCCCGTCATCATCATCATCAGAGTGTCTGCCGTCGTAGCGCCGTGATGTATGATTCCTCCATCAGACCAACATAAATCAGAGATAAAAGGATTTCCACCACCCCCACCGCCCCCCCACGCCATCGGCCCCCACCACCTTCCCTGTTAAATTTATGCCACCGTAAAAGAAAGGAAAATTAGTCATTGAAAAGACCCCCCTCCCCTCCCTCCCTCCCTGTCGGTCCCTATCAGATGCACAGCAGTAAAAAGAGAGAGGAGACGGGTGAACAATCACATGCTACTAACACCACCACCACCACCACCATCATCATCATCATCGCCGTTGTCATTGTCATCATCGTCTTATTTTGTAATTACTTGCACAAGCAGATGATGCAGGTACTGCGATCGGCTGGGTATGTCTATTCCATCGGCCCATCAGGGGCCAAGAACAGCGATCGGCTGGGTAATGCTATGTAGAAGGTCAGGGTAGGGGTAGCCTCGACATCCAGGCTTTCATTTACGTCCATGTTGCACGAAAATGGAAAGCCTGGTGGTTAGCCACGGTGGCCTAGAAGTCGGAGTCGACCTTTAGGGGTGGGCGTTGCTCCAAATGATGTGACGTAGCACAGCAGTGGACGGGCGCGGGAGGAGGCGGGGATGACGACACGTTGGTGAGATCAAATCAAATCAGCTCATCTGCCGTCCTGGCTGCGACGGCAGACGGCCCCCTATAGGTCAAAATCGTTTCAGGTTAGGCCAGGCTATAGGGTAGGGGGTATTGGCTGGGTATATAAGGCCAAATTGGCCATGTCCCTTGTCCCTTCTGGCTCCACAACTATGGAATGCATTACAATAAGCACATCAGATTCACTCCCAGTATCCCGCCGCAGTGTGAAAACACACCTCTTCAGACTCCATCTTAGCCCATAGCACTTGCAGTAGAATTTGCCATGGCCCTGACCTCCTACAGGCGCATAGGCTCTGCAACTTCAATAGCATTTTAGGTAAGACACTCAGTTTTCTTAAATAGATATGCCACTGTTAGGGTCTTAAGATTCAGGTTAACTATTTTTATTTTTTTTATTAGTAATGTGCCAATGTATCGGTCCACATATCTGTTTGGCCGTTATTTTGCTGTTATTGGACAATATCGTTATCGGCAAATATAATTAACATTAACTGTCAATTATAACCGGTCGTAGCCGATGTTTCTCTGTTGTTAATAAGCATACATTTTGCATTGACTATGTCAGTATGTCGGTCATCTGTAGTCTACCAAGCCGTAGATTCTAGTACAGCTTGGGAGACTGTGCTAGAATCTACTCATGGCCCTCTCCGTGTGCCATGGGTTGCCATAGGCCAGGGGTGCCCAAAAGGTAGATCGTGATCACACAGGCTGTGCAGGTAGATCACATAACAGTCCCCCCAGCACTTGGACTCTTATAGATCTGTAACTCTCACTCTTCCAATTCTCCCCCTCTATTTTCATTATAAGTGCATTATTCTTAAACACTATAACAATTATAACAAAAGTAACACCATCACCACTATTTCAAAGCTCAAACTTTCTATGGGCCTTGAAATGGATTTTCAAGATTGAAATTTCCAATTTCAATCTCCCTCCTTGAATTATTTCTTAAATTTCTCTCTCTTCATTTGTCACTGTCTCCTTTTTTTCACAACATTGATATTGAGCTTCATCATACAGAGCATTAATTAATTATTTAATTAATTAATTATTACAGTATTGCAACGAATAACAACACTATGTGTGTGTGTGTGTGTGTGTGTGTGTGTGTGTGTGTGTGTGTGTGTGTGTGTGTGTGTGTGTGTGTGTGTGTGTGCGTGTGTGTGCGTGTGTGTGTGTGTGCGTGTGCGCGAGTGTGTGTGTGTGTGTGCATGCGCGTGTGTGTGTGTGTGTGTGTATGTGAGAGTGATGCAAGCATGTTTGTGAGTTACAGATGTGTTTGTTTGCAGTATATACATGCGTGTGTGTGTGCGTGTGTGCATGTGCGTGTGCTTGTGCATGTGTGTGTGTGTCTCCAGTGTTGAGTGCAAATCAGTGAGTCGCCCATGCAGAACGCCTTTCAAATCCCATCGCCTCTCCCCTCCCAGAATGCCGTGCAGCAAGGCAGGCAGGTATGGAGTGCAGGCAGTGCGTTGTTGTGGGTGACTGGCTGTGTTATTGGCCCACAATCTACTCATTAATTTTCTGCATTCATTTTTGTCTGTCTGTCTGTCTGTCTGTGGGGTTCTATCTGCCACTTTGTTGTGACTTGCGGTCACATATACAAGAAATATATAAGAAATTGTCAGTCAGTCAGATTATCGCTCAAAATCCCATGCATGGAAAAGCCCCCAAGTCTCATGACATCACATGACGTAATCAGTGAAGGAGATCTCTGATGTCACAATGCAACCCGCTGTCCCATACC
>CM076966.1:25063320-25078320 GCA_039105355.1 Benthosema pterotum | reverse complement strand
TACCACTCTCAGCGCACACACGCACGCATGCACACACGTGTGTGTGTGTGTGTGTGTGTGTGTGTGTGTGTGTGTGCGCACATATGCATATAGACGTGTGCATGAATGTACTCACACACATAGGTACAATGTAACACACACATGCACATTCATCCTCGCACACACACATGCACACAGACACACAGCACATCAGACATGCTGTGAGGTCTGCTGCATGTGTTTCAGATGGCCTCTGCATTCCTTTAATCCACGTAAATAGCCATTCATCACACCACACGTACGTACACACACACACACACACACACACACACACACACACACAGGATAAATAGCCATTTATGCTCATCTCATTCTAATTCTGATGGCCCTCCTGCCCCATAAACCGTCTCAGGAATTGGATCGCCCTAGGCAGATTATGATTATGGTTATCAAAAAATCACAGATTGCTCTCTCTCTCTCGCTCTCTCTCTCTCTCTCTCTCTCTCTCTCTCTCTCTCTCTCTCTTGTGCCCCTCTTTCTCTTTCCTTCCTGTTAGTTTTTCCTCAGAGCTTGTCTGTCTCTCTGTCTGTCTGTCTGTCTGTCTAGAGCTAATGATAATACAGGTTTTATACTTTGTGGAATATTTAACTTGACTTTTAGAATAGAAGTCATTGAGGATGTGATTGGGGTGAAACCTCAGAGTCTAACTCTAACGTCAGGCCAGAGCTTTCTCAACAAACATTTAGAGCAGGGTTTGTCCAATGTTTTTCAGTTTGAGAACCATGACACAATTTTTATGAATATTTACTGTACTCACGACTACAGAACTCCTGATACTGTATTGATAAGGTATCATGTATCATTCCTCATTTGTCATATCGGAATCAGCAAATTATCCAGTCTAACCACCAACACAGGGGTAAGGGGTTGAGACTATGGCCGGTAAATAAAATGTTTGGGCATGTGGAGTTTGCTTTTGAGTTGCCCAAACTGCAAGTGCACATTTGAGTGAGGAATCTGCTATAAACACAAGGCGAGATATATAGCTGGAACTATTTATGAAGGGCTATAACAGCCCTATAACAGTGGTAGCGCTCTCGGGGCATCACTAACCGTAACACTGGGAAGTCATTTTCTTTCCTTCAAACTGAACAATGAGTTGAACTGCTAACCTGGCAATTTTGCACACATTGAACTAGATTAGAGCCGCTGACCTCTCACACATCAGATGAGTGAATGTTAATTATAGAAATAGGCCAGGCTGTGTTATGATGCTGAACACAACTGGCGAGGAGAACGTCTTAATTGTTTTAATTGTTCAAATTCTAGAGAGACATGGCCAAGACGTTAAGTCCAATAACTGTTCAGAGACGTAGGCTATGGACAGATTGAAACACTTAAGGCTCTTTCAGAGTCTGAAATTTCGGTGGCCACCGCGACCACTGCTCAGAGCACCGCACCGCGCGCTATTATATAGTCCACTGTCAGCACCGCACCGCGCTGTGGTTTGTTGTGTGTTTTCTTTTTTTTAACCAGCCGTTAAAAACAAGCAACCACCGCGGTGCGGTGGTTAGTAAAATCCGAGCGGAGGGCTGGGAGGTGCGGTGGTTGCGGTGGTATGACGTCATATTGTAGGAAACGGTGGTCGCGGTGGTCGCGGTGGGCACCGAAAATCCATCTCTGAATAGGCCTTTAGTCCCCATAATGCATTGATTATGATGTAATGCCTTGAATTCACAGGGATTCATATTCCTTTAAATTGAAAAAATGACAATAGATGAGACCTTGAGGAAAGCGGTGTAGGATTAACAAAAACAAAACTATAAATGTTCTTTTTTTTGGTCAAATTTCCAAAACAGCTCTGAGGATATACAGTATATATCAAGTCGTATCCTTAGTTTTTTTTTTTTTTTTTAAACACCACATTTTCGCTTCAACTCATTCTAATATGAATTTCACTGGGTGTTTGAGACACAGACAACACATCTCAGTTTGAAAGCAAGCACTGCCTGGACACCTTCCACCTTCCATCATCACCCTTTCAACAACTTCACTTTAGTCCTTCAAATGCATTGGTCATTATGTGATGCCTTGGATTTGTAGAGTTGTTTTTTTGGTCAAACTTCCAAAACAGCTCTGAGAATATACATATACATATACTGTGTATATATATAAAGTCGTTCCCTTAGTATTTCTAAAACACCACACCAATCTTTGTTCAGTTTGCATACTGTCCTATACTGATCTCTGCATGTGGGAGTGCACTTGCAGTATATTTAGGGGAAGCAATTGGGGGATTTAGGGTTTTCACAGCGCGAGAAATAGGAATTGCTGCGTGACTGCGTGCGAGCAGGGTCATTTGCGTATATCTCACACTCAAACGTGTGAGCGTTGACAGCTCTGTATCTACAGTATGTGTTCAAAACTGTTCATGCTTTTGCGTGTGCGTGTCTCCGTGTATATGCGTCTGTGTCAGCATGTGTGTGTCTGCATGCATCTACGTGGATGTCATCATGTAAGAATGGGTAAGTGTGTGCGTGTGTGTGTGCGCGTGCGTGGCTGTGCGCATGGCACACTCATGGCCTGTAGTAGAATATGCCCCTCCTGACCTTGAGCGTTGTCAGTCTGAGCGCTAGCTAATGCTAATTCACAGAGAACAACCCCATGGAGCCTCTTCATCCTCTCAATGGTTTGAAGTCGTCTTTGTCTCCTTCAATTGCTGTTCTTTTTCTTCTCTTCCCTCTCCTTTTTCCGTTGTTTTGTCAAATATAAACTTTGAATTGCTTTTGTCTTTCCCTCTCTCTTTCCTATCCCTCCCCGTTCTTCTGTTTCCATCACTTTATTCCTGTCTACGATTATGTATTTTTCCACTGTCTCTCTCTTCCTCTTCGCTCTCATCTCTTTCATCCTCCCCCGCCGTTCACTGGCTGTCAAACGTCTCTTTCAGTTCAGTTCACTTACTTTATGTTGTGTGGATTTTCAAGATGTTCCTTCCACTGTTGTAACAGCAACAGTGTGTGTGTGCGTGTGTGCATGCGTGCGTGCATGCGCACGTGTGTGTGTGTGTGTGTGTGTGTGTGTGTGTGTGTGTGTGTGTGTGTGTGTGTGTGTGTGTGTTGCACAAGTCATCAATTCTTACAAATGATGACAAATCATTTTACCTCCAGAACATGTCACTATACGTCTACTATAGGTCATCAGTCTACTACTGTAGGTCAGTATAGTATTTATTCTTTTAATGCATTTGAGCTGGATTGCAAATCAATTTCGTTCTCTTGTACAATGACATCAGTAAAGATATTAAGCAGTCACACCTAGCCAAGCTAGCTAATTACTGAGCTGGCTGTGATGACACACCTGTTGTGACTTGCACAGGATATATCAGCTACTCCGTTGTTGTATACTATACACTATATCCATGTCAAAGCTATCGTAAAGTTAATGCAAACTTTATAATCTCCATATCTGCCCAAATGCTTTATCGCTTTTCTACGTTTTCTGTCCCCCACTGTTTTTTCAGCTTGTTTCGACACAACTTTCAGCCCAGAACTGCTCACTCCTCAACAACCCGGAACAAACCCCAAAGTCACACGAAAGATATTAATTGTCTGACGTCTAGTTTGAAACCCTGGCTGATTTCAATTTGTGATTCGTCCAGCCCATTCTTGAATTCCTCCTCCTTGTGTTTGCTATGATCCCTCCCTGTCTCTCGCCCTATTGTTATGATTATTCCTTTCTGCCGGTATTGTTGGAGAGTGCGGCGGCACAATGCTTCCATCCTGCAGAGGCGCAGTGTTGGAATTAGATACTTACTGTGCCACTGTCGAATTCAACCACCATTCTACAACCATTGATTGAACTGAACTATGGTGCAGGATTCCCACTTGAGAGCAAGAGAGAGAGAGAGAGAAAGAGAGAGAGAGTAATAGAATAAATGAGATAAAGAAAGAGGGACGCTGCACGGTGAGTGGTTACGCCCACCAATCCTGTTAAAGTGCACATCAGCTCTCTCTCTCTCTCTCTCTGTTTCTGACCGATTGTATTTCCAGAGCAGACAGGCTGTCTTTTACCCGGAAACTCAAATTTAATTTGGGGGCCCATTGTTTATGCTGTCACAAATCCACAATCCTTAATTGTATGAGCTGCTGCAAAGCCATATGATCCATGATTGTGCGGGCCGTTAAATTATCTGCGGGCTGACCTGGCCTGGTTTTGTTATGGGCTTGAACCCCATCAACGCAAATAAAAGGGAGACTTTGTGTGTGCCTTGTGTGCCACTGCAAGCAGCCATTCATATGAGGCCAGCTAATTGTTCAGTGCTCATATGGCGGAGGCGTGTGCATCGCTGTGAGCATGGCAGAGGGTTCAGTATAGCTGATAACTTTGGACTGACATTGGCGCTGTAAAATGCAAGAAGCAGCATACATGGGGCTGCTGGGTGCTGATATATGCCATTGAATCTGATATAATTAATTCATTTGAGTAATTATTTTTACTTAAAGGGATTTCTTGTTTTGCTATACTGCATACCTTAAGTACTGTCACATAACCTGCTGTACAATACATGGAAGTCCCCAGGTCTACCCTGAAGTTCTACAGTGTATAATCACACATAACCTTATGAAATTATGAAAGAAAACATAGTAGGCCTATTTAGCATACTAAATTATTCTGTTATTCATTGTGCATATGAAAGCCTGTTACAGTATGAATATGCATGTTGTGCAAGTATCACATTAAATGTGATACTGTACTGCTGAACTAGTTTATAAATTGTCTAAACTAGTTCAGCAGTACAGTGCAAATGTTCACCTTGCGCACAAGTAGGCCATGGCCTACCGATTGCCACTGCACACTACACTCAAGACGCTGCCCCTGCTGCCACCCTTAGATCCCTTAGTAGACAGGTCCTAGACACTTAATTTCATTTAAACAAAAGAACGAGCTATACCCTGACATGTAACTGCATGTATAGTATGAAAAACAAAACTGCATGAAAAAGGGTTACCCATACAGTGTATTCACTTTACTCTTGCTTATCACTCACACTTCACAAAATGGTAAACAAATCATTGAACATTTGATTTTTGTTTCATGTCTTTTCTGGGACATGAACAAAACACAATTGTGTCAGGTTTGGCCATGAGAACATGTTGCTGAGAAAGCATGTTCCAGGCTGTACTTTTAAATAGCCATTGTGGCCTCATATTGACATGGGGTGCGTGCGTGTGTGTGTGCGTGGTTGCGTGTGTGTCTTGATGTGATGACAGTGGACAAAGTGCTGGAAGCTTCAGCTGACAGCTTGTCACATGTTGACAGACACACTGCTCATACAGTGGCCAGGCAACACCACACTTACACACTGTGTGTGTGTGTGTGTGTGTGTGTGTGTGTGTGTGTGTGTGTGTGTGTGTGTGTGTGTGTGTGCGTGCGTGCGTGCGTGCGTGCGTGCGTGCGTGCGTGCGTGCGTGCATGGGCGTGCATGTGCGTGTGCGTACGTGGTTGTATGCAGTCCAGACATTGACACAAACCTGAGGATGCACTGTACATCTAAACTCCCCATTGTGAGCTTGTCTGTGCATGCATGTTCTCCCAAGTATGAGGGTTTGTGTGTGCGTCCCCCAGGCACATGCCAAAAACTATGAAAGATTGACAGATCAGACATTTGATACATCTGTTTAAAAGAAATGCTTGGTGTCATTTGAACTTTACGTTGAGGGACAGAATATCTATAGAGCTTCACAGCTGGAATGTTGTGATATGTGCTAGCTCCTTACACCCTTGAGGATGACCCTGGGTGTTTTTGTAAAAAGGCCACGGTGACTGCATGGCCCTTTCTAAAGCCACACCATTAAAAGACTGGACATACAATGGCCTAGATTTTCTTCACTGCTAAACCCTTTATCCCTTAACCTTTTTAGCCTTTTTAAACTATTAAAAAAAAACATTTTTCAATAGTTAAAATGGACAGTCTACAAGCCCACAATGTGTCACTAGATTGGGATGTTGAGCTATTCCATTTCTTTTTTTTTCTTTTTTTTAAAATAGTTCAAAATGAGATGTGTATATTAGGGATGTGAAAAAAAGTCGGAAACCGACACGATTGTCGACACGTGCTGACGTCGACACAAAAAAGTACGAGTCGAAAATCGCCTCTTTTTTCTTTTTTTATATTAATGATTTTTATTTTGTATTCTTTGCAATTTCTTGTTCAAAAACGTCACAACGTTACTGTTTTCAAGGGAAGAGAATTGCTTATTTCGGGTATTAGGCTACTATCAGTCACTGTAGTGAGACCATGTCTGTGCTGCGCGCGTCTGTGCCGCCGCGCCGTCCTCCTCCTCCTCGGCCCGGCTTTCCCCCGAGTAGGAGAAGGAGGCGGCGGCAGCGGCCCTCGTCTGCACCCGCCAAAATGCGTCTTCCCCCTGCGTTCTGTCCCGGCGAGTCGGGCTCCTGCCTGCACCCGCCGCAATGATTGACTTTTATTTTGCCGAGCAGGCGCCTCTGTCGAGGCCGAAATGGAGCGTTACGTATGGGAGAAAGCTATCTCTCCTGCACAAGACCGAGGTCTCACATGGGGGGGAGAGAGAGAGAGAGAGAGAGAGAGAGAGAGAGAGAGAGAGAGAGAGAGAGACGCGTGCTGCTGGTGGTTAATACAACAAGCCTATATTATTTGTACTTATCTTGTCCAGTGTTCTGTTTCACGTTGTTTGGCCATGTCTAACAGCAGACGCAGGGGAAAGCAAAGATGCAGGGAATCCGTCGCAAGGAAAGAGGAAAACTCCTCTATCAAGTCGATTAGGCTACTAATGAATGTGGAATGCCAGGTGCGGGTGCGTGTCTGTTGTCTGTTGCGTGGTGCGCTCTGCGCACTGGCACTGCTCTGCCATGCGCTTTGCTTTGAGAACATGCCTGATCATTGTGGAGCGCAGTATGGAATGTTCTCCTCAGATATGAATATTTTGGTATTATATATTGCTCGATTTCGCGGTCCCGCTTATTTTATCTTGCACCTCTCCCTTCTGCTGGCATTTTCATGCCGCCCGCGCTGCAACATTTTGCGTTGGGTCCCGCCGGCGCCGCGGGCTAAAAAAAATAAATAAAAAAATCGATTGATTTTCGACAATGGGCCGCGACACGTCGACATTCCAAATATGTGTCGATTAACATCCCTAGTGTATATCCTCAGAGCTGTTTTTAAAATTTGATCAAAAGTTAGGGATAAGAGGTTTGACGTGTGACGAAAATGGAGCCCAGTATCTCAAATTGTAATGTGCAGATTGAATTGAAACTTGGTGAGTGCATTGATGCTCACAGCAGGCTTAACCCTTGCATCAATAGGTGAATATACAGAGTTCCAGTGATGAGAGGCCAAGGTTCAAAGGATCGCTGTCCCCAAGTTGAAGACTGTCCAATGTTGTCCCCACGCAATGTGTCCACCGCTGTCTAGTTAAAGAGGTGGATGTTCAAATGTGCAAATTATGCAATACAGAATCCACATGTCAGTGCATGTCTGTAGCTCATCAATCTGCCTCAACGTCAGCTAGCATGGGAGCTAATGAGTGCTCGTCTGGCTATATATGGGCTATGTGTGTGTGTGTGTGTGTGTGTGTGTGTGTGTGTGTGTGTGTGTGTACCATTTATGTTAATTATTTAACTGAGTCCCAGCCCTAGAAATGATATGTCATGGATGGAATCATCTTACATGCAGCTGCCTTTGTCTGTGTTTAGACTGGAATTAGTCTCTGATCACACACGCACACACACACACACACACACACACACACACGAACACACACACACACACACACACACACACACACACACACACACACACACACACACACACACACACACACACACACACACACACACATATATGCATGCACATGACACGCAGCAGACAGACAGACAGACAGTGTAGTCTCAGATCAGTCCAGTGGGCTGACTGCATGCTGCTTTCCCTTTGGCTGAACCCTCAAATCAAGGATTCACAGAGCCAGGATTACCTACTGTCTTGGAGACAGAGAGAGAGAGAGAGAGAATTGTGCACGTGTGTGTGCATGTGTGTTTGTACATACGTGGCATGTGTGTGTGCGCTTGCGTGCATGTATCGCTTGGCTGTGTGCGTGTGCATGAGTGTGTGAGCATCATGTTCACCTGTTTGCATTTGTCTGTTTGTTTCTCTTTGCATGCACGCATGGAGGAGTCTATAATGTTGGCAATGTAGGCTCTTTGAACAACACCAATAACGTATGGTGCCATGCCTTTGTTTGTGAGTCGTGCGTGCCATTTTTTTTTCCCTTTTGTTTAGCACATTGTATATGCATTTGTGCAAACAAGTTTTTGTCGCTTTGGGACTCCTCTGTGCATGTGTGTGTGCGTGTGCGCTCGTGCGCATGCGTGTATGTGTGCGTGCATGTGTTGGCAGAACAGATGGCACCGGGCTGACAGCCCCAGTGTGGGGTGGGACGGCTCCCACTGAACTCCCATACACACGTACTCACAGCCATCCATCATTAATATCATTATCATAATACTCTCAGTGGCATGCAGTCTGTCTGTCACAAATATGATCAGTCCTATCGCTCTCCCTGTTGCCCTGTAATTATTTAACTACCTTATAGGAGACATCGCTCCCTGTCATCGTTGGTTCCCCTGCCTCCTTAGTAGAAACATAATTCAACCGCTTGGTTTACTCTATGCATGCCATCGTCCCAACTTGTACAAAAGTAATTTACGGAGTCGCTTGAATCTGTCATGTGAGAAAATTGTCACCCCACGGTTTCACCGCAGGTAAAACAATTGTGTGAAATTCTTTTTGTGCATAGTTCCCATCATTCGTCCTATAGAACAAAAAGCAGAAAGAAAGTGTTTGTGTGTGTGTGTGTGTGTGTGTGTGTGTGTGTGTGTGTGTGTGTGTGTGTGTGTGCGTGTGTGTGTGTGTGTGTGTGTGTGTGTGTGTGTGCGTGCGTGCGTGCGTGCGTGCGTGCGTGCGTGCGTGTGTGTGCGCGCACACATGCGTGCAGCATGCTCATGCGTGTGCGTAGGGTCACTGGTAGCGTCTGTCAACATTCATCCCCAGATAAGCCATTATTTTCCCTCATTTATAAGGTTGATTTAGCCACCATATAAAGCCATTCCCCACAAAACCGGCTGGTCAAATTGAAATAAAGCTATTTGAAAGCTGTTTCACGACACTTTCAGTGGAAAAGGTCTAGCTCTGTGAGTTTAATTGGCTCACACACACTGAGAGAAAAGCTTGTATTGTTTGCCTAAATGCAACTCAACTTTGTTGCTCTGCTGAAAACACTTGAGCAATTTAGCGCTCTGCTCGTTACATTAGCTAGTTGACACCTTGAATTACTTACTCAATTGAGTGTCATTGGAAACTCTATAACTGGGACTGGGATTAGAAAGTCAACGGCTTCTAGGGGTATCCAGAGAACTCGGCAGTTTTCAGACTCGCCGCAGCGAAACTTCTTCATTAATGTCTTCATTGCATAATGATCTGGTGCTGCCACCCATTTTCAGAACAACTATGGGTAAACTCACCTTTCAAAGCACCACCACAGAGGTCTTTTAGCTCCACGATTTTTCATCACCCAGTGCCAATGTCACCAGGGCCCTACACATCCTGGTGAGGCAGCAGACTGGGCCCATGCTTCCTTCAATGCATGAAGAGTTAGGCCGCCTTCTTTTCACCTGGACATGCTGCGTGGAAGGAACATGTTATTCCAACCATTTCCTGTCCCCTCCATCAGCTGCCCCGGCTGGCCAGGTGGAAGTTTAGAGCCCAGGATTACTGATTTTTTGTGTGAGGTTGTTCAGACATGTGATAAAGGAACTGAAGTCGAAAAGTTGTCTGCTTGATGTAATGAAATCACAGTTGTCCTATACTTTAGCACAATAAATACAATAAATAAACGGTCAGACACCACAGCTCCCAGAGCACATTGAAAACTGTGTGTCCCTGCCAATCAGCAGCACCTGCTGCTTGATTGGGAACACATTAAACACTCAGGCCACCTTGGCCATGCACTGTGGTGACATCATCAATTAGTAGAAAACCTACGGATGATATGGCTCTTACAAGTTACTTCCTGTATATTATTTCATTGGCCTGTTGTGAACGCAGCCCTGCTCTGTCTGTGTTGTTTTGTCTGGCGTGGTCTTCATCAGCCTAAAAATTTAACACACTAACAGCTGCTCCCTCTTTTGTTTTACAATAAGGATAGTAATCAAACGTAACAAAAGATGTTTTGTTCTCACTAATGTCTTGCCAGCAGCCCTGTTCCATATTTCATTGCATTTGAATACCTGGAGCCAAGGTGAGAAAAGACAAGAGGCAAGGAAAACATTGCCACTGTGTGGCAACAGTATTTTCATATTTATTTGGCCTGCATTTCAGTTCTTTTTTTTAAGATTTGTTTTTGGGCTTTTTGCCTTTATTGATAGGACAGTAGTTTGACAGGAAAGGGGGAGAGAGAGATGGGGAGTGACACGCGGCAAAGTCCACCGGGCTCGGGAATCGAACCGAGGGCACGCCGTCAGGCTGGCTTGAGCTAACCGCCTGGGCCTGGCCTGCATTCCAATTCTGACATTTTTTTTCATGAGCCACAATAGAGATGACCGTAGAAACATTTCAATTGGTCTTTAGAGGCATCTGTGTGTCACATAGATAAATCTGTCGAGCAATTTACTCTGACAATGTCAAAACCTTTAAAAGAGCAGTATTATGGGAAAAGTCCATTATGGAGAGAGCTGCCTGCCTGGTGATGGTCATTGGTATGTGGGAGAGACATGGTAGGTCTGTTAAAACATGTGCACAGAGGATTTTCAGAAAGGCATGACTGTGTGATTCACTTTCTTATGTATTGTAGTATAGTATTTGGAGCAGCTATATGTACACCTTTGCAATGTCATGCATCTGTCTTAGTTTGACAATGAATGGCAGAGTTTGCATAGTTTAGTCTGAAACTGGTGAACACAAATGTGTGCAGGCACACTTAAGAGGTGGCAAGGAAGCACCAAGACCATGGGTCCTCTGTGGTTTTAAACAACTCGTGGGGGATGTGGCGCTAAGCTAGTGAGCGCCTACAACTTGTAGCGTAGGCAAAGCGCTTCCATCCGACACTACAAATTCAAGCTAAGCACTAGCTTTGTTTTCAACCCAATAGTCCTTAACACAAATGTGTGCCTTCACCCTAACTATAGATTCTTGCTTATCCAGATGGTTAAGAAGCTTCCTGCCCTTGTTAATGAGGCTAATTACTGGAGTGGTGTACTAGTGGATTTCTAATCTGATAGAGTTAAAGCTTTGTGGACTTCATTAGCACTTAGCCTTTTTTTCAGAAAACTCATCACCAGACAGTAATGTATTGATCTCCCAGCTGTTTGTGACTGGCTGGCTGGCTGGCTGGTTGACTAACTTACTGACTGACCGGCTGGCTGACTAACTTACTGACAGCTGGCTGGCTACAGCACCTGACCTACTGGAAAGATACTACCCAAAACCAAAGCAAAATTCAATGATATCTATCACTAAAAAGACTGAATATACATGAGCACGATAAGCAACCACAAACTGAACAGAGGAAAGCCATGATCACACAGTGAATAAACACAGCCTTGCAATGGGGAAATACTGCCACCGGCTCACTATGGAGAATCAGAGACACGTACCTCCCCCAATTTACATACACCCAAAGTGAGTTTGAAACTCACACCAAAAAAGAAAACATACCTCTCAGGCAAAATTCAGTAATGTGTAAACACACATGCTTTCATTAATCTTCTTGAGAAACTGCGTCTACGATTTGTCCAAAACTAAGAGCAGTTTTAAAGTATTGCTTCTACTTTCTTCAAAAAAAAAGCTTGATACCCTGTGTAACATGTGTATAACCACACCATGTGACATAGCTTTGTTTACAAAATGTTGTACCTCCCCAAATGTATACTTTCCTCATTATATGTTTACACTTTTTTGACACTATAAGCTTAATGTAAGCTTCTTTGAATTTTCTGACTGACTGACTGACTGACTGACTGACTGACTGACTGACTGATTTAATGTCTGTATACAGATGGTGGCAATTATAGATAAATGGGCAGCTCTATGCAGGCATTAGATTGCTAGTAGTCAAGTAAACAGACACAAATGCACACACGCGTGCACGCACAGGCAACAAATGTGTGTTTGTCATGAATATGTGTTTATGGACTGTTCACAGCACAGCTGAAGAGAGGAGAGATATTCTAATGTTAATGACAGTTAAATAGCAGCAAAACTACTTGTAATGGTGTTGTTGCCAGTGTTATTGTTGATATTGTGTGTGTGTGTGTGTGTGTGTGTGTGTGTGTGTGTGTGTGTGTGTGTGTGTGTGTGTGTGTGTGTGTGTGTGTGTGTGTGTGTGTGTGTGCGTGCGTGGGGCGTGCGTGCGTGCGTGGGGCGTGCGTGCGTGCATGCATGAGAGAGAAAGAGCACAGAGAGCAGTGCCTGCTGTTTGTATGTGCATGCATGTGCATCTGTTTAAGTGTGCCCAGATGTTGATACTGGAATGACTCCTTAATTACCATTTAAATGGCAGGCGCTGTGTGTGTGTGTGTGCATGGGCATGCGTGTGCATGTGTACGCGTGCGTGGTCATGCATGCATGTGCGTGTAAGTGATTTGTTGACAGTTGAACTGCTGTTTAATTACCATTTACACTGTGAGCGCTGAGTGGATCATTTACAGAAAGTTCAAAGAAGATAACAACACACGTCACACACGCACAGACTTACACACAGGGTCGGTGTTGGCTCACCAGTAGAGTTGCCAGATGGAAACCGCAAGGTTGCCAGTTCGAACCATCTCTCCCAGAGTTATAGTGTCAAAGTGTCCTTGAGCAAGACTTTGAACCCCAAATTGGGTGTATATAATAGTGGATAAAGGTGCAAACATACACAGACACAGACACACAGACACACACCTTTAATCAAACTTCTCTCTCCCCTTCTCTCTCGTCTCTGTCATACTTTTCCGTATAATTATCCATCCATTCAATTTCTCATCTCTCTCTCTCTCTCTCTCACACACACACACACACACACACACACACACACACACACACACACACACACACACACACACACACACACACACACACACACACACTTGCTACTGTATATGCCAGTCCTCCCTCATATTCTCTCCTCTTTTCTCCATGGTCTGCATTTCTATAGCGTTTCTTCCTAAATCCAAAGGGCTTTACAGTGTGCGTTGTTATACTTCCAGCCATCCATTCACCCTGCAGCGACACTACGACGGGGCCAACCATGCAGTTAGAGCTTCACAGAGTTCTCAAGGACACGTACATACAAAGACAGGATTGAGCAGTGAGGAATTGAACTGTGCTCAGTTATTTGGTGGCAGTTTTTAAGGAGTAATTAAGTTAAGTAAAAACTAAGATGTAATTAACTCCTAGTGCAAAAATAGTCCTATTGACATAAAAATACACTTAAGGTACCGAAATTGAAATGACTCATGAATGCAATATGTCCCATTTCTCAGTCCGTTGTGCACAATAACTCGGTAGGCCGCGAGCTCAGGCCCACAATTATTAGGCTTTCTAATAATAGAAGATGCCTTTCTATTGGTGAGTAGGTAAAGCGTTATTTTTATTTTCACTACAGACTAGAGGCTGGTCTACATTTCAGGTGAGTGCAAGAAGAGAAGAGTACACCATATAGCTGTAATGAAGCCATAATACCAGAGCTACACTGTGGCCTCACATCTAGAAGGTCACAGGTTCGATTCTGAATGGAAATGCGTGTTCTCAGCTCCACGTCAACGATGCCCGTACCAAAGGTGGGGTTTGGCAATAGCCACTTGGAGTGTACATGTTCTGCCAACCAGGGCTTTCCCCAGGTTGGCAGAGGGATTACTGCTTATAGGCAACTGACGCCATGTGAAAGTTCAGTAGATCAATATTTAGAAACTATGGCAGCCATCTTAGCTAAAGAAGTGGAGGTTGCTAGCTTCCCACATTCTCGTGTGGGTGCGTGTGGGTTTGTGTGTGTGTGTGTGTGTGTGTGTGTGTGTGTGTGTGGTGTGTGTGTGTGTGTGTGTGTGTGTGTGTGTGTGTGTGTGTGTGTGTGTGTGTTGTGTGTGTGTGTGTGTGTGTGTGTGTGTGTGTGTGTGTGTTGTGTGTGTGTGTGTGTGTGTGTGTGTGTGTGTGTGCGTGTGTGCGTGTGTGTGTGTGTGTGTGTGTGTTTTAGAAGGATAAACTGGCCAGGTTCCATCTGCCTCCCATTGAGGTGCCAACATATGGCCTGACATACACCATAGGGTATCTGGGCCTCTGGCGGAAACACACGTGTGTACACATGCACACACACACACACACACTCGTACACTACTGTATATGCTGTCTTGTGTGCGATCTTATCGTGGCACTGTCTGTATTTATAATGTCTTAAAGTCATTATGATGTCTTGGTGTCTTGAAACATTATGAAAAGCTAACTTGTTTAGCTATTGTATAAGGATTTTTAAACTAAAATCCATTCTTGTGCAAGCTTGCACATGTGTCTGCCCACACATGCGTGCTCCTGTGTGTGTGTGTGCGTGTGCGTGTGTGTGTGTGTGTGTGCGTGTGTGTGTGTGTGTGTGTGTGTGTGTGTGTGTGTGTGTGTGTGTGTACGTGTGTGTGTGTGTGTGTGTGTGATGGTGTGTGTATATGCATGTGTATTAAGGTACGTGTTTGTGTGTGTGCATCCATTCTCTATATGTGAACATGTGTCTTTGTGCTGATATGTAGAGCAGTGCGTTCTGGGGCTCATAAAGATCAAACAGATGCCGGCAGATTCGCATTTAATGATCAGCAGCTCCTCTCTGCATACTGGTAACAGTCACTGGAGACCATTTACACAATACAGCATTTAACACAACACATTTACACAATACACCATTTAACACAACACATTTACACATGTGTTAGTTTTATACTGTACGAGACAATACAGCATTAAACACAACA
>CM076966.1:25055820-25058320 GCA_039105355.1 Benthosema pterotum | reverse complement strand
CCTATACTGTATGCATTTCATCACAGCATATAGCAGTACACAGCACTTCCTCAATTCTGTGGAACTGAGTCAAACTGCTTACAATTCCAAGTGCTTTTCAGGCTGGTGCCAGTACAAATATTAATTTGGTGGGTTTCCAGTTAAATATGATTCATTTGTTGGGTTCCCCAGTATTATTTTTTGGGGGGCGGTCCCCACTTAAATATGACTTATTTTAATGGGTGTATCAGACAAACAGGTGGACCAATGCAAGACCTAGAGGAAGCAGACAGTGTGTGCGGTTCGAGATGGCAAACCGGTCAAACAGTAGCTTTGGATTAACAGTGAATCGTTTGATTCATGTTACTGATAAAAGTTTGTCAAACTATGTAAAAAAATCTATTATGAATGAACATGGTCCATGTGCATGTGTGCATCATAATTTCCTTCCTTTCTATGATTAGGAAAAACCTCTGATCCTCCCATTAACAAGATATGCACATGCACACAGTCTACAGTGGGGGGAAGTACAACAACCCAACAGCACATGTACCAAGGCCCACCCCCACTCGATCCTGATTGAAGGAAGGCCCCTCTCATCCTGATTTCTTTTCCAAAGACCAAACTGAAACTAGGTTTTTTGACTCCAGGGGTTCCCTGGGTCAGGGAGGAACTCCTTATGGTCACTCTACTGTATAGGGAAGATTAGCCAAAAAAGAAGGAAAAGAATACAATATTTGAATTAATTGATACCCCTTACTATACCCTTTAATTGAGTGAAATACCAGTTGAAGACTTACCCATGCAGTTGTGGCGAGATCATTGTGATGGTTCATGGCGACTCATATGTCGCGTTGAACCATCACGGTCACAAAATGATCTCGCTGTCCCTCAATGGTCCGTTGTCGGTTATTCAGTGTTAGATTAGTTGAGAAGTATGAAGATATGTGTATATTGAAGCAGTGAACTTGCAGTGAACTTTTATCTCCTAATATTAGTTCAACAACTCATTTACCAGCAGGACAGCTTTCTAATCCCTCCTTCAATCCTTCACTCCTTCCACTTTTCCTTTATCCCTCCGACCATTTTACCTCCAATCATCTGTCCAATCGCCTGCTGATTCCCCCTCCTTCCCGCCACGAACGTGGCCAATCACGGCTGGTCCTGTCGTTAAGGGATTAGTGACGGTCCAATCGGACGGCCTCCCTCGGTTCCTATCCCACACTCGCACTAGGGAACAAATTAGACACACAAACACATGCCCAGACACACACACACACACACACACACACACACACACACACACACACACACACACACACACACACACACACACACACACACACACACACACACAGTACACCAGGACCAAAAAACAGTGGAAACCAAAACATTCTCAATGGGAGTTGCAGACACGCTGGGGGCTTAGCACTGTGGCATGGTGGAGGCCTGGTGTGTGTGTGTGTGTGTGTGTGTGTGTGTGTGTGTGTGTGTGTGTGTGTGTGTGTGTGTGTGTGTGTGTGTGTGTGTGTGTGTGTGTGTGTGTGTGTGTGTGTGTCATTTGAAATAAGCTCACAAAATCAAAACATAAAGGTTTGTACCAGATTGCAGATGGGCCTGTACCAAAGTGTTGCTGTTAAACCTTTTACAGTAAACCCTCATTCTCAGTGAAAAGGAGGTGGACAAGGATGCTGCATTTGGTACACTCTTGTTACACTCTACACCTAAGTAGCCAATTTGACAGAATGTTACATTGAGAGCTTATAGATCACACTTGAATATTCCCCTAACAAATACTCAGGATACTGGTTAAAACACGCAACCATGACTAAACACAGTGATGAAATATTGTGCATGTAAATAGTCATGTAGTCCTATGTAAACACACACAGACGTGTGCGCACACACACACCCACACACAGCCTTCTTGTTCCGTGTGTGTGCGTGTGCAGATGAGCTATAATGTAGCTATGCATCCATGCACACGTCACTATTGTAAACATATGAATAAACACGATAAAGATTGGTTGAAAGAAATGACAACATGGCACACACACACACAGACACACACACACACACACACACACACACACACACACACACACACACACACACACACACACACACACACACACACACACACACACACACACACACACAATGAGATGATGACAGAGTGCATAATTACCCAGCTATCAATGGGGCTGTGTTACTTCCTCTCTCTGGACCACTGGACTGTGTCATTACGTTTCTCAACCACCCCATCCGTCACACACACACACACACACACACACACACACACACACACACACACACACACACACACACACACACACACACACACACGTGTGTGTACGCACAGAAACGCATGCGCGCGCACACACACACACACACACATGCACGCACGCACACACACTCACAAACACTATCAAATTATTCTCTGTATGTGTTCAGTTAATTAACCATAGAGTTCAAGTTCTAAATGTAGAGAATGTACTGTACAGTTGAATGACTGAGATAT
>CM076966.1:25035820-25050820 GCA_039105355.1 Benthosema pterotum | reverse complement strand
AGACATGTTTAGGGTGAAAACTTCAGATGGTTTATTGATTTTTATTTGTTGTTGAATAAGTCTGTGTGACCGTCATGTCCCACTGGGGGTTACACATGCGCACACACCACACACGCACGCACACACGCACATGGAACACATACACACACACACACACACACACCATTCACAAACAGTCACTCAGTGCACACAAGTATGCATGTACAATCACATACATGAAGACACACACAGCCTGGACTCAAGGGGTTTCCCAGGGACATTGCATTCCAGTTTGGCCTCACCATGTCAAACGGAGAAAGCCAGAGAAGGAGGTTTAGTACTGTATGTTAACTGTTTAATATGTTTTGTCTGTTCCCTTTTTGTATGTTACCTTTACTGTACTATTATGTGTATTCTGTATTCACTGTGTTTTTCTATTTCTATATTCTATTTTGGTCAACAATATAATGCATATTTTATGTTTTTACCGTTATATACTGTATATAATTCTACATATAGAAGGTGTAGTCTATAGTGCCATCACTGTTGGTGAAAGTACAGGGACAGATCACATGCAGTTATTTTAGAGAAACCCAACATTGTCTTTTTTCATTATACTATTTTAGTATTTGAGTCATATTCATTGTCGGAGGCAGGGCCACTCAACAAAATCCAAAGATCCATGCTAAAAATGTATTCTTGTTTGAAATGTTTAAAAAATCAGTCTTCATTCAAAAATGTACATAATGAACAGCTTATTATCAATAAAGAATAAGTGATAATATACTGAACGGACATCAAGCCCCATCACTACTTGGAACAAGCAATACTATATCTACAATCATGTTCAAAACAATGAAAATGACAGAATGTGTTTTCAGACCATGCCAGGCTGCAGGTACGCTACACAGTGGCCTCCTGTGGTCCATGGACCATGGGTTGAGCAGTTGGTCTCCCTGCCTCCCCCACAGCCACTGTGATCTGTGCCTAAACAAAAGGGTGTCTTCTCTCACCTTCACAGAGGTTAGGGTTAGACATTAATCAACATCTTTTGTTACATTAGGGTACAGTTCTTGTTTTTAAAAACTAAGGGGAGCAGCTGTTCATGTTTTATCATTCCACACTGATTAAAGGATGATTGTCCTTTGTATTGAACTAAAAGCAAATGTCCCATTAGTATTATTATTATTATTTTTTACCAAGATATATTTTTTAAATTATTATTATAATTTTAAATAGTGAAATTCCTGTTCCCAAACATTAGAAGAATAGTAGGTAGATTGGAAGAAAAGTATAAGGCATATTTTGATATTTTGATTATGATCTATTCTATTCTATGCTTCAAGAGTTATACTGTGTTCCAAAACTTGAATCAGCCTGTGAGTTTTCCAATCTGTTACTTTTCAAATTTAAAAATAACAAAGTGGCACACCCATAGCTCGAAATATGGCGTGAAGCATCACATTTTGAGTTTACAGCTCTCCCCTTTTTCATATGTTTGTGTGAAGTCTAGAGTATGAGCAAGTGTGGGTCCTGTTTATACCCAGCATGTTTGCGTTCTGGGGGTCCAAATGACTCTTTTGGGTCTCGACCTGAACGATTGGGGAACCTGATATTGATCCAATCCATTGGGGTCAAAGAACAGCAACACAGATTCTGAAAAAAAAAGGCGGAACAAAGTCTAACAAAGCCTAAACAAAACAAAGACATACAGTAGATGCTTGGAAGAGGAGATGAAATGCTGAGGAAACAGGAGAGAGAGAATGTGAACATTTTGGATTTGTTTCAAGTCATTTATCTGTGTCTCATAAGCGACAGAGTGTGTTGGCGCTCTAATGACAGCAGCAGATGTCTAATGTCTCCTTCACAATACTGAGTCCATAAAACACAAGCAAAACCATTACCTTAACTATACTGGCACCAGTGCTGAGAGAGGAGGGAGGGGAGAGGGACAGACAGGGGAACGATGATGGGGGTTTGGAAGACCAAGGAGAAGGAGAAAGATAGAGAGCGATCCCTGTCTCCTCCATGACTTCTAGTCATGGAGACTTATAGTCATAGTTTTCATGTTCTCTGCCATCATCGGTGTGTGTGAAATGTAAACGGTGTGGATGTGAATAACAGTGCTTTGGAGAAATTTGCGTTTAAAACTCAGTTGCGATCACTTGCACCTGTGTGTGCGTATGCAGGACCCCCCCCATCACACACACACACACACACACACACAAAACAAAACTGTTATCACCTCATGACACCAGACACACCTGCATCTGGTGGATTTGAGCCCCAAAGTATGACTTGTTAATTAACAGCAGCACTTGTGTATTAAGCTTGAACTAAAGCTGTGTGTTTGTGTGTTTGCATTTGTGCGGCGTGTGCAAGCATGTGCTTGCAAATGTGCGTATGTGCATGAGACTCAACGCGCGTGTGCATGTATCTGTGTGTGTGTGTGTGTGTGTGTGTGTGTGTGTGTGTGTGTGTGTGTGTGTGTGTGTGTGTGTGTGTGTGTGTGTGTGTGTGTGTGTGTGTGTGTGTGTGTGTGTGTGTGTGTCACACATCTGTTGCTGTGTGCAGTAATTTGCGTTCTCAGCTTGGCGCCCCAGTAATTATTCTGCCTCTACCTTTTGCTCTGACATTAAAAGGCTTCATCTGGCGGACATGAAACGGCGTCGCGGGACGATAAGGCTTCAAACGCGCCGTGCCGTCAAACGGCGCATGGGAAAAGGTGAAGAGATGCGTGATGGGATAGATGGGGATTGTTTTTCTCTGGGGGTTTGGAGTCAGGTGTCTGTTTGTGTTCACACTGAAACTGGAAAGGAATGATGACAGGAGACACTATTTAGGGATGGGAAACAAATCATCATCATTTGTGTATATAGCAGTGTTTGGAAAAATGACATCCAGTGCTGTATGTACAGCAGTGCTGTAGTGAATATGATGGATATTACGGACTCCAAGACACTACAGTGATGCTTCAGATCCCTGGTGGTCCTGAACAAGACATTTGAAAAAGGATTGCAAGGTTGTGCGAAATTCAGGAAACATGCACAAAGTGCAGCGGCGCCTGAACATAGTGCTGTTGTCAGTGGTGGGAAGTAACTAAACTACATAGCTTAACTACATTTTCCTGTAGCTTGTAGTCATTGTAGCTTACTACAGTTTTTTCTGGGGATAGCTTGTAGTGTAGCTACACTACTTGTTTCGAGAGTTACAAGTAGTGTAGCTTACTACATTTTCCCACCCACATTTTCAAATTGCACCCATTTTCAATGGGTTGCAATTCAATGGGAGCAGCTACACGTCTTACTGGCTTACACTGACAATGAATGGACAGGCTAGGCTATAGTGTATCCTTGCATCTGCCCGTATTAATGGTCACTGTTTTCGCTTTAAAACCACATTTCTAGGATTTCTGAAGCAGCCGGCAAAATATCTCAAACAGTCATAGAACGGGAGGGTGAACTTAGCTGGGAAAAAACACATACACTTACAGTCTATCTATAACCGACTCTCTGAGTCAGTTAGATAGACTCTCTAAACCAGAAGTGAAGATGACTTTGACTGGGAGGAAACACCACTAAAGATGTACAGTATCCACACTGGAGGAAAACCATACCACTGTATGAAAAACAGAAATAAAACTAGATTAGCACTTGGTAGAGTGCAAACTTGCGTGTTGCGCACAAGTAGGCCATGGTCTACTCGTGCGTGAGTGGAGCGGGCTAATACTCATGAAATTAGCTATATAAAGGCCTGCTACTTACGTCACCAGTGCGGTATCACCTAAAACCGGCCAATCAGAGTACCCCGAGCGACCGCTGAACTAGAGTATCTGGAATATGAGAGAGTACCAACTCAGTCTGTTAATGGCACATTAACAGACCTCTCGTCACTCTAGGGAATTAATGATTTGTTGTATAACGCGCTTTAGTTAATGGATATAAGAAAATAGGCTGTGCTGTGATGCAGTGGTTACTTAGCTACAACTGTATGTAGGACGATGTTTGGAACATGCAGAGCTCCAGCCAGCGCAAGGTGTGAGATCAAAGCACCTTCTTCGCTGAACACTGAACACAGTGCACCGAACGCTTAACTTGTGCCCGATCTGCTCACGCAATAACACCTATAGGTGAACATGGTGACAACAGTTTCAGGCTGTTACCTATATGCACACCAGCGTGTTTACACTGCAGAATAAACCCTAAAAGCAGGGCTTGACACTAACACTTGCCCGCTTGCCCGGGGCAAGTAAAAAAATGGTCGGGCAAGTGAAGACTGCTACTTGGTTGCCCGACCGGGCAAGTGTGCAACTTAGTGCGCTATAACACAACACAAGATATATTTGTCTTGAAGGTGGTCATTGCGCTCTGCCTCTGTATCTTTCCCTGCTTTCTAGCTATCTCTCTCCCAGGTCCATTTGGTTCCAAACTGTCATTTTGCTGCGGTCACAGACCACCACTATGGGAACCACTGTGGGAACCACTGATTTACACTGATTTACAAGTCAAGTTGAATATTTACTGTAGCTGATTGTGACACAAGTAAAACGGTCTTCGACTGTGAAAGGAAATATTTGAAGCACCCAAGTAGAATGTAAACTTAAATGCAAAATTTATATATGGAGCAAGTGACCATGACCTGAGGGCAAGTAGAATGTGACTTGCACTTGCCCAATGGGCAAGTGCCTCGGAGACCTTAGTGTCAACCACTGCTAAAAGCCTTGAAAAACACTTTTTTCAGTGAACTTGTTTGGTACCGATGATGTGGTTAAGGCTCATTTAGTGTGTAGAGGTTCTACGACCACTGTAGCACAGTGTTTGACCAGAATGGAACAGAGCCTTCTAATAACACCTTTGAAGGAATTATAGGGGAAAAAAAACTTTGCGTGTGTGTGTGTGCACAGAGAGATCCCATTGAGCCTGCTGATGACTCGATTGTAGAGTCATCACCAGAGAACGTCTGTAGATGATCTGCACTGTGTGAACAGAATGGGACACAGCACTTGTCCCCTGAAGAGCCAGCATGCTGCATGTGTTGCTCATTGCGGTCTATATGACACACAGTTCTGCAGTCTGACATACTTTGGTCTGCCAGTTAAGTAGGCCATGGTCCATGCAGGCCCCTAGGGAATGGTCCCCCTACATACATACATATTCTGTGATTTTTTGCTTGTTTTTTTTTAATTATATGACATTTTTATTGACAAAATATATTATGCATGAACATAGCTTTACATTTTATCTCATTGGATAGATGTATGTCCATTTAAAAGGAAGCGGTCTGCTTACTCATGCATTAAAAGGACAGTTCAGATTTTTGGAAATTAAGTTGTATGAAATCCTGTCCATTAATATAGTGGTGTCATCTGTATTAATTGAATGCCAGAGTCCCTTGGTGGGAGCTTTGATCTGGTTTTGGTCAATATTAAGCCGTTCCGGTCATTTTTTGGGGGTCACTGGGGCCATGCAGTTAAAGTAAATGAATCCACAAAACTAATGTAGGATCTCCTTCATTCATTTTTAACCCCCTTAACACACAGAACTACTTTTTGGGGGTACTGACATGGACACAAAATACATAGTTCCCTGTGATAGAGGGGTTGAAAATGAACAAAGGATGTGCTAATATTTTAGAAATGGAGCAACACTACAAAGGAAGTTAGTTTTTTGGATTCATTTACTTTCACTGTGTGGCCCCCAGTGACCCCCCCAATAATGACCAGAACGACTTCATATTTCACCAAAAACAGAGCAGAACTCCCACCACGGGACTCTGGACATCAATTAATACAGTTGACACCACTATATTAATGGCAAGTATTTCATACTTAAATTAAAAAAATCAGAACTTTCCTTTTAAAGGAAGCATTGGCTCATTTCGGTGCACTCCCCGGGTTGGCAGAGGGAGGGAGAGTATGGCAGCCAGAATGACTGCCTCTGAAGGTCTTATTAATATTCCGAAGGAACTTCACCATACCTCCGGTGATCCAAGGTTCATTGTTTGAAAGACAATGAACAGACGATGTCAGCACGGAACAGCTGAAATCACTTGACAATAAGAAACAATGTGTTTCTTCCATATTTGCGCTATAAGTATTGCATGATTTATCTTCTTAGGATCTGTACAATGAATTCATTAATAATTGAACAGGCTTCTAACAGCATCTAACAATGCCTGATTCCTATGGCTGCACGCCTTGATGCACGCCAAAAACAGACAATGTACAAGCTCCCAAGTTTTCAATGTGTGACACCAGCACAGTATAAATCACCCTTCAAGGGGGATGTACTGTAGTATTCATTATACTGCCACTTTGTTTCCACTCATCCTCTTCTCTCACTCCTTCACTGTTTTGTCCATTTATACTTTTCCTCTCTTTCAGTTGGACATAATAGTAATAAACTTGCAGGTAGACACATATTTGCTTATGTGCGGGAATGCACAAAAACAAATCTATGCATTCCTGTTCATTATTAGAAATCCACAATGCAAATAGGTTTATTTGAAGCCAAAACAAAGTGGTATATGTAGAATGATTCCTCAGATGAACTGACTGTGGTACCAAACAACCTTTAACAAAATATTAAACCCCCGGCAGTCTTGTCTGATATGTTGAAACACAAGAGTGAGCTGTGGGGAATCCGTGTAGCATGTTCCATGGAAGGAAAGAAAAAGAACACAACAAAAACCTGGAAACTTTCCTAAAAATCCACACACGTTCGTCGTTGTTTCTCAGGGGCTCTCCTCTTTCTCTCTCTCTCTCTCTCTCTCTCTCTCTCTCTCTCTCTCTCTCTCTCTCTCTCTCTCTCTCTCTCTCTCTCTCTCTCCAGTTCCCTTGTTTTCTCTTGTTATCGTTGTGGAAACAAGTCAGTGTAACCATGCATCCATATTCATCATTCTTCCCCACATGAATATTAATTAGAGCTTAAAGGAGAGAGAGAGAGAGAGAGAGAGAGAGAGAGAGAGAGAGAGAGAGAGAGAGGAAAGAAAATAAAGCGAAGCAAGAGGAGAAAGAAAAAGAGCAGTGACGTAGCAGCAGAGTGTGAGCGTCGTGTCGTATTCATGTCAGTTCCAAAGCCCTCGTGTCTCTTTTCCTGTGGCTGCCTTGTACCGACATGCTAATCAGCCTCTCGCTGCACCCTGTTCTGGCTAATTGTCGACAAATTATTCGCTGGAATAATGTATGCATGGCCCTGTGCTGCAGCTGAAACACAGCTAGTCAAGTCGCTCTCGCTTCAGTCTCAACAAGCAGCTAAATGGTTCTATTTAAATATAGACTTGTCTGCCGTGTTTATATGCACGCTTGACTCCCCCCCTCCCCTCCACCTCCCGCACTTCTCTTTCTTTCTTCTTCTATCTTTTCTTCTTTTGCGTTCGGGTCTTTTCTCAACTTGTTTTGTAGTAAGTCACCATGCGTTCATGTGCCGTGTTTATGCATTCTTGACTCTCATTTTGCTATGCCTTCCCTTTTTTCTCTCTCTCTCGCATCTCTTCCTCGTCTCTCTCATTCCCCCCCCCCCCCCCCCCCCCCCCCTTAGTGTCTCGTGGTGAGCTAATGTTGCCAGCTCGTTTTTAATTGGGTTTGTTGGAAGTGAAGCCTGGTATTATTCTTTTTTTCTGCTTGGACTGAGGACAGAGTTAAATTAGAAGTGTCTTAATTACACCACGATTGTCTTCGTTGATTGAATTTGAGTCGAACCCCGTGGGAACCCGCAGGGAAACGACCACAGAGGAGAGAAGGAAAGTTCATTGCCTTTTACACACAGAGCCAGAATGTTTCAGGGAACATTTTAGGAAAGAACGCAGACACGAAAGTGGACTGTTTGCCCAGTGAGGCAAAACCACTGTAGGAACAAACAGTTTGGGTGCGTCTGGGTCATGTACTGCATGCATATAGAGGTAAAACACCCCGGGTTGGCGGGGTGCTTCAATGCTCACACACATTTGTCAGTGTTTACAAGTGAGAACCTCCTCTAGAGCCCAACCGTTATATCAGTCGTACCAATATTATCGGCCAATATATCGGTATGATTGACCGATGTATATCGGCTGATATATGCTTGCAACAGAAAAGGAAAGACAGAAAAGCAAGGTGTGGAATTATTTCACAAAAGCAAATGATGAAGTCACATTATTTAAATGCTTTCAATGTTGTATTCTTTTGTTAACTTTAAAAAAGAGAGAAAAAAATATTTGAAGTTCAGATGTTTAGTTTTATTATTTTAATTCATTATTAAACATCGTTCCAAATCATCTGTAACATCGGTGTAGGTTTTTCCAAAAATCGGCATAGGCCCCAAAAATATGGCGTTGGTCAGGCTCTAACCTCTTTGTGTGCTAGTGCTCTGCTGGTGGAACTCCACTTGTTTTAAAAGGGTTCCCAAAGATAGCTACTGTAAATATAATTAAATTAAAGATATAGAGTATGCACGTGATATAATCTCATGCTGCAAAATTATGTGCAAATGCTTACTAATGAGTGGCAAAAAATATATGAAATGATTTCATCAAACAATGTTAAATTCACTTCATACCACTCGATTTGCCTTCATGCACGTGCATATGTATACTTTATATATCTCTATGCTGTAACAGTACACATCTGTATGTGCATGCATGAATAAATCAATACATGAATGAATGGTCTGACATCATGTAAACTCAGTTCTTGATGACGTTTGTCACGTTGTGTGCATGTGTGTGACAACGTGTAGTTACATCCATTTACTGGTTGACAGAATGTTTTGAGCGTAAGAGAAAGCATTGGAGCTGCCTGTGTCTTGTCAACGTTGCTGCAGGGATATACAGAAAGCGTATTAAAGGGGAATTCCACCCATTTTCAACATTTTCCTGAAAGGAAACAAATGTGAACCAAATGGACCCTAGCGGGTCCATTTGGTTCCATTTGTACCCTCTCAGGAAAACGGGGTCTGAAAGAAAAATCATTAATACATTTTGATGATGTCATCAGATCTATTTCACCATGTTAATGATTTTTTCAGACCTCCATTTTTAGGAAATACAGAATTGGGGGAACTTTTTTATCATGTCCACACACCAACTCTAGGGTATACTCATGACATATTAGAATGTTGAAAATGGGTGGAATTCCCCTTTAAAGCTGCACGATGTGTGTTTCCAGGTGCTCATGGTTTCCTCTGGCATCAACGTGTGAAAGTGTGAATGTAAAGCTCCTTGGATAAAGGTGTTATATAAATGCAACATTTATCAGTAAGATCAATGATAACATTTCTGCAGAGTAATGCTAGGACATGTTTTAATCCATTTGAAAAGCAGATTTGGGTTTGAACTGGGACCTGGGTATCCTGCTGCTGTGCACATGAGACAGCTGTGTCCCAAGCTTACCCTGTTGTCGTGTGTGTGTGTGTGTGTGTGTGTGTGTGTGTGTGTGTGTGTGTGTGTGTGTGTGTGTGTGTGTGTGTGTGTGTGTGTGTGTGTGTGTGTGTGTGTGTGTGTGTGTCTTTCATTTGTTTAAGTGTGTACCATCTGGAGATAGATCTAATAATGGCTGCCAGCTTGCCAGTTCCTACTAGGCTAAAATACGCTGTCCCTCCATTCAGGGACAGTGTGTCAGTACACACACACACACACACACACACACACACACACACACACACACACACACACACACACACACACACACACACACACACACACACACACACACACACACACACACACACACACAGACTGCAGCTTTAAAAAATAGAATGTGTCATACATTTAGTGATTTCTCTGTTTCTCCCTGGGCAGCCCCAGCCTCCACATGCAGTCTCCACTGTGCTTTTTCCTCTTTATTGAGAGTGACAGCAGGAAACCCGAGACAGGTCAGGGAGATAGAGGAGAGGAGGCTCTGACAGCCTCTGACTGATCCAGAGTCTGCTGAGGGCACGTGTGTGGTTTCCTGGTGTAAATGTCTTAACCGCTGCGCTACTGATCGACTCATATCTTGGTCCTCACTGGACTGCTCTATCATTTATACATGCAGGTCTGCTGTCAGCAGGGCTGGGAAGTAACTATAGTACATTTACTGTTGACTTGAGTCATTACTTTTTCTTATACAGTAAGTCTCCACTATACATTTCAGAAGCAAATATTGTACTTTTACTCCACTACATTTTGTTCAACATCTTGAGTCTTGTACATCTGCTATTTTCACAATATTTTTTCATAAATTTGAAAACTTGACATGAGACATGCTTTCCTACATGGTACTTTAATATTTAAGTTTAACTTTAACACTTAACTATACTTTTTACTTGTAAGAGAGTATTTCAATAATGCAGTATTGATACTTCTACTTGAAATATATCAGTACTTTTCCCAACATTGTCATTTATACAGAACTGCTGTCAGATCACATGACAGAAAATATTTGGTTGGCGAACTGTTCAGTCACGCAGCAAAAATGAGCAATCTACAAGCTCAAAGAAAAGGCTATACAGTAGCATTACCAATATATACCTAGATCCTTACTTTTATTTAAATACAGCAACGTCCCTGTCTAGTAAATAGTAAGTAAAATGAGACACAAATATAGCCTCCTAAGAGTCCTCTGTCACTCTGCTTCTAGACTGGAATGAGTCTACTGCACATCCGGTGAGATTGATCAGAAATATGGAGAAATCTGTGCAGTGCAGAGTATTCCCACACTCCCCTTTGTCTTAGCAAAGCACCAATACAGAAAATCAATTGAATCAAACCGAGTGGTAATTTCACTGTATCGCTGTTGCATTCCATCGAGATACTTTTCTCCTTTATAATGTCATTTTATTGGTGGTGGATAGAAGCTGCTGTCACCCACCAGTTTCACAATACTTGTAGATTGATGACAGTATCGTGGTAATTACTGAAATGTATGTCACGATGAGAGATACACGTCAGATTTATGTCCTTAATAACAGGGTTTGTCAGAATGCTGACACCTGCAATGCCACTCGACACAACTAAAGACTTCAATCAGCTTCCCAAGCACCAGTGTGCTGTACGGCACCTATACCTTTTCTGTCATCCAACACATTTTCTCTCTTGCACCGCTGGTGCAAACAGCATCTCTCTCTCTCTCTCTCTCTCTCTCTCTCTCTCTCTCTCTCTCTCTCTCTCTCTCTCTCTCTCTCTCTCTCTCTCTGTCGCGTGTGTCAGACCTTCTTTAGGTATTAGTTTATGGGCCATGAGATGAGCTGTGAATGAGAAACAATGAGAAAGACCTGAGAACATTAATCATGGAGCAACACATTCCATTCCCCTACACACCCTGATTAAAGGAGGGAGAGAGAGGGTGGCGGGGTAGAGGGAGAGAGACAGAGAGAGAGAGAGAACGAGAGAGAGAGAGAGAGAGAGAGAGAGAGAGAGAGAGAGAGAGAGAGAGAGAGAGAGAGAGAGAGAAGAAACAGGGACAGAAAGGAGAGATATGAAATGATGAAAGATAGAGAGGAGAGAGTGAATGACACACATGGGAAGACCTCAAGAAATTATTAAAAAACATATGTGAATAATAGTGAAAACTTTAGTTATTTGTATCAAATCAAGTGCTTTGGTGGCATGAATGTTGTTTCCAATTAAGATAGTAAATACTGTGAAGGGGCCTAATTCAGGGAAGAAAATATACGCAAATTCAACGATAGGGGGAGTAAAGTGCCAGTAAACACGCTCCGCTCTGACCGACACTGCAATACAGAGAACCCTGAGTACGCTGAGCGTAATCCTCTGGAGGTAGCGTACGTCAGGTGCCCGTGCACGAGCATTCCCACAGGAATACCAGCGTGTGAGAATGATCGCAAATGACAGGACCATCCCATTTTCATTCTTCCACGCCCCATTTCTTACCATAAAAGGCAACAAACGTGAGTCAGCAGTTTGTCTGAACTCTAGCTGCAGCCCAGAGTTCTGAAATTTTACAACTGAACATTGTGGTCTCTCTGTGGTCCCCCATGTCGCATGGACTTGTTGATCAGCTGATTTTGACAGAAGAGTCACTTGCAATGTCAACTGATTGAATGCAAGCACTAAAAAATATAAGCCGCCCCTTATATAATGCAAATGCATTTATTTAGTATTTAGTTCAACCTCAGCTATTTGGTAATTAAAATATAAAAGCCCTTTCTATTGAACAATTGCTCACTCTCACCTTTGCAAAGGTAAACAATAATATAGGCCTAATAAAAAGATATAAGCACGATCATAGGCCTACCATAAAATACCAAATAACAGCCCTTACTTAAACAAGCCTACTAAATAAGGCCCATGTTCCCACATCATTTTGCTTAATAACGCCTTGTCAAAATAATCGCCCATGTACAAATAAGCGCCCATGAGCTGTTATTTGCAAACATATTAATACTATTATTATTATTATTATTATAGCTTATGGCGTTACTTTGCATCTCCTCATTTCTGCCTGACGCACATGCCCTCAGCATCTCGCATGTCCCAATGCGACAGCAGTCCTCCACCTCAAAATATAATGTTTAATTCTGCCACACACCGCTTATGTACAACAATATTGTTCAGACTGCATATTTTGTCAAAGTGTGCGTGTGCGTTGTAAGCAGGCACTTACCATATATGAATCCAAGCATCTGTCAACAGGCATCAACTCCGCATGGACTCGTCAAAACTTGAGATTTCAATTGTCCCTTACTCACTCAGTTTGCAAGCGATTGTTTTAATTCCAATGTGTCAATACAGTGTATATTTTATATATTTTATATTTCATTGGGTATAGGTATAGGTATAGGTTTTATATGACTTCAAACAATATGAAAAGAGATAGGCCTAATGCGTCGTCCTTTTTTATCTGCGCAGCTTAGAGCTTAGACAGCTTAGACCACATGTGCGTGCCAATTAATTATCAGGGCTTGATTTGAAAAACTGAGAACCATGTAGGCCTATTCTATAAGGCAAACCCTCATTGAACGAATATACTGTAGGCTACATGTTTGAGGCTATATTACAATATTTTAAAATGTTAAAATATCGAATGTTACACAGCTGTGCAACCAATTAAGTAATTACAGTCAATCATGCCAGTCTGAATGTGGGTCAGATCTATTAAGCAACGCTGCCTACAATATTAAATGAAATATAATATAACAGGCAATAATAATATTTATTATTGCGTATCTGCTGTCAAAATCAGCTGATCATCAAGTTCAGGGGACATCAGGGTCTAGGCGGACTGATCACTCCTCCTCGTCCTCGAATAAATAATAGGCTATTGTGAAGAACTACAAAACTAAGCGAAAAAGTCAGGGGGGGTCCTGGACCAGCACCAAAAGCATCCGATTTCTACATATGGATACCTACCTTCTCATGCATTTCAACCCGAAGCACAGCATATTCTCACATTTATTAGCTATTCATTTATTAGCCTATTTCTGGCAAGGGCGCCACCCAGCAGAGCAGCCTCTGCATGTGGTATTTGTGAGATTGGAGAGTCGCACAGACCCATCCATGATAAAACAAAAACAGACACAATAATTTTCGGTGTTGAATTATAATCCAGCGAGTTTGAGGTGGTGTTGGACCTTTGCACAGTTCATTGATTTGGCCCAATATGTAGGCTACAGACCTGCTCCAGTGATTTAATTAATTTAGCACGTCAGCTGCATTCATTCCACTGGATATAGGCCAGTGTTGGATATAACAGTCCTTTGAAAAGACTAAGGAGGTAAGTTACTAGGCACATTAAACTATTCTGTGTGGAGTTGGAAAAGCAGTGATGGGCCGTAGGATTGTTATTTTAATACAGTGGTAAAATTGAACTTAAAAAAAAAATCGTTTAGGGACATGATTAATGTAAGTTTTATTTTTTTCGTTAAAGGAAAAAGGTATACCTATGTATTATTATTTCCATAGAGGTCCGGGCCTTGTTTGAGAGCTGGAATTGTCATTAAATCCCTTTATAATGCCTTTGATTTCGGTGATCGGCGATTTGTACACACACACACACACACACACACACACACACACACACACACACACACACACACACACACACACACACACACAGGTGGTCCATTTGGTGGTCCGTGGCTCAAATGCTGATTAAATAGTGTGCCCTGGTATCAACTCCACTGTTGCAGGTACATATACGCAAGCCATGTGCTCCTTACACCACCTCCTGAGCTGACTTGCCAATGTGCGTATTGTCCGACGGCTGCGCGATGAACTTCTCGTCCTGCGGTGTGAAATTCCTCTTTCTGATTACCGGCGAGGGGAGAGAATGAGCGTTAATGTCGGTACGCTTCAGTGCGTGGGCGTATTTGCTTCCCTGAATCTGGTCCTAGGAGTGTATCTTTGGCTTGTGTGTCATCCAGTCTGACAGTGTGTTGCCGGTTTAAGTTCCCAACCACATTTGCTGTATGCGTGTCACTAAGGGCAAAATGCGCCAAAAATATCCATAAAAAGTACTACTTTTGTGTCTGTCTGTCTGTCTGTCTGTCTGTCTGTCTGTCTGTCTGTCTGTCTGTCTGTCTGTCTGTCTGTCTGTCTGTCTGTCTGTCTGTCTGTCTGTCTGTCTGTCTGTCTGTCTGTCATTAATCCACCGATTACATTTCATTTAATTTTTAGTGTAATTAAAGTGTACCATCACTAAAATTAAAATGTGTTTGGGAATGTGTGCAGCGCAGGAATAGCCGAGATGATTCTAGTCTTTAGGTTGGTTGTGTTCCAACATTCCACCCCTCACCCTCTCATTCTGTCTCTCATCCCTTCCCTCTCTAACTCCACGCTCTTCCCTGCTCCGCAAATCCTGATGAACTGATTAGATTGATAGGTGTGGTAGAAAAGAAGAAACGAAGCGCAGAGTGAGGGAGGAGAGGGTGTGTGCGTCCGTGCGTGCGTGCGTGCGTGCGTGTGTGCGTGTGTGCGTGTGTGCGTGTGTGTGTGCGCGTATGTGTGTAGGGGAGGTCACAAATGATTAAATTAGCATATCACAAAAGGCTGGATGGAAAACAGGATGCTGTTTTTCCCTCTGAGCGGTGGTGGACCTCCGGTGCG
>CM076966.1:25010820-25030820 GCA_039105355.1 Benthosema pterotum | reverse complement strand
CTCAGTTGGAGTCAGTGTAGAGGCGACAGATATGAGACACAAACTTTACCTCAAGTCAGCATAAAAGTGAGTATATATGTGTGTATGTGTGTGTGTTTGTGGATAGATCCTGTTGCATGCTAGTCCTCTATGGCTCGGTCTGTACATACACTAGAGAGGCAGAGAGAGAGAGAGAGGGAGAGAGAGAGAGAGAGAGAGAGTGTGTGTGTGTGTGTGTGTGTGTGTGTGTGTGTGTGTGTGTGTGTGTGTGTGTGTGTGTGTGTGTGTGTGTGTGTGTGTGTGTGTGTGTGTGTGTGTGTGTGTGTGTGTGTGTGTATCCTGTTGCATGCTGGTCTGCCTCCTGGACTGATTGATTGTTCAGGGTAACTGAGGAATGGAGTGACTTACACCTTTCTCCTCTCCTCTCCTCTCCTCTCCTCTCCTCTCCTCTCCTCTCCTCTCCTCTCCTCTCTCCTCTCCTCTCCTCTCCTCTCCTCTCCTCTCCTCTCCTCTCCTCTCCTCTCCTCTCCTCGCAAACAAGATGGCATTGTCTATACACTATACAGTCACCTCACTTCATGCTCTTCACCGACCTTGTAGCTTTTTGCTTATTTTACAGTTTTTTGGTGGTATTATATTCACCTTCTAAAGTAGCCAGTTTCTTGAGGCATGACAGAGACACATTACTGACCAATTACATACACCAATCCAGAATTTTTGGTTTTTCATTGGAATCCCCTGCTCTCACAAACCACAGAGAACCCATGATGCACATGCACTGAAAGTGACAGCGCCGGTGTGACTGAATGCCCTTTTCATAGTCCTCCAAAACGATGGTTATGAAATAGAGAGATGTGTTGTGTGAGCTGTGTTTGTTGTTTCTGTGGGTCACCAGTTCACAGGACTAGTTCTGAAGGTCTGTCACCACAATCCTGCTCTGCTGCCATTCAGACTAATGGTATGGCACCCTTCACAGTATCCTGCTAGCAAATGAACTGTAATAACATGAGCTGAGCTCATGCTTCTTTCAATGCATGAGGAGTGAGCAGACTGCATCTGCCTGTAAGACATTACTTGATGGCCACAGCGAATCGTGGTATTCCATCTTCTGCCCAAACGCGACCAGGTTATGAGAATAGCAGCAACAAGCATCAACAAGTTTGTGACTTTGCGGCATGATTTTTAGATCTAGGGTTTGTACATGGACAAATAACATTAATTGGGCGTCCACAAGGACATGTGTGAGAATACTGGTTTAATCAAAGTGTATATATTGCTTGGTTAATAGGAAAATGAGTGCTGTTGACCCCGGTGGTCAATCAAAACAATTTACTTACTTATGTCTCATACATCTTAAGTTAAGTTACTTTCAAGAAATTCTCAAATAGGCTACACAAAATGACAACAGTAGACAGTCTGTCACAGCTCACACTCACAGACTGAAGCCCATTGTTTTTTTGCGTCATCCTAGTAGCACTTGCAATTAAGTATTTGTGTATGCACTTGCAATTAAGTATTTGTGTATGTAATTGTTTAGTGTTATAATGTGCTAAATCAAATCAAAGGAATCAAGCCCAACCCATCAACTATATACTGTACTCTCAGGAACAAGAACATAGCCCAAATGACACATATCCGCGACTTTCTTATAGTCCATAAGTCTTGGTGTTTGTGTTTGGGGACGTTCCTCTTTCTCTTACTGTGTTGCCATGTTTGCAACATGGTCAGTTAAGACCAGCAAAATGAAAATAGCTGATCTACAATCTCACAGTGACACATTGTGTGGTTGTACATCAGTAATTTAAAACACAAAGAATAAATCGAAATATTTTGAATGTACTTCTGATGGGTGTCTGTAGACAATTACATATTCATCTGGGGTTTGTTAACATGAAGAAATGTGGGAAAACACTGGTTTAAACTAAGTTCAAATAAACAACCATTGTACACCATTGTACAAGCTTAAAAACAACAACCAGCTACTACCAATAATTCATTTGTGAGTGACTTCCTGCGCAAAAACAAACAAACAAATCAATCGTTGCTTATAATATGCAGACATTACAACACTGCCTGAAGTGAGGCATGAGTGTGTGCACTCTGGTTCCCGTCCCGACTACTGCCTTGGTGGGGAAATTCATGGATTATAAGCAGGCATGGCAACAACTGTCCCGCTTTCTTTTTCTCTACTTGGGGATCTGTGCCAGCTAGTTGCTACAGCACCACCTACAGACCAGCTACTGTACCGTTTGCATGGTTGCGGTGAATAGGCCTCCACATAGATTCATTGATTTGGTTTGCATGTACTGTACATGGTGAACTTTTTGACACCGGCAGTTTATCACTGCAGAATGTGCCGATCATATCAGTGGATACTAGGCTTTAATAGTTTCACAACAGATGGATTTGAATAACTTTTTTCTTTCTTCTTTTTTACTGTAGTTGTCTAGTCTGGTACTATACTTTCATGAACTACCTGGAAATTAACTACCTGGTTTAAAAGAATTATAGGCTTGGAAATTCTGTTCTAAATGTAAAGAATTAGTGCTGTACTCTGTCCTTGCTTAAGTGTCAGCAGTGTAAAACTAAAACTATCCTGACTGATGTCATGTGTGATGAAGCCACTACGGAGGTGTTGCATTTCCATAGGAAATCAATCACAGCTTCTGTATCAATGCATTCCTAAAGGTAGGGCTCCGCACACACACATTGATTAGCTGACTTTATCCTGATTGTGTGTGTGCGTGCGTGCGTGTGTGTGCATGCATGCGCGTGTGCAAGTTTGTACCGATGTGAGTGTGTGCATTCGCGGACTGGGAGGTTGAATTTGACGCCTTGAGAGTGTGACTGGTGAAATGTATAGACTCGCTAATGAAAGCAGCTTGAAGAAAATTGAAAAGTAGTTAAACATGAAATTAAATGTAATTTACAGCTTGGCTACTCATATTCCATATTTTATGTACTGCTAACTGCTGTCAAACTCCGGTGGAATTGAATAGTTTAAACTCTCTAGAGGAAAATGTTCTGCTTACGTCAACAACAAGTATTGTCCCTATCTACTTCCATGGACTATGTTTGCTCGATTTTTTAACAAGGCATGCAGTTCAAACTGCTTTACCTTGTAATTTTAAGTTGTAATTGTAGCTACCTTACCTTTGCTCTCAGCCTCAAGGGTTGGATTGCGGTCAAATCAACTACAAATGATTCACAAGTGCGGCGCTGCAGCTCAAATGTGGAGAACAAGTGTCACTGCAGTAACTGTGACAGATATGGTCCAATCACACTTTATTTGCTTTGAAGGCCAGCATCAGAGTTTGGTGCTAGTTTGTTGAGCGAGAAGAAACCGGGAGCTAACGGAGGGAGCGGAGAAGAGGGGAGGCATGTGGTTTAGACCAAGCTTCTCTTCTCTTCTCTTCTCTTCTCTTCTCTTCTCTTCTCTTCTCTTCTCTTCTCTTCTCTTCTCTTCTCTTCTCTTCTCTTCTCTTCTCTTCTCTTCTCTTCTCTTCTCTTCTCTTCTCTTCTCTTCTCTTCTCTTCTCTTCTCTTCTCTTCTCTATATTGAGAGATTTATATTCATATTCGATGACATAATAATTCATTGCAAGTCAAATAAAGCACTTCTATTTCAATTACTTTATTTCTTTATCCCTCGGCTATCATATCTTTTTATTCCCTTGCACTCTTTCAATTTCCTGCCTTATACTCTTTCAGCCAAAACATCTTCACCTCTCTCTTTCTCTCTCTCTCTCTCTCTCTCTCTCTCTCTCTCTCTCTCTCTCTCTCTCTCTCTCTCTCTTTTTCTCTCTCTCTCTCTCTCTCTCTCTCTCTGTATTGTAATGTGATGCTACCAAGGCGTCTACTTTTCAGTAAAGCTTTTTGTTTCCTCTGCAATAAGACTCTGTCTGTCTGTCTGTCTGTCTGTCTGTCTGTCTGTCTGTCTGTCTGTCTGTCTGTCTGTCTGTCTGTCTGTCTGTCTGTCTGTCTGTCTTACCACATGCCACGCTTAAGTGGTCAGTCCAACCTTTTTCCACTCACTCCCTCTCTCTCACTCTCTCTCTCTCTCTCGCGCACACACACACACACACACACACACACACACACACACACACACACACACACACACACACACACACACACACAACACACACACACACACACACACACACACACACACACACACACACACACACACAGAGAGAGAGGAGGGGATGTCCTGTTTCATGGAGAGAGGCTGAGCTCTCTCGTCTCAGCAGCAGACGAGACAAACGGAGGAGAGGAAAGAGGAGAGGAGAAGGCAGTGTCATACCGCCGTTTGTTGTGGCGGCTTCCTGCAACCGAGAAGCACATGAGGGAGGGAGGGAGAGAGAGAGAGAGAGAGAGAGAGAGAGAGAGAGAGAGAGAGAGAGAGAGAGAGAGTACAGAGACAGGGGGTGAAGAGAGAGAGAGAGAGAGGGAGACGTCACAATAAAAGCATGTCCTTGACAACAGCAGCAGAACTCTTTGGGGAGCCTGGAGATAGTGTGAGTAACGTAACGTGGTCATTGGCCGGCCGGACGGGTGTCTTCTCTCTGCATGTGTGAGTGTGGGCACTGATTTATTTGCACAAGCATGTGTGTACAGTATATGTCTCTCTGTTTGTTTGTTAGCTCAGTGTGTGTGTGCGAGTGTGTGCGCCTGTGTTGGCTGCAGGTCTGTTCCTCTATTGTCTGTTTGCCTAAGTGTTGCTGACAGCGGATTATGGCAAATACAAAATGCCGTATGGACCCAAAAACAATGTGCCAAACTTTGTATGCCTGCGAGCACACACACACACACACACACACACACACACACACACACACACACACACACACACACACACACACACACACACACACACACACACACACACACACACACATACCTCACCATGCTGAGCTAGAGAGAGAGGGGGGACCTGGTTTCATCTCTGTTTACTTTATACTGTACTAACTGTTGACAATATTCCTCCTCTGCTGATTTGTGGTATATAAGAATAAGAAGAAAAAGAATAATACATAGTGTATTAATATACGTATAATGGTTACCTTAATGTGTTCTGAATGAGTTAGTCCACACAAGGTTGCAAAATAGTTTAGTGAAAACTAAAAGGCGATCAACAACACATAGCATCAGCAGCATGTTTTAAGAACCCACATTGGTTGGAGGGCACCTACACAAGTATTGTACAGTAACTATAGCAATGCAGTGTCTACATATATTGCATATGTGACATAACTTTGCCTTTTTCACATTTTATCCAACAGCAGCCTGCAATATCAGCACTGGAAACAAGGGTAGGCCTATACAATCACAGCACAGAACACAACCATGAGGTTGAACTGACCATATGCACACCACAGCCATCTTGCTATGTAACCTAATGGCAGGGTGGTGACTACCAACTAAACAATGGCAAAAACAATATCACGACGATGCTTTACTGAATAAAAATGTTGCTTCCAAACTCTGATGGCAAGATGGCCACGGTCTGTAAAAGGTCAATAGAATCCAAGCAGGTGTTTGACTACAGCCAGGGGTTTTGTGGTTCAGGGCTTGTGTTTCTGTGTATGTCTGTGTGGCGTACGGCTTGGTGCCAAGCTCCCTGACCCATTGAACTGCTTGTATCTAATCATAGGCCACAGGCTCTACCACAACACAACACATGCCACACATGCAGCCCAGGCCGGTTACAGTCATCAAACTGGAATGGAAGTCAATAATTTATCCCACATTATCTCTAGAAGCGTCCCATCATCTTTGTGGAATAAGGGTGCATGTTGACATTCTTGTTACATGATCTACACGAGAATTGCAATTGGAGTATTGCAAAGCAGGTAGAATATATTCATGATAACATAAAGCCCTTTTTCAGGGGACCAGGTCATGTTCTACTTGTCCAAAGGTCATGCCCAATTGTCTGAAAAGTAAATCATCCTTTTAGCACCAGCTGAGCAATAATCATATACCACTTTTTCCCTATGCAAAACTTCAAATGTGGGTTGAATGAGGTCATGATGTCAATCATTTAAAACATTGGGCAAGAACTCTCCCATAAGCATGACATCAACATTCTTGATATAACATAATCCCAGCCAGTCACTTGATGTCTGCAGCCACTCAATAATCCAAATCTGATCAATTGGTGAGTAGGGTCAAGCAATCAGCTGTGCTGTTGTGAGATACAGTAGATCTCAACTACCGTTTCTGCCATGTGACTGTCTTGAATGGTTATTTGAGTTGTCTAGCATGCAGTCTTTGCTTGGACAAAGTTTGTCAGTCTGGATAAAGGCCTTTGATGATCACAAATTGCATTACGGTGATGAGCTACTGCACATGGTTTAGACTATGCTTGAATTCAGCTATAGTTTACTTGTACATCGGCTATTTTCCTAGAATGAAGATTGCCTAAATAATATGTGGGTACGATCCTCCTTGCTAGATCATTACCGATTCATACTTTGTTGTACATGTAAAGAACACAAGCATTGTGTGTGTGTGTGTGTGTGTGTGTGTGTGTGTGTGTGTGTGTGTGTGTGTGTGTGTGTGTGTGTGTGTGTGCGTGTGTGTGTGCATGCGTGCGTGCGTGCGTGCGTGCGTGCATGTGTGTGGGCACGCGTGCATGTGCACGCGTGTGTGCCTGCGTGCCCATGTGCGTGTGCGTGGGTGTGTTGGGGGATCAGCATTGTGAGCACTCAGTTCAGTCAGTCTGTATAGTGAAGTGTTTTGGCTGTGGATGGTAAACTGATCCCAGAACAGTGCCTGTCTCTCCTATTTTTGGGTCAGATGTATATTTCCCATCACTGCATGGGCAGAATGTGAGGAAGTAGAGAATAAGAGATTGGGGGTGGGGGGTAGACAGAAAGGGGGGCTGGGGGTGTACTCAGTAACATTATCTATTGGATTACTAAATTCCAAGCTGCAGCACAATCACAAATATGGAGTTGTATCCTCTCCTCTACTGTGGGATCTAACAAGGTTTTGTCTTACCCATTTATGCTCCCAGTTTGGTGTTTTTAAGGTTTTTGTTTCGTTTGTATTTTTATTTTGCCCTACAGATGATGTACTGCATAATCTGCATAATCTAAGTCTTTCTTACCTTTATTTGCAGTTGTGGTCTAGTTGTTATTATATGAAGAAGAAAAAAAATCATGATTTGTTGTTTCCCCTTCCCCACCATGAGCTTAGAATGGGTCTATGGAATGCTCAAATTCACCTATATTTCCATCAATTCAAAATGCATTCATGTCGCCTCTCCATCATGTCAATACTAATAGTCTGTTGACACTCACACTTTCACTATCACTTTTGGTTCAGCTGCATGTAAACCATGTGCCCCAAAAGTGAAAGTGACAACACACTGTGGTGGAAAGACAATAGCCTCTCCTCACCTGATGACTCGGCAGTGGGCAGTAATCGCTCAGTGTAAAAAAAAAAGCTCACAGAATATAGGTCTAAAATCAGAAATCACCAATGCTGCAGGTTACAAATCACCTGTGGCGTTTGTGTGCAGTTAGGTTGGGTTAGTGTTTGCATAGAGACTGTTGGACTCTTGTTATGTTCGAACAAATGCCTGCACCCAAAGTATCAGTTTTAGAGACAGTCGCACTGCGGGAATGAAGCATGAAGCAAAGCTGGAGCTAGCAGAGACTAAACAACGATGGGTAGGATCAGGAACGAGTACACCAGAAGGACAAACAGCAGTCAGATGTTTTGGAGATAAAGCCAAGCATGCCAGACTGACATAGTTTGGACACATGTTGGTAGAAGACTCTTGAGACAAACAGGAGGCCTTCTAGAAGATTAATGGATATAGTGAATGAGGACATGGATTTAGTTTGTGTGTAAGAAGAGGAGACAGAGTACAGGGTGAGAGGGAAGCAGATGATTTGCTGTGGCGAAATGGAAATACCTTTCCACTTTTTAGCCACACCAAATAACCTATTTGTCTACCTCTAATCTGACCTCAAGCTGACAACAATTAACAATAATTGAACTACTGTACATAAAGTATACTCAGACAGCAGTAATCAGTAATTGGTCCCTGACCCTGGTTATCGTCTGGGGGGATGTAAGCTGACCAGTCTGCATTCCATCCATCCTGTCCATTCCATCTGTCCATCTGTCCGTCCATCCGTCCATCCATCCATCCATCCATCCATCCATCCATCCATCCATCCATCCATCCATCCATCCATCCATCCATCCATCCATCCATCCATCCATCCATCCATCCATCCATCCATCCTTGGTGACGCAAATCCCCATTAATACCCAAAGC
Organism: Benthosema pterotum; assembly: GCA_039105355.1. Classification (NCBI taxonomy): domain Eukaryota; kingdom Metazoa; phylum Chordata; class Actinopteri; order Myctophiformes; family Myctophidae; genus Benthosema; species Benthosema pterotum. The sequence continues at coordinate 25,022,543 of CM076966.1, read as the reverse complement.
AGTCACTTCTGCCTGCCAGCACACACATGCATGCACAACGCACAAATACACTCACGCACGTACACACACACACACACACACACACACACACACACACACACACACACACACACACACACACACACACACACACACACACACACACACACACACACACACACACACACACACTGTGGAGAGAGGCTTCTCAAACACTGCAAACCACAGTTCATCTTGAGGCCCATGTGATGTCATTACTAGTGGTCATGGGCATGGCAGACAGAAAGTATGTTGGTGTGGATTCGTGTGGAATGTAAGGGAGTTCTCTCCTGTTTTGGTCATTGCAAGCTATCTGTGTCTGTGTGTCTGTCTGTTTCATTTTTTACAAGGGATAAATCTGGATGTTTGATTCCCCCTTGTCGGGGTAACCCGGCCCCAAACCGGCCCGGTTGACAGACCCCGGCTCCCCGACTTTTTCTGTAACAGACCTCTCTCTCTCTCTCTCTCTCTCTCTCTCTCTCTCTCTCTCTCTCTCTCTCTCTCTCTCCTCTCCTCTCTCTCTCTCTCTCTCTCTATATATATATATATATATATATATATATATATATATATATATATATATATATATATATATATATATATATATATATATATATATACTGTATAAGGCCAAGGCTCCCGCCTTGTTCTCTTCCTTCCTTTCCTTACTAACTTTGACCCGTCCTCCCTCCCTCTGTTTTTTAGCGGTTGAGTTTGTCCATCGGTGTCTGTTCTGTCTAAGCCTTCTGTATTTACTGCTAATCCTCTTCCTGCCTCTCCCAGCCAGGAGCCCCAGTGAGATCCCAGAGATTTGATCTCAACATTAGTATTCAGTCATCACAATGTGTCAGTCAACCACCTCATTTCACCATCAAAATCTTAATACATGCCTCCGCAATGTGGCAGACAGAATGCGCGTGTGCATATGTCTCTGTGTGCGTGTGTGTGTGTGTGTGTGTGTGTGTGTGTGTGCATGCACATGCATGTGCAGCAGCAGTATGTATGTAACCTCATGATCGTGCGGAGAGACCCCATCGTGCATTAACGTGTACGCATAACATTTCTCCTATATTTATACACATATATGGCCCCCTCATGAAGTCCTCCGTCAGTCTAAATAACATGAAACGAGCTGGAGTCAGATGTATGCATGAATTAATTGGCTTGAATAGGACTATTTAGAAGCTTAATCCGTGGGGATTAGCACGCGTGGTCCTCTCTCTCCGGATTTAAGCCGCAGCGTGTCTTCAGACCGTGATTGTTTCATTTCCCTCATGCTCTGCCACCTTGAGTTCTCAGCCCAAGTATGGGCTTCTAACAAGCTGTCAAGTGCAGGATTAGAACTGGAAAGCTAATTGTCCTAATAACCTTAAAAATAAAGAAATAAAAAACAGACACTATTTTGAAGTGTTAATTTAACTCCACAGTTGCAGGTGGATGCGATTTCACTTTTGTCAGATATCACCCAAAAAAAAAATTTTTCTGTTAAAATGCTCTATTATAAGGTGTGGAAACCACATATGGAGTTTCCCCCTCCCCCACGTTAGCAGAGGAGCTAATAAAAGTTCCCCAGGTTGCCACCAATTCTCCTCCAATCAGGAGAGAGCAGCAGGTTCACATAGTGTAGCTACTGTTGGGGGCCCCTAGTGCACCAGGCTGGTACTACACCATGAATTTCAAATCACTTCCCCTAAATTTAACTCCCACAGTTGCAGGTGGATGCGATTTTGCTGTGCAGCAGTGGTTCGACTTTAACTACTTAAGTCCCCTTTACTTGTACAACAAAAAGCGTGTATATACAGTATAGCCGATTTCCAGTACAAGCTCCAATCAGCTATTTCTGCTAGTTTTAGTGACATCACTGTGTTTACTTTGCTGTTGTTTGTTTAATCCTAACGCTGGCGCATTATGATGATGTAACAGGAAGTCAAGCGTTGCCTGTGTTGTGCGGGTTGGTCGGCTTTGCTCTTTGTCTAAGATCAAGGAAGAGGCATTTTTGTCGACTCAACTACTTAATGATGAAGACGTTTTCAATCATTATTAATATTTTTTCTTACGGACGCAAATGCTTTGATGTTTATTCCAAAGTTCACTAGTGGGAGACCACACCACTGTTCGGGTTGATTGAATCTATGGTATTGGTTATTCATAGTTTATTCATGTATTGTTTATTTATTAATTCGGGTATGAGTGGATGGTGTGTAGTGCGAGTGATTGATGACTGTGGAGCCCGAGGAGGGCGAGACTTTGGGTGGGGGCGTAGCCTCGAGAGCCTGGCGACGATCATGCTCGGTCCGGGAGCGGATGATCACTTTGGCTCTGTTGCTGCCCCCAAAAAACCAGATCGAAGGGGAATGAAGACGAGATGGCAGACGTCTCTGGCGGCACGTAACGAGAAGCCTCCTGTCCTTAGACCCTCAATCGGGCGAGGAAAAACTCCCTTGGGTAGGATGAGGAAGAAACCTCGGGAAGGATCGCAAAAGAGGGGATCCCCTTCCAGGGCGGACAGGCGAGGCATGTGGAGTCGTTACTGTTGGCCTAGTTGCAGATGGGCGTTGCGTACGTCTTGGAGGTTGGACCGGATGTAGGAGTGATACGCTGAAGAGAACCATCTTCCTAGGACAACGAATGAGTTGGCCGGACAGGCCTTGTCGGGAAGCGGAGGAGGCGGCGCCGATCCGGAAGGAGTGGCCGGAGTAGAGATGAGGCGGGAGACCGGACAGCGAGAGAACTCGACGGAGGTGGTGATGGATCCTGTTTCGGTGATGAAGAGGGGATCTTGAGGTGAAGCTTGGCGGGATCGTCTCATGGTGATGTAGCGAAGAAGTGGTTCGTAGGGGCTGAGCGGGGAGTTGGTTTTGAATAGGTGAATGGGATACGAGCGTCCTTGCTGGTCTGTCTTGCTTCGTTTGAGTGTGTAGATGAGGAACTCGGAGGAGTGGAAGTTGAGGTCTGAGAGGCTTGGGTGGAGCGCAGGGTCGTACTGGGAGGAGTCGGAGGTGAACTCGGAACATCGCAGGAAGGCGAAGAAGGCGAGGAGGAACATGCATTCCAGTGTGAATGAGATCTGAGGTGTGAGGTAGCCGGCGCGGAGTGTTTGGATACAGCGGAGGAGAAGGTCTGATGTTAGCGGATGACGACGCTCAGGAATGGGCGCTTCTCTGCGCTGAAGGGCGCGGAGCAGCATGGTGACGTGAGGATGGGAGGTGACTTGGCTGGTGGATCCGTTAGTCAGGCGGAAGAAGAAACTGATGCCGCTGAGGTAGACGTGCAGGGTGGACGTGCGGAGACGGAGATGTGAATGGCAGTGGGTGACGAATGAAGAGATGACTGAGACGTCGGATGATGGAAAGGGGATACCGGTGATGGTGTGGAACCTCTTGAAGGCGTTCCAGGCGGTGAGGTAGCTTGACAGTGTCCGGGGCGAAAATCCATCGAGGATGAGATGGCGTGATTGTACGACGAGGTGCTGGAGGTGAGAGTTTAGAGAAATATCGTCTCGGAAAACGGATTGGAGTCGGAAGGGGGTCCGCTTCTGGAGCCAGCTGACGAAATTTCTGGAAAGCGAGACGAGAAAGAGAGTCGAAATTAGGTTAAGGTGACCGGGGACGTGAGCTGCGCGAATGATAAATTGGTGGGTGACAGAGAGCCAGGTTAGACGACGGAGGAACGGCATGATTCCCGGGGAGTTGGTGCGACCTTTGTTGATTATTTCGACTGTGGCTTGGTTGTCTGAATGTATGAGTATGGACTTCTGCGCCCACTCGTGACCCCAAAGAATAGCAGTGACCACTATGGGGAACAACTCGTGGAGTGCAGAGGAGGGGTGAGCGGTGGGGGGGTGAAAGCGAGGAACTCCGGCGACCAAGCCGAAGCAAACCACCGGCCCTGAAAATAGGCACCGAACCCGAGTGAGGGGGCCGCGTCGGTGTACAAGTGAATGTCGTCGGGGTTCGAAACGAGTGTGTCGTAGAAGAACGTAATGCCGTTCCAATTGGACAGGAGGTATAGCCACAGACGCAAGTCTATACGGCAGGAGTCGTCGATACGGACTTCGTCGTGAAGGTTAGGGAGGAGGCCGTGGAAAGGAGGTGGGAAACGAATGACCGGCCCTGAGGCACGATGCGCATGGCGAAGTTGAGGTGGCCCAGTAACGCTAGGAGCTGTCTTTTGGTGCATGAGGGGGCTAGCAGGTAGTTTTGGAGGAGGAGGGTAATTCGGTTTAGCTTCTCCAGTGGGAGAGAAGCCTTGAACGCGACGGTATCCAGGGTGATACCCAGAAACTCGAGTGCGGTGGAGGGGCCGATTGTTTTCTCCTCGGAGAGTGGGACACCGAGATCGGAGAACACGTTTCTGAGGGTGGAAATGCCGTGTGCAGCGGGGGTGGAGGGGGGCTCAATGATCAGAAAATCGTCGAGGAGGTGGACCAGGTGAGGTATGTGGTGGTTGTTGATCAGGATCCAGCAGAGTGCCTCGGAAAGTGAATCAAACAGTTTGGGACTGCTTTTGCAACCGAACGTAAGCCTCACGACAAAATAATAGGACCCTTTCCAACGCACCCCGAAAAAAGGCCAGAAATCAGGGCGTAAGGGCAGTACCTTGAATGCGTTGGTGATATCGGCTTTTGAGAGCATGGCCCCGCGACCGCGAGGTGGATGAGCGTTATGGCGTGGTTGACGGAGTGATATTTCATAGAGAAGTCATGGCTGGGAATGATGCTGTTGATGCTGGGTGTGTGGGTGTTGTGAGGAGATGAAGGTCCAGAATGAGGCGTTTTTTCCCCGGAGTATTTCCTGGTGGCCACGCCGATCGGGTTGATGCGGAAGGTGGGGAAGGGAGGCGAGTCGAAGGGTCCCATCATGAAACCTTCCGCCACCTCCTTGGCGATTAGTCCGTCGACGGAATCCGGGTCGTTGATGGAGGACTGAAGGTTGTCGCATATGTAAGTGGTGGTGGGGAGGACGGTTAACCCTGGATGGAAACCGTGGGTGAATCCATCGACGAGGAAATTGACGAAAGGCCGTCGGGGTGGTTACGGAGGGCGGCGGCGAGAGCGGGGACGATGACTGGTGTTTTGAGAAAGCGGTCTAGTCAGGTTGAGGTGGGGTTATGAGGACATGTGGAGCGTGCGTGAGCGCCCCCGCAGAATGAACAAACGTGAAGGAAGCGGCAGGTGGAAACGTTACATCCCCTTCCGTTGAAGTATCAAACAGGTATGAGGCGTCGGAGAGGGTGTATTTGTACTGAGAGGAATGCTATGCGATTGGTTGCGAGCGAGTGCGTGGTTGAACTGGTTGGGAGATGAGGAAGCGGGAACGGTCAGGGTGAATCAGTGGATGGTCCCCCTCCTGAACTTGCGTTGAACACAACTTCATTTCACTAGTGGGAGACCACACCACTGTTCGGGTTGATTGAATCTATGGTATTGGTTATTCATAGTTTATTCATGTATTGTTTATTTATTAATTCGGGTATGAGTGGATGGTGTGTAGTGCGAGTGATTGATGACTGTGGAGCCCGGGAGGGCGAGACGGTCTGTCTTGCTTCGTTTGAGTGTGTAGATGAGGAACTATATAAACTATATAAAGCATTGAAGCTGTTAAAATAAGCCTGGTTTACAATAATGGACTAACCAGGTAAGGTTTCTTCTGTGTAGTAGGGTCTGGTTATGGCTGTTTGACTGTCATATGAAACAGGGCCACGGCATCTCTCCTCTCCTCTCCTCTCCTCTCCTCTCCTCTCCTCTCCTCTCCTCTCCTCTCCTCTCCTCTCCTCTCCTCTCCTCTCCTCTCCTCTCCTCTCCTCTCCTCTCCTCAGCATTCCTCCTCTCCTCCCCTCTCTGCAGCGTGAGTCTATATGAGATACAGAACCGATCAATGCCTATAGATTGGCTCATTGGAAGCCATTAGTTATGGGTTTTTATAAAGCTAGTCATTATTGTGTTTAATCTTGCAGAAAATTAAATTTGGGTTGTTTACAGTATTTTGGTTAAAAGTTTTTTTTAACCCCCACTCTTCTCACCCATAATAGTGTGAGTATCTTGGGCCTTCAGTGTACTGTGGTGTGCGTGCGTGTATGCATGTGTGCGTGTGCGAGTGTGCGTGCACATGTACCCACATATGGATGTGATGCATGTGTGCTAGTGACTAGCACACATGCATGACATGCAAATGTTCCACACATGCACACACCCATCCACAGCTGAAAGATTACTACATGATACTTTGACTTGGGTTTATTGTCAAAAGATCACTTCTCGCCCCAACCCAACCCACCCCAACACTGCCCACACCTCCACCACCCCACCCTACCACCCTCCAACCCCTGTCTCCCAGCCCCAGGCCTCCCCCATCTACACCCCCCCCCCCCCCCCCCCACACACACCTTCCCCAACCCCCCGCCCTTCTATGATATGCAGAGCTGCGCCGCAGCCTCTTTTGTTTAGCTTAGCGCAAATGAAAATTGCTAATCAATTTTTCCCCCCTCTTATTTCATGGCGCGTAGTTCAGCCCCTCCCCCGCCAGCTGTCATTGTGCGGCTGAAGCTGAAAGCTTCATTAGTGCGCACACAGGGAACCAACGGCCTGGTTTTACCCCTCAAACAGCACTGCTTCCCAAACCTCCGGGTCCCCACCCATGTGTGGGTTGCCATAACATCTTTATGGTCCTTTTCCTTTTACTTACTCACTTTGTTTTGCCATATTTAGTTTTGAAGTATTATTATTGTTACCCTTATTATTACCCTTATTATCCTTATTAACATTTACAGAAAGCATTCCCCAAACAAAACCATATTTTTCTTCAACTGAAAACAAAATTTCAGCAATTCTAGGAAAAAAGAAATAGCCAAGTGTCAAATCTGTGTGACTGTGTCGAACATTTTTCTTACTGTGAATACATAGAACCACAGCACACAGACATGCAGGGACATTGCTGCTGTTATAGGAAAGCATTTAAGCCTTTTTAGGTGCAAGGCTGCAAGCACCCTCAGTCTGACATACATTAGATTAGACCACTGATTTTATGGGTCACAACTTCAGTGAAAAATACCAATTTAATTTCCCACACACTCATGTACACATGATGTTTCCTGTTTCTTGTTTGTTTGTTTTGTTGTTGTTGTTTTTTTACCTACACAGTCTGATTTTCTCAGAGTCCTTTCAGGAACCGCACCATGACAGAAGAACTGGAGAGTATATAAGGGAGAGAAAGTAAAGGAGTATAGAGGAAGTAAGGAGTTCAGTTGGACAGTGAGTCGACTGCATGTATGTAGTGTTTTTTGACTGGGGTGTCATATTTTGATGGGAGAAAGTGCCTATCATAATTTGACCCCCATTCCCTCTCAATATCTCAATATTGGACAGTACAGGATGAATTTTGTTTTCATCCATTTCCATTTGGCCTAACATCGCACCTTAGACAGCTTGAGTGTCTACGTCAAACCTAAATTACGGGTCTCCATCAGCGTTGTGTAAAACTTTGACTAGCTGTGGAAAGATCTGTTTGCCTGTACAGTTAATTGAAAAAGGGTCTGCAGGATGATGAGATGTAGGCTATACTAGTGTACACACTACACAGATGTGAAAGTTACAGAAACCTATATATCATGCATACGGTTATGGTAACATTAATATTTTTCTTTAAGTTCTACAAACAGATGTCAGCATTGAACTTGGACCAACGTTTCTCTCACAGTGGCTGTCCACCGTCACTGAGCCACAGTCAGACCTACTCCTGTAGGTGTACTGTTGACCAACAAACAGACCACATTTCTGGGCCAAATCAGAGAATCACATCATGTGTTCCCTCTGTCATGCCATGTTTAAATTGTGTGAGCTGACTGATGGGAAGTGTGTGTGTGTGTGTGTGTGTGTGTGTGTGTGTGTGTGTGTGTGTGTGTGTGTGTGTGTGTGTGTGTGTGTGTGTGTGTGTGTGTGTGTGTGTGTGTGTGTGCTGTGTGTGTGTGTGTGTGTGTGTGTGTGTGTGACATTCTGACACCACAGTCATTTAATTGCTCAGTTCTTCAAAAACTTGACTCAGCTTTCTACGTGGCCAGACTCACCTCTGACCTCTTGACACGATTCTGTCCGAGACTCAGTCAGAGGTTAAAGGTCATCACCTTGGTGGCAGTGCGTGTGCGTGCACGTGAGTGTGTATGCGTGCGAGCAGAGAACATTGCAGACTAGAGGAGTTTGTGGCTCTTTCAAAGAGAATGCGGTATGGTAAAGTTGCTGAGGACAAGCCAAAATATAGGAACAAAACATATAATGGGACAGCCTGATCTCACATAATATAGTATAAATAAAGTGTATTGGCATTTGATAGATAAAGTAGCCAAAAGTCGCTTTATTACAACTGTATGAGGCATGGTTTTCAGTGCAATTTCAATTGTGTAGTTGTTTCGGGCTGGGTGAGTTTTTCGGACACAAATCGGACGGGACTGAGTCGGCTCTACTTCAGTGTCATAGTATGGAATTTTGGTTCTTTTAGTATATGGAATGTGTATGGAGTTCATACATACTCAACACACTTGTTCATCACATCATTATAATAATAGTGTCACTGCCAACTTCACATTTCAATGTATTGGACATCAACAATGTCCAATATGCATTTTTTTATCTTGCTAATTCCAAGATATAACTCAGCACTTGGTACAGTTCAAACTTGAGCTTTGTAGAGTGAGCTAATACTTATGACAGTTAGTTATAAAGTCTCTTAGTCACGTAAGTAAATAGGTGAAATTAAATGAAGATTTGAATGTATACTTTGTATAAACGTTGTTCAGACCATTTTTTTTTTCATAATGGCAGCAGCTGAGGCACATACAGTCCGAAGGAACCATAACTGGTGTTTTCGTCACACAAATAGGCACCAGCTAAAGAGAGGGACTCATCTGGGTTGTGTCCTTCAAAGACCAGGGTCATGTTTATCAGCCAAAACAATACAAACGGCCCTTCCTTTCAGTCTTATATCACACGTGTATGTCCCTCTGGACTTTCAACCTCCCTGGGTGTCTCCTGTCCAAAAAAATGACATCTCTGAAACTGGGGCTCTACTGTACGTCACATTTAGCACACATATGCACGTGCACACACACACTTTCTCAGAACTTTGCACAAGCACATCACATACAGTACCTTACTGGGCCTATTCATTGCCCAGTATACAGTACGTATCAGTCAGCTCATGGAGGCAGGTACACACGCACGCACGGACGCACACACACTCATGCATTGTGCAGGTACATGCGTGTGTGATATATGCTTTCATCCTTTACCTCCTTCTATATCACCTCCACATACTTTACTTTCCTCCTTTCCACTCCTCCCTCTGGACTAAAACTAGATCCTCTTCCTCTCTCTCTCCTTCCATCACTTTCATCTTCACCTATACCTGTATATTCCCTCCTGTTCCCAGACAGCATATCTTCATTCTCAAGGGCTATTTTCTTTTTCTTTATATTTTTGACATCACACCCCTCTCGGTCTCTCTCTCTCTCTCTCCTCTCTCTCTCCTCTCTCTCTCTCCTCTCTCTCTCTCTCTTCTCTCTCTCTCTCTCTCTCTCCTCTCTCTCTCTCTCTCTCTCTCTCTCTATCCCACCTCTCTCTCCTTTCTCTCTCTCTCTCTGAACCCCCAGAGTGACCCTGTCCATGACCTTTGACCCCAGGGGTAAATACGAGGTCCCACATCTCCAGGAAATAAAGACATTATGTTTCTCCTGCTGCCTGACCCCTCTGACCTTCCCTCTCACCTCCCACTCGTCTCCTCTGAACATCTTCTTCAGTGCTCCTCTTCCTCCCCTCGCTGCCTCCACTTAACTCTTTCTGTCGCCACCATGCTTTATCCTTCCTTAGCTGCCTCCTGCCCACTCTCTTCCTGAGCACTAGAACCCCAGCGTCCCCAATCCGTGTTAGCCACAAATAGCAGATCCACAAGCTCACAATCTGTGTATACGTCAGTCTATACTTCAGAGACAAGCAACATCCAGGTCGCGACCAGTAAGCAACTTGGTTGCGAGTCGACTAGTTGCTTATGGGCATGAAAACCTATATCGGTACCTCTAACGGTTAGAGGTAGTGTTTAAGAACAATGTATGAAAAATAGATGGGGAGAATTGGAAGGTTTTCCTGTTTATGCTATTGCTGACGTTTGAAAACATTATGGACCCGTCAGTCCAGGTCCTAAAGTGTGTGTCCATGTTAGTTGCTAACATGATGTCAGATTTGAACTGCTGTTTATCGTGCTGTCTCTAGATCATTAAAAAAGGAAAGGTGGCTATGCACACTCCGCTAAAAACATGCTTTTAGAAGTGTAGTATACCGTTTTCTGAGTTCATTTTCAGTGTTTGTCTCTCCTCTTATTTGTGCACGTGTGTGCGAGTGTAACTATCTCTAGATCATTAGCATGTTGGTTTTTCATCCAAGCTGCAAAAAGCAGTGTTCCCATGAGACTCCCCTCCTCCTCTCCTTGGGGGAGAGAAGGGGGGGGGGGGGGGGGTATCTGCTGTTTTCAGGAATAACACAAGTCAGGCATGCCACCATGTAGCACTCTGCTTTATGCATAACTTTACACTTTACAGGATAGACAGCATGCATGCACAGAAACACACACAACTCTCTTCTCAACTATCTCTGTATAGAAGGGGAGAGAAAATCACTCTAGACCAGGGGTTTTCAACCTTTTTGACTCCAGGGACTACCATTTATTCAGCATTTGAGCCACGGACCACCATTTGATTACATTTTCACACCAAAGACCTAAAATTAAAGAATTCTTTTGATTTTGTCCACGATTCCAGGCTGTATTTTGCCAACAAAACAGTGTAAACTTCTTAATTAAGTGGTGCTAATTCACATGATGAATATTTTAACTCTTGAGAGTGTGAAAATGAAAACAAATGGACCCGCAAGGGTCCATTTGGTTTCATTTTTACATTCTCAAGAGTTACATCTCGTTAACCAACTTTCCATCATTTAGCCTGGGGACCACCTGGAACCTTCTCAAGGACCACTGGTGGTCCCCGGACCACCTGTTGAAAACCCCTGCTCTAGACTTCTAGGCGCGATTTTCCTTCCACCCCTTGTCCCTAACGTTATGCGATACCCGCAGCGAATTCCCTTATTGCTATTTTGGTCACCTTTTCTCTTCCCTTAGCCACTATTCTTTATGCCGACACCGTTATTTGTGGCTGGAGGTGTGGTCATGGGCGTGTTTGTTGCGCAGTCCCTTAAGTTGCTAATTTCGTCAAATAGATTTGGGAACTAGATAAGGCCAGCTCAGACCACCCGTTAACCGATACTCGAAGGCAGAGCCACATGCGCACAGTGCGTGCGTCTGTGCGCCTTTGGAGATGTCCACGACTCCACGTGGAAAGGCGCCAGTTCAATTCATCTCCTTATTTATGGATTGTGCTATAAACAGCTGCAGATTGCCTGCTGTCAGTCACTTCCTTGTGTTCAGGTAATGTACAGTATATAATATAATTAAATACATTAATTAACTTGTGACGCAATGCTGTAAATTGCAAAAAAAAACTCTGGAATTCGCGGCAAAAAAGACCTTTTTTGATCATTGATTTCTCGGCCAATTCGGGACCATTTTTTACATTTCAAAGTGCAGCGTGACGGGAAAAGCCTCCTCTCTCAGATGCTGTATAGAATATGTGGGTAGGTCTTCTCTATGATCCCGCATCGAGCAAAATGT
>CM076966.1:24988320-25005820 GCA_039105355.1 Benthosema pterotum | reverse complement strand
TATCTAAAAATGTATCTTTTATTTTGTGTGACATGCAGGGAGGAGAGGTGAGACACATTTATTGTCACTCAGCAACACTTGTGTCTCCTTGGGTCTCAACCCTGTGACCCTATATTGTCCAATTAGAACACGCACACGCACACACACACACACACACACACACACACACACACACACACACACACACACACACACACACACACACACACACACACACACACACACACACGCCCATTCCACCCATTTTCAACATTTTTTCTGAGAGCGTACAAATGCAACCAAAAAGGGAGTGTCTAAAGAAATCCATTAACATGGTGAAAATACATCTTGATGATGTCATCAAGATGTTTCACCACGTTAGTGGTTTTCTTCAGACCTCCATTTCTAGGAAACACAGAATCGGGGGACTTTTCATCATGTCCACCCAGCACAGTTAGGACACAGTAGTGTGGGTTACTCAATGTGATGCTTGGTCATTGATCCCCTGTCATGAGGATGTACGTATATACTAACCAGGGAGTCCCACTCTCTCCCAAACATACCTTTGGTATCGTAGATGGTGTTGTTCAACTCTGGCTCAAGGTCATCTTGGTTTTACTCATGGGAGGAATTACGCTTTCTAAGGCTAAGTTTTGCACTAATGGTGGCACCAGAGGGAAGTTGGATCACCAAAATCAATAGGGGCCATCCTCTGAGGATCCTGAAGGTGCACATAGCACTATTTAGTGTTTGAGATGTCTTCCTTGTTAGGTGCCAAAGTGGTCCATGAACAGACTGACACAGCCATTATTTATTGCAGCTCTTTTAAGAACAACAATATATGTGGATGAGCATTTGTAAATCGAGTGGACAATCAATTGGCCAAGTGAGTGTCAAAGTGAGTTTAACAATGTTTAACACAAAGCCATGTTCTGTTAGGAAGTGAAACCTCTCATAGTCTGTAAACTTGAACTTGGACTGTGTATTTAATTATAGTTTGCATAGCTTACTAGAATGGGCTAGGTTAGTTAGGTGTATTTTACTAGGTGTATTTTACACTACTGTATTTTAACCTACGACGCCATAATGGTGATCATCATAATTGCCGTAAAAAGGCTGAGAACCAATGCTCAACATACTGTTTAAAAAGCTGAGCAAGAACAATACTGTAACCACAGTAATAGATGTTGTAAATGTTGTAAGCCTACAGTCACATACTGTGAGGCTTATAAATGTGATTTTTTTGTGCTTTCTGTGCATGCGCATGTGGTTGTGCACTGCATACGTGCGCTGGTTTGTCACTGAAAGACAGAAAGAGATTGTTGAGTCAAGAGTCTCTAATCCTTGTCATCAGAGACTTCCTACATTCGCTAACACACACACACACACACAAACACACACGTTCATGCACGCACGCCTGTGCACATGCACATGCACACACACACACACACACACACACACACACACACACACACACACACACACACACACACACACACACACACACACACACACACACACACAATTCATAATGGTTCACTGGGCAGACTGATAAAAGCGTGTGTGTGTGTGTGTGTGTGTGTGTGTGTGTGTGTGTGTGTGTGTGTGTGCGTGTGCGTGTGCGTGTGCGTGTGCGTGTGCGTGTGTGATGAGGGGATATGCAGTCCTCCCATGACACAGGTAATCCTGTTCAGTGGCAGGCCTGCATTTCTTAGCTGTGTGTGTGTGTGTGTGTGTGTGTGTGTGTGTGTGTGTGTGTGTGTGTGTGTGTGTGTGTGTGTGTGTGTGTGTGTGTGTGTGTGTGTGTGTGTGTGTGTGTGCGTATGCGCGCGTGCATGTGTGTGTATGCCAGTTTGTCTATACCAGAGAAAAACCCGTTTTTGCTTCACATCATTTGAGTCTATGGGCCCGATTTTGGTTACATTAGCCCTTATGCGCAATTAACGCACATAGCATTGGGGAAGAGGCGTTCCCACACTAAAGTCGCTAATTTCGTAACCATGCCATCTCCCTTAAACACCTCCTATACCCGTTAAATTATGCATAGGTGTGGTTTGGGCGTTTTTAGCTTTCATCCAATCCGTGTTGGTCTTGCCATTCCCTTTAATTCATCCCTTATCTATTTCCCTTATCCCTACTGCTATGTCTGACCCTCCGAAGCACGCAGCCTGGCTGCGGGCTTAGGACAGACGCCTATTCTCAAAGATCATGCTCTCATTTTCAAACAATTCTCAATCATTTCTTACCATTCAACATGTTATGTTGAAAAAACATGTTCCATGTTTTTTTGCTGTATGTGGCGTGCATTTATCCCAAGTCTGCGAAATGTTATAAAGTAAATTGCAAAAAAGTTATAAAGTAAAAGGCAATTCGCGGCAAAAAAAAACGTTTTTTTTTTTTTATCATTGATTTCTTGGCCAATTCTGGACCATTTTTTACATTTCAAAGTGCAGCGTGACGGGAAAAGCCTCCTCTCTCAGATGCTGTATAGTATATGTGGGTAGGTCTTCTCTACGATGCGGGATCTAGCAAAATGTAAGTGTCGGGATTTTGGTGGAAACGGTCCACCAAATCCCCGACACTTACATTTTGCTCGATGCGGGATCATAGAGAAGACCTACCCACATATTCTATACAGCATCTGAGAGAGGAGGCTTTTCCCGTCACGCTGCACTTTGAAATGTAAAAAATGGTCCAGAATTGGCCGAGAAATCAATGATCAAAAAAGGTCTTTTTTGCCGCGAATTCCAGAGTTTTTTTTTTTGCAATTTACAGCATTGCGTCACAAGTTAATTAATGTATTTAATTATATTATATACTGTACATTACCTGAACACAAGGAAGTGACTGACAGCAGGCAATCTGCAGCTGTTTATAGCACAATCCATAAATAAGGAGATGAATTGAACTGGCGCCTTTCCACGTGGAGTCGTGGACATCTCCAAAGGCGCACAGACGCACGCACTGTGCGCATGTGGCTCTGCCTTCGCGTATCGGTTAACGGGTGGTCTGAGCTGGCCTTATCTAGTTCCCAAATCTATTTGACGAAATTAGCAACTTAAGGGACTGCGCAACAAACACGCCCATGACCACACCTCCAGCCACAAATAACGGTGTCGGCATAAAGAATAGTGGCTAAGGGAAGAGAAAAGGTGACCAAAATAGCAATAAGGGAATTCGCTGCGGGTATCGCATAACGTTAGGGACAAGGGTGGAAGGAAAATCGCGCCCTATGTCTCCTCTCAGACCGGTCCTGGTATAAACTTGTGTCTGTTTCCTTTATCTTGTTGGTGACCTACCATGTGAAGAGATACTGATGAATTAACATATTTTGTTAATTAGTATCATCAACAAAACCTTCTTCTGTGTGCACAGAGCCTGCACCAAACCAATCAGATTGCTGTTGATGGCTATCATGATGGATTTCCGACCGTTGTTGAGATCATGGATTTCTCAATGCTACGCCAGACTTTCTGGTCTTTCGTTGTCATGGTCCAGTTCCTGTTTATGCGTCTACCTAGCAATGACATCTGTGAACAACAGTGTTCTGCCTGTGCTCTGCTTTGAGACAGGATACCCAGAGAAGAAGGGATGATATGAGCTCATGGTCAGCTCTGTAGCAGTGGCCGGCAAACTGTGTTCTTCTGGACCAGACTAGTGAAGTGACAGGGGAAGGGCTATAATGTTGAGGCTTTACAGAGGGAAACATACTTTTTCAAGCTGTATAATAATTACATCATGGCATATATCCTGCGTATGTTTCAACATACCCGCTTATGTTGTTGACTTCACCCAACTATACGGATGAGATTTGCAAAGTGGTAAGCACGGCATGCTTAAGGGCCTCTGGAGTGTGCGTGTGTGTGTGTGTGTGTGTGTGTGTGTGTGTGTGTGTGTGTGTGTGTGTGTGTGTGTGTGTGTGTGTGTGTGTGTGTGTGTGTGTGTGTGTGTGTGTGTGTGTGTGTGTGTGTGTGTGTGTGTGTTGGTACCAGTGCCAATGAAGCAGATTATGACTTTATTTTGGCGAAGAACGCTGTAATTCCTTTAAACCAACAAAGCCTTTCCATTAGCCCCCCGCTGCTTTGCTTAACACACACACATACACGCGCGCACACACATGCATGCTTGCATGCACACATACACGCATGCACACACACACAGACATACAAAAATGAGCTTTATGCACGCATGCACACAAAAAAAGACTTGGCAAATGGCAAAATACGTTCACACACACACATGCACACGCACAGACACCACGCATGATGCTTTTCTCTTGTGAGAACTGAGAGAGAGAGAGAGAGAGAGAGAGAGAGAGAGAGAGAGAGAGAGAGAGAGAGAGAGAGAGAGAGAGAGAGAGAGAGAGAAGTAGAAACATAAATACAGACAGAAAGACAGACAGACAGACAGACAGACAGACAGACAGACAGACAGACAGACAGACAGACAGTAACACACACATGTGAGCAGTACACTCAGGCACTTGCACACAAACGCACACAAGCACATGCATGCACGGATTGCATGCACGGATTGCATGCACCCCCCCCCCCCCCCACACACACACACACACACACACGCACACACGCGCACACACAGTGTCAGTGATGAGACAGGGATGGAGGGCTGAGGAGAGATAGGAAGGATCTTGGGGAATAGGGAAGATAAAAAGCTAAATTGAAGAGAATGGTAGAGACATCAAAAGGGGTTTGTTTTCTTCACATCTAAGCAGAATAGGTATGTTGACATTCAGACACTGAATTCTCATGTGTGTTTAACAGATGAACTGAAGGATGATAGAGGGATGAAGGCACAGGAAGAGTGAAATCAATTTGCAACCGTGGCTTACATCGGGACTGTTGCTTCTACGGTCACGGTGGGTGCCGCAACGGGTGTTAAAACAGTTGCGACCGAAGCTACCCCACACACTGTGATCTTGTTGATTTGCTGTTTTCACAAATTAATTGGTTTAGGGTTTAAATGCACCATTTACCATTTATGGGTGCATATTGAGATCTGTTCTTTTAACCTAATCCTCCACGGTGAATCACATCTGGAGTTTTTGCACCAAATGTGTGAAATTCCACTTTAAGTTTTTACTATTATTATTATTGTTGTTAATATTATTAATAATGTTATAATCACTCTGTTTCTATGAAACACCTGTGGTATTATCATTTCCACTTCTACTATTATCTCCAAATGTTAAAAATGAGTGGAATTGCCCTTTAATGCCCAATGTTTTTTCTAGACACACTGCATGTTATTGCTTTCAAGGTTAGAAAAGTACCTTATGTCAGTGAGTGGTTGCCATTTCTCAAACGTTTTCAAACTATTAAGCCTCCCATTAATACAGAAATATGATGCCAACTACTCTAACACTAACAGTGATTCTCAATCCGGTTAATTTCAAGGACCCCCTCCCCCCGTCAGGTACACGTGAAAAGGACTCAGCATGCAGACACAAGAAGCCACTTAACAGTTTTATTATGAACTTCAAAAAATCAGGCAAGGGGCAGGCTTTTTCCTGAGAGGGTATACATGGAACCAAATGGACCCGCTAGGGTCCATTTGATTTGGTTCACATTTGTATCCTCTCAGGAAAATTTTGAAAATGGGTGGAATTCCCCTTTAAGCTTAGGCCAGGCTAATGCTGATTTAACTCTTGGCTAAAAATGTAACTAATAGCCGGTCTTTTTGGTTATAAACTGACATTTAGCTGGGGACCCCCTGGAATTCCATCAAGTACGCTTTGGGAACCACTGCCTTTATATCACTAGCTATGCTCACCAGTCTGTTGCCAAAGGCAAAAACATTACCTCATGTCACTGCCTGAATGCTCTAATCAGAAGCCAGCATTCTGGTCACGTGAGTGATGTGTGTCCCCCTTCAAGGACCATTGGTAACCAAATGGACCCTTATAGATCTTTAACTCTAAATCTGAATTACTTAATTTTTCAAAAATCTACACATTTAAAAAATGTAGAAGAATTGCTATTTTGACCAACATTTTGACAGTTATTTCTCCTAAATTGTCAGAGAGACTATAACTCAACATCAAATGGTCCATGGCTAAAATGCAGAACAAATAGTGGGCCCTGGCATGAAAATGGTTGAAAACCACTGCTCTAGCGCATTCTAGTGCATTGTGGAAGTGCCACTAGTGCAGGGTGGCCAACCGGTCACAGACTAAGAGCCACATTTTTCACTGTGTTACGGCAAAGAGCCACATCAAATGGTCACAACGGTTAGAAAATAGATTCCCCCTCTCCTGCCATAAGACATGTGCATTTGTGTGCAGGTGCGCAATGCAAAGACACACTATTAAAACATATAGACATGTATTTTGAAACAGGGTTTACAGTCCAAAAAAGTATATGACACTCTCAAGAGTTAAAATATGCATCATGTGAATTAGCCCAAGTCTACACTACTAGAGAATGTGGAAGATTAATGGTCATTTTGATCTGTATGTTTGATTGCTTTGTTTTCTCTGAAATTCAGTCTGGAATTGTTGACACAAGTAAACGAAATCTTTAGCTTTGGGGTCTATGGAGCTAGAATGGTGGTCTGTGGCTCAAATTCTGAATAAATGGTGGGCCCTGGTAGAAAAAAAGGTTGAAAACCACTGGTATAGGGAATGAATGACTGCGCCATGAGGCCAAGCGTTTTTGACAGCTTCATATGGAAGCCCCTTAAGAGCCGCATGTAACCAGCTGAAGAGCCGCATGCGGCTCGCGAGCCACAGGTTGGCCACCCCTGCACTAGTGCATTTCGGTGTTTGGCAGTTGGCAACACTGCAGACCTCCTCGCGCGGATGGACGGAGCCTACACCAGAGCCTTGCCTACACAACAGCGAAAAGAGCAGCCTTGTTATGTACTATTTCTGTCAATTATTAGTTATTTATTAATGTGTAAAGCCGTAAAATAAGCGGGATAACACCCGACGAACCCGTGAGTTATTTCCTATCAACTGGCCGAGGCGCAACAGCCTACAGTTTGCGTGAGTGAACGAAAGACATGTCGGTCATGCACATTGCACGTGTCATGCGTGTCCGGATGATTTTAGGGTTTAGTCTACACAATACACAACACAAAAGCGTCTTGTGTTGTTGTTGTTGTTGTTAGCTCTTTGCTGCATGCTGGACCTTTCAGACGACGTCTAGCACTATAGCTAGTAATTGGAACAAGAAGCAACAAACAAGCAGGTAGGAAGGAGCTGTCAGCTGACTGTACTCTGTATGGGACAAGTTCAAAAAACAACTTTTTTCAACATCATCCAAAAAAGAGACGCGATTTTTCTTTGGGAACAGCTAAAATTATGTATGTATGTGTTGGCCTATATACTTTCTTTCTCCTTCGGTAGCTTGCATCACCTTGTGTAATAGGACAGGGGTTTCAACCAGTGGTCCGGGGGGACCACCAGTGGTCCCTGAGAGGGTCCCAGGTGGTCCCCAGGTAAATGATGGAAAGTTGGTTAACCAGATGTAAATCTTTGAGAGCGTAAAAATGAAACCAAATGGACCCTTGCGGGTCCATTTGGTTTCATTGTTACGTTTCATGTTTACACTCTCAAGAGTTAAAATATTCATCATCTGAATTAGCCCAAGTGTACACAATTAGAATGGTCATTTTGATACCGTATGTATGTTTGCCTATTTTGTTTCCAAAATCCAACATGGAATTGTGGACAATAATAAAAAAAAATCTTTAGTTTTGGGTCTGTGGGGCTAAAATGTCAGCAAGTGGTGGTCCGTGCCTTAAATGCAGCAGAATAAATAGTGATGACTCTTAACAGTAACTGTTGTAACTCTCATGGAAATTCCACCCATTTTCAACATTTTTTCTGAGAGAAAAAAAAGAAGCATCTAAAGAAATCGATTAACACGGTGAAATACATCTTGATGATGTCATCAAGATGTTTCACCATGTTAGTGGTTTTCTTCAGACCTCCATTTCTTGGGAACACAGAATGGGGGAACGTTTTTATCATGTCCACCCAGCACCTCTAGGGTATACTAAATTACTAATGATATATTAGGATGTCGAAAATTGGTGGAGTTCCCCTTTAACTCCCTGTTGTAAACACATGTAATGCTTTATCGTCCACAGTGACAGATGATTTTTTTCATTATTTTCTGAAAGAGGAGACATGTTTAGCTCAGCTGTCAGAAAACAACATTTGTCCTTTGACATCCTTTGTAAATAATGAAGAATATGTTTTCAATTTATTCATTTCATTGCTTTACCACATCAGTAACACAAGGGACACTGAGGTTTGTGGTTAAAGGAGAATTCCACCCATTTTCAACATTTTTTCTGAGAGCGTACAAATGCAACCAAATGAACAGGTTCATTTGGTTGCATTTGTACGCTCTCAGAAAAAAAAAAAAGCGTCTAAAGAAATCCATTAACATGGTGAAAATACATCTTGATGATGTCATCAAGATGTTTCACCATGTTAGTGGCTTTCTTCAGACCTCCATTTCTTGGGAACACAGAATGGGGGAACTTTTTCATCATGTCCACTAAGCACCTCGAGGGTATACTAATGACATATTAGAATGTTGAATATGGGTGGACTTCCCCTTTAACACTAGAAAGCCTGAGATAGGAAATATACCTAGAAAGACTGAACTCAGAGGTCTTTTTGACCTCTGGAATCCTCACCCATTCTCTCCCCTTCCATTCCAATTGAAGACCCCAAGACTTGTCATTGTGTTTCATTTGTGTTTTGACTTTTACTTTTTTACTTTTAGTAACTAAGTTTTATTTTTTATTTCATCTGTTATTTAGTGCACTAATTATTCACACTGAGAAATGTGCAGTTTTGGCAGGCATTTTTTAGTTTTAGTCAGTCTTAGTCCTTTTGACAAAATGCTATTTTTGTTTAGTCAGTCTTAGTCATTTGGACAACATGCGTTGTTAGTCTTAGTCACATGTTTTCACAGTTAGTTTTAGCAACCTACTGTACGTGGCTGGTAGCCTATAAGATGGTTAGGGTTGGCAACTTGGCATTAGGCTTGATGATACACATGTAGCGTTAGTTCAGAATTACGCAACTTTGGAATATTGAAAAGTCGGAATAATGACAAGAAAGCTTTTGATTGTGTATCTTTGCTGTAGATCGGAGCAAGATGTCAGACCATCATTGTGAATGGAAGCATTTAGAACCAACCACAAGCCTGCAGGATTCTGGATTTGTTTGCTCCCCAGTCCTTCTGTCCTATGTGGTGAGTTCACTAAAACAAAACACTTACTTCAAACCTACCTAAACCTATAATTGACAGGCTACTTGTATATCAAATTTAAATTGCAGTCCCACCATGAAAAATATATCATTTTAAAACAATTAGTCAAACATTACATGAATAGAAATATCCTCATATGATCTATTTAACCATAATACATTCCTTTAGAAGAAAATGTAACACAAAACTGTAGAGTGCTAATTTGCACAATTCGCACAAGTAGGCCATGGCTTGCTTTTGCATGAGCAGAGCGAGCAATAAAAAACACTATGATGTCCTAAAGGACATCATAGAATGTCCTTCAGGAGATAATACTTCTGACAGTAGTTATGAAGGTCTCTTAAATACGTCACCATTGCGTTATCACCGAAACCAGCCAATTGGAATACTTCGAGTTTTACTCATCGCTTTACTTGAGCTCGCTCTGCTCATACAAGTAAATATATTGTTGGTTGTCAAATAAATATATTGTTGGTTGTCAAATAGACTTTTTACATGTACATCAGTAAAAAGCAGTTTTATTAGCCACATTTTGCAAAGAATTGTAGAGTTAAGCTAAACTACATAAAGCTGTCACTAACGAAACAGTCACTACCGAAACAATTCGTTTTTATTGCAACATTATGCTCAAGTATTTATGATAATTGGCTATGCCATTACTAAATATGTGTCTCTTAGATCTTTGGTGTAACATGAATATGGACAAAAGTTTCCAAATTATCTTAAAAAATGTACTCAACTATGAATTTGAAAAAGTTCGGTAGACACAAGTTCTTTAGTGTGTTTGTGCCTCTCAGCCAACCAAATATGGTGTTTTTGGCTGCTAAAAGGATTTCTTGTGTAGACATGTTGGCTAAACACTGAAAGTCCCATTTTATGAAATACAGTACATCTGCCAGATTATCATTGCTCGGGTTCTTTATGTAAACGTGTCAGATGCACTATCTGTTCAGCATTGCCAGTTTCTGTAGTGCGGCAGTCAGTTGTTCTCTGTTTTTTGGTGTTGTCTCTACCAATCAAGTGATCAGTGCAGAGACACATTACATTATGTTTTATGGTCACATCATACTGTATCAGTATCACACTATTCACCAACCAACATGTTCACATTCAAAACACATTCAGATTTTCTCCATATCATCCACACACACACACACACACACACACACACACACACACACACACACACACACACACACACACACACACACACACACACACACACACACACACACACACACACACACACACATGCGTGCGTGCGTGCATGGCACACGCACAAGACTATAAGCCCTGCAAGCTGCCCTGACATACAGACACTTCCAACCTCCTGGCAAACACACACACACACACACACACACACACACACACACACACACACACACACACACACACACACACACACACACACACACACACACACACACTTGGGTGTCACCCAACACACACACAAAACGGATACTGTGCAGCAAAATGCTCCTTTAAAATACAACAGGGAAAGGATGAGAGTGAGAGAGAGAAAGGGAGAGAGGGGGGGGGGTATGTGTTTGAGATCTGAGGGGAGGTGAGGAGAGGAGAACAATGACTTTAAGTCTTGACAAACACTTAAGCAGCCCTTCAGAACAGGGCTGTCTGCCTGCATACCAACCAAGCACTCCGTCAGTCCCTATCCACCTCACCACCTTTTGATGTTCTATTCACACTGATGGAGAGAAATGGGAAGATGGCGAAGGAGGGGTTGGGGGTGGGAGGCTAAAGGGGGGAGGGAGTCAGGCAGTTTAAGGCCTCATATTATTTTACCAGTAGGTATGTCTCTCTCTCTCCCACCCCCCCCCCCCCTCATCCCTGCTTTAGATTTCAAGAAAGAAGCAATATTTGACGTAATGTGCCTATTTGTGAGGACTCGCATCACGGTAAGTAATCTCTATCCCTCTCTCTCTTTCTCTTTGGTGTACCAAGGACTGTAATATATTACGCTATATAGTCTGTCGTGCCGTTAATTCCAATGCCCAGGTTGAGCTCCCATCCCATGCAGAGTCTGAAGTTGCTCAGTGTCTTCTTTGATTGTTTATAGCCAAATACAGTAACATTTTAAGTTTGGTTATAATGTTGTTGTGTAAGATTCTACAGTATGATTGCTGTCTTGGTGTAACTTGTGTGCCATGTTAGCCCTAGAATGACTGGCTAAGTGGACCCATCCTGTTGATCTCTTGGGTCAGTTGGGCAAGTGCAAGTGTCTATGTGAATATTTTGGACACTGGCATAATATATGCACTGGCTGAAAGGATGTACTGTATACTAAGGACTGTGTGCATACAGTACTCTAAGAATGTGTTTTAGAGTAGGATATCTAATATGCTGGTTGTACGGCTGTTTTGTGTAGTTAAAAAGAGAGAAAATGCCAGCACTTAATAAATGTCCTTTGTGTGTATTTTTATTTACCTCGTCATGCAGACAGCGTTGACAACGCTGAGGAAGACAGTCTGTGTCGAAACGCGTTTGTTGTGGTTTGCACGACGAGGTAAATAAAAATACACAGAAAGGACATTGAGTGCTGGCATTTTTCTCTCTTTTTAACTCTGCATTTTTGTGCCTTGCACCTCGAAGGACTTTTATTAACATGGAATGTTGCGGGTTGTCTGCCTCGGCAGCCCTCTCTGTTCTTTCAGCTGTTTTGTTTAACCTGCCCACAGTTCACTGTCATACAGTAGGCCTATACTGCAATCACAGTTACATATCTTTGGATTGAGTCCATTTGTATTTTGTATCTCTATTTGTGTCTCTCAACAACATGTTCTTTAATGTATACAGTTTCCATCTATTTTCTGTACATACCGGTAGAAAACATTCTCCCTACAGTAGAACATTCTACAATACTAAATGCTTGAAGTAGAGACCATTTTAATTGTTTTTTATGTTGAATACAAAAAATCAACTTGTAAATAAATGAAGGCATTTAAGGTCTTTCTCTCAAACATGGAGGTCATTGTATAGTTTAACCTGAGAGAGAGAGAGAGAGAGAGAGAGAGAGAGAGAGAGAGAGAGAGAGAGAGAGAGAGAGAGAGAGAGAGAGAGAGAGAGAGAGAGAGAGAGAGCAGGCTAGTGTTATTGGAGTTTCTTAAAGCAGGCGTGTGTTTAGAAATGTTTTGCTATAATGACTGCAGAGCACTTTAACCCGAGAGAGAGACACACACACACACACACACACACACACACACACACACACACACACACACACACACACACACACACACACACACACACACACACACACACACACACACACACACACACACTTCTGCAGGTTGATAAGTGTGTTAGGTGGCAGGGAGAAATTATTAATTATCAGGCTAATGGGCACCAGGCTGAGTTCTGCTCCATTAAACCCTAACTGTTTGTGTGTGTGTGTGTGTGTGTGTGTGTGTGTGTGTGTGTGTGTGTGTGTGTGTGTGTGTGTGTGTGTGTGCGTGTGTGTGTGTGTGTGTGTCTGTGTGTGTGTGTGTGTGTGTGTCTGTGTCTGTGTCTGTGTGTGTGTGTGTGTGTGTGTGTGTGTGTGTGTGTGTGTGTGTGTGTGTGTGTGTGTGTGTGTGTGTGTGTGTGTGTGTGTGTGTGTGATGGGGGGTTAGTGAGAGTATGTGGGGTTGTTTTCTTCTTGGATACACAAACTCACACACATACGCACACATACACACAATGAAGGGAGGTTGTTTACCTCCCAAAGTAGCGCACCCACCATGCCACACAAACTCAACCATGTGTTTGTGCCATGTGTGTGTGTGTGTGTGTGTGTGTGTGTGTGTGTGTGTGTGTGTGTGTGTGTGTGTGTGTGTGTGTGTGTGTGTGTGTGTGTGTGTGTGTGCACTCACATTACTTGGTGACAATGGCTGTGAATGAATTCGTGCTGCTGTTAAGCTATAGAACATTGAAGTCCTGACATCACTCGCTCTTGGTGGAGGTTTTCCTCTATGGCGAATATCGTGTCATCTTAAAATTGTCTCATATAAGAATTGTGATCCAAAAATAGAGAAGCTTTCTCTGCGGTATTGTCGGGTAGCCCTGTGAGCCCTGAACACTGAGGCAGATCTGCATACCAACCAAGTGTGTGTGTGTGTGTGTGTGTGTGTGTGTTTGTGTGGACCAGTGTTGTTTGTTTGAGAATATTTTGTCTTAGTCTTAGTCTTAGTCTTTTGAGTAACACATATTTCGTCTTTTAGTCCCATTTAGTCTTCTGAAATTCATTTTTTTAGTCTTAGTCTAGTCGACAAAATATCAACGTCGATTTAGTCTTAGTCTCAGTCTTAGTCTTTATTTAGTCTTAGTCTTTTATTAGTCTTAGTCTTTCAGTCTTAGTCTTTGAGGTTTAGTCTTACTCTTGCAATTTTAGTTTTACTAGCTTTCAACATGCCATACAGATTATACAGGCACATTTAGTTTGCATGTTGCATGGAGGCAAACAGCAAGATTGGTTGTATAAACCAGTGGTTTTCAAAATTTGATACCAGGGCCCACTATTTATTCAGCATTTGAGCCACGGACCACCATTTGATGACATTTTAGCCCCCACAGACCCAAAACTAAAGATTTATTTTGCTTTGGTTTGAATGGTTTCATGTGTAAACATGAAACCAAATGGACCCGCAAGGGTCCATTTGGTTCCATGCTTACGCTTTCAGAGATTTACATCTGGTTAAAAAAAAGCTGGGGACCACCTGGAATCCTCTCAGGGACCACTGGTGGTCCCCGGACAACCTGTTGAAAGCCCCTGGCATAAACAGACAAGTGTTCTGCGGGGAGGGCTGTGGCACGCATTGGGAAACGTTTGCAGCCTATTTTTCAGAGCGCTGCGTTTCATTGGCATTGTTTGTTTGGCTGAACCATTTCGGTTGTTTTGCTCGGTGCAGCGCTGCCGTGGGAAGCCATAGCGAGCAGTTTAAAGTGCGGTCCGAGCATGATTGCATCGGCGGTGAGCAGCTGCCAGCTCAGCCTCAGTCTATGTCCGTCTACAGCAGCAAGAGCTCCGCTGCTTCTGAGTGCGAGGGGCGGCGCGCAGCGCGCTGTACCAGAGCTATACGGACATGGACGGAGCCGGAGCCGGTGGCTGCTGCTGCTGCTGCCGCGTGCGCTCTGACTGCTCTCTGGGCTGCCTGCTGTGGCTTCTCGCGGCGGTGCTGTATCGAGTGAGATGGCCAGGGCAGTTCAGCTAGACAAATAGTGTTGATGAAACGACGCGGCGTTCTGGGGGTAGGCTGCGGGTGTTTCCTCCGTAGTAAAGTAGTAAAAACTCCTGGTGCGTGCCACAGTTTCGCATCGTGGAAGAATTGTTTGTTTGTGCAACCAATGTCCATGCAACATGCTGGCGATCAACCTAACATGATAACGCATTGGGAAGCGTTCTGATTGGATGTCTTCCCAACTAGTCCCACAAAAAGAAAAGTTATGATTGGATCTCATTTCCGTTCGTCCCGCCCTAACATTTTCGTCTCGTCTGATTCGTTGACGAACGTGTCCATTACAGTACGTCTTCAAGTTAGTCTTTAGAGGATACTTTTCGTTTAGTCTTTGGATCGTCTTCGTCTTGGAAAAAGCTTCGTTGACGAGCATTTTCGTCTTAGTCTTAGTCAACGAAAACAACACTGGTGTGTGTGTGTATGAATAGAACTGGTTGTAACTTAAGTAGGGTCAAGCTCTGTGGTTTTTCCCATTGATTACCTGGATGGCCAATGCATGACACACACACACGCGCGCACGCGTGGACAGCACTAATTGGGATGACCCCAGGAAGGGACAACAACCAACTGAAAGGCAACCAGAGAGAGATACAGTACAGACAGAGAGAGAATGCCAGTGAAAGAGTAATTGTGTCAGGGGCGGATATAACATTTCCCAATTGGGGGGGCAGGAGAAAATGGTATGGGGGTGGCTTCATCGGCCATGTCGCTTCATGCCACGGGCGATGAAGATGCACCCATACCATTCTCAGTTACAGGACTTTTATCAGGCAAGTAAAGCATCAATAATAACATCAGTTGTTGTTGAAGTTGCAACAGACACGCAGCATTCATGAAGCTAAAGGTCTGACTCAGAGAGTTTTCTGTTTTCAATGATGAAATGCTGTTGGTTTAGTGGTGACACAGCTGTAGTTAGTTAGTAGCAGTAGTAGTGTTTCACATCATTTTAAACATATAAGCACTTTAATGTGAAATATCTTGGGTTGTTTTGCATGCCATTGTGTTTGGTGGGGCCGACTGGGCATTTAGGGGGGCATTGGCCCCCCATTCCCATGCCTAGATCCGCCCCTGTACCGTGATGGATACGTCAGACAGGTACAGGCATGGACGGTCGTAGTGGAAGAGGATGAAATGAAACAAACCAAAATAAACTTAATGGATGGATAATAAGTGCAGTAGTACAGTAAGTGCATCTCCCATGCATGTATTCAAAAGCATGCTTTTACACCTGCGTGTTATGTGTTTGCATGTGCTCACAGCTTTGAGTGTCTGTGCGTGCAGATGTGCGTGCATGAACAGCCGCGGTCGCACATGTAGCCTCTGAGGTGTGTGTGGTCAGAGGCCCATGAGAGGTGTTCTGTTGCTGTCGATGTTTCCCCGTGTGTGTGTGTGTGTGTGCGTGTGTGTGTGTGTAAGAGAATGTGTGGGCTGCTAGAATTACCCAGAATGCTTTAGCCATTGACTGGCTGGCTAATGGCGGTCTCTGTTTTCCTCTGATAGCCATTGACGAGCTTCACTATCAATACCCTGTTTTTACAGCTATTCTAGAACGGTGTGTGTGTGTGTGTGTGTGTGTGTGTGTGTGTGTGTGTGTGTGTGTGTGTGTGTGTGTGTGTGTGTGTGTGTGTGTGTGTGTGTGCGTGCGTGCGTGCGTGCGTGCGTGCGTGCGTGCGTGCGTGCGTGCGTGCGTGCGTGCGTGCGTGCGTGCGTGCGTGCGTGCGTGCGTGCGTGCGTGCGTGTGTGTCTGTGTTGAGGCCCTTTGAACTCTCTGTTTTGGATAGGACATTGTTTTGGATTACTTCAGGTTAGGAAACCATGCATTCTCCGTTCTTCCTCTGCATCTCATCTCCTCTCGTCTCCACTCCAAAACTCACACTTCAGGACTCTTTCCCTCTCTCTCTCTCTCTCTCTCTCCCTCACTCCCCACCTCATCCTCCCCTCTTCTCAATTTGGGAAAGACGATCACCACTCCACCCAGGAGACCACTCATGTCTTCCTTCACCCCCCTCTCTCCCGCCTGCATCCATCCCTCCATCCATGCATCCATCCACCCATCCATCTGTCCATCCATCCCTCCATCCATCGATCGCCACTATTCCTGGACTTCTGTTATCCCACCCCGGTTTCAGCTCGGGTTTCCCCTACTTTCCCAACACTCGAGGCTGTGTGTGTGTGTGTGTGTGTGTGTGTGTGTGTGTGTGTGTGTGTGTGTGTGTGTGTGTGTGTGTGTGTGTGTGTGTGTGTGTGTGCGTGCGCGCTTGTGTGTGTGTAAAACTTCGTCTCTGTGAGTGAGCTCCCCTCTCTATCTTTCTCTTCGTCTGTCTGCCTGTCTGTTCTCTCTCTCTCTCTCTCTCTCTCTCTCTCTCTCTCTCTCTCTCTCTCTCTCTCTCTCTCTCTCTCTTCCTCTCTCTCTCTCTCTCTCTCTCTCTCTCCAATTTCAATTCAAAGAGCTTTATTAGCATGAGAAAACATATGTTGACATTGCCATATCAAAAGGCACAACACAACAATACAACAGTACAACATTACAGATACAATTATTTAAATTTCAGAGTCTATGTACCATGTTCATTTGATGCAAGAATACACACAATGGTTGCTCTTTAGGGTGGTTGTGTTGCATCTGGCATTTTTATCTAGTCACAAAACTCGCTGTTGTGTTTGCCTCATTGTTGTACTTCGCTCAATAGGTATTAGTAAAAAAAAAAGAAGGAAAAGATTTAGAATGGTAGCTCTCAGCAAAATGAACTGTGAGAGAAATGCGTCACCATCTACTCTGTTCATAGAGCCTCCATTTATGCATTATAAAAAGATTTAAAACAAAACAATTCATTACACTATAGAGGCACTTCACTTTCATAAAAACTTTTTTGATTTCACTCAGCCTTATGTGAACACCCAGACAGTTTTTAGGTTACTCAAATCAGTAGACATTTGATATTATTTTTAGCTGCCCCACCCCCTTCCATACAAAACCAATATAACTTAAAACTCCATAATAGATTAATCGAAAACACACAAAAAGCACCCAATGCTGGTATG
>CM076966.1:24968320-24978320 GCA_039105355.1 Benthosema pterotum | reverse complement strand
TGTGTGTGCGTGTGTGCGTGCGTGCGTGTGTGTGTATCTGTGTGTGCGTGTGTAGGGTGTGCGCCCGCGTATGCATGGGGGCATTATCTTTTGGTCCGCCTATGAGTGCAAATAATATGAAAGCTATCTGCACACCACCAAGGTGAATTGCTTTAGACTCTTGGCTCTTGGCTGAAAGTGTTTGGGGGAAAGGTGAGGTTGCAGTGCAGTATATACTATTATGCATGTAAATACATATTACTAGTATAAGGGCTCCATTTTCATCATAGCTAAATCCCTTATCCCTTAACTTCTTTGCCTTTTTAAGCTATTAAAAAAGAATATTTTTCAATAGTTTAAATGGTCAGTCTACAAGCTCACAATGTGTCAATAGATTAGAATGTTGAACTATTCCAAAATGTTTTTCAAAATATTTAACCAATGATAAGGGGTTTAGGATAAGGGGTTTAGATGGTAATGAAAATGGAGCCCTAAGTTTTAAGACTTAGAGTGTCACCTTGCTTGTTGCTTGTTTATGCTGTTACTCATAGCATTATACATTCAACTAACTAGTACTTTGAAAATCATTTCACACAATTTAATCATGAGAATATGTGTACCTTGCATCTATAAAATATGTGTGTGCAGGTCCACGCTGCGTGAGTGTGTGTGCGCGTGTGTGTGTGTGTGTGTGTGTGTGTGGGTGTGTGTGTGCGCGCCTGTCTGTCTGCCGGTTTGCGTGTCTGAAGCTTATCTCACAATCCACTGGATCAATTAGCAGCAAATCTCTTGTGCACAGTGCCAGTATATTCCACTAGAATTACTGTCATTCCTGGCAGTGTCTCAGGAGGTAGAGCAAATATCTTGGTATCTGAAAGAAGCTTGAGGCATTGTCTGAGGTAGAGCAACCATCTTGGTATCTGAACAGAAGCATGACAGTGTCTGAGGTAGAGCAACCATCTTGGTATCTGAACAGAAGCATGACAGTGTCTGAGGTAGAGCAACCATCTTGGTATCTGAACAGAAGCATGACAGTGTCTGAGGTAGAGCAACCATCTTGGTATCTGAACAGAAGCATGACAGTGTCTGAGGTAGAGCAACCATCTTGGTATCTGAACAGAAGCATGACAGTGTCTGAGTAGAGCAACCATCTTGGTATCTGAACAGAAGCATGACAGTGTTTGAGGTAGAGCAACCATCTTGGTATCTGAACAGAAGCATGACAGTGTCTGAGGTAGAGCAACCATCTTGGTATCTGAACAGAAGCATGACAGTGTCTGAGGTAGAGCAACCATCTTGGTATCTGAACAGAAGCATGACAGTGTCTGAGGTAGAGCAACCATCTTGGTATCTGAACAGAAGCATGAGGATGGCAGTGTCTGAGGTAGAGCAACCATCTTGGTATCTGAACAGAAGCATGACAGTGTCTGAGGTAGAGCAACCATCTTGGTATCTGAACAGAAGCATGAGGATGGCAGTGTCTGAGGTAGAGCAACCATCTTGTATCTGAACAGAAGCATGACAGCCTCTAGTAGGGTGACCATCTTGGTATCTGAACAGAAGCCTGAAGATAGTGTCTGAGGAATTCCTGAGCTGAGTATTCCCCTACCAATATTGTCTCTAACCTGCTTGCCCCTGACCTGGACACCTGATAGAGAGGACAGATACTGGTTGGAATAATGTGTTCCTTCCACGCACTATGTCCAACCAGCTGCCTTCTTTCCCCCTGTCAGGTGAAAAGAAGACAGCTTGGACTCCTATTGCATTGGAGGAAGCATGAGACCAGTATCACATTAGGTAATTGGCACTGGATGAAAAAAAAAAGAGTTACAAAGTCGTGGGATACAAAATAGGATTTTTAAAAGGAATTAATTCATTGTAAAGTAAGTGCTTTGAAGATTACTGCTACATGAATACAGCACATTTACCATGATTTTGTATGGCATATTCAAACATTTTAAATTTTTGGAAGTCAGTTGGGCTCTTCTCCGGCTGATGTCATACATGGGAGACAATCTTCACAATTTGGCTTCATGAAGTCTGAGATCCACATAGTTTGAGTCCCAGTAGATCCACGACATTTGGATATTATAGGACGAAATGGTATGTTGTCTGTCTCTCTACAAACGCACAATTACACACACACAAACACACACACACACACACCACACACACACACACACACACACACACACACACACACACACACACACACACACACACACACACACACACACACACACACCTTTCACTGCTTTGTGGTCCAACAGAGAGAGAGAGAATGAGAGAGAGAGACGGTTGAAGAAAAGAAAGGTAGGGTGAAAGTTGCAGAGATATAAGGAACGAGAGAGATTGTGTGTGGTGTTGTGTGTGTGTGTGTTGTGTGTGTGTGTGTGTGTTGTGTGTGTGTGTGTGTGTGTGTGTGTGTGTGTGTGTGTGTGTGTGTGAGCGAGAGAGAGAGAGAGAGAGAGAGAGAGAGAGACGGGAGGCGCTCAATTTGCCATCAGGGGTGCAGCGAGGCAGAAAGTATCCAGGAACGTGTGCGCACGTGTGTGTGTGTGTGTGTGTGTGTGTGTGTGTGTGTGTGTGTGGGGGTGTGTGTGTGTGTGTGTGTGTGTGTGTGTGTGTGTGTGTGTGTGTGTGTGTGTGTGTGTGTCTAACAAGGGAGAAAAGACAACTCATTTGAATGTGAGATGGGGAAAGGGAGCGTGGCGTGAGGGGTAGAGAGAGAGAGAGCGAGGGAAGGAACGGGGGGATGATAGAATGAGAGATGGATGGAGGGAGAGATGAGGCACAGAAGAATGAATATGGATTACTGGGATGAACATTCTATTATTTTGTGCCCATTCCTCTGATCTCCTTGTCGCAATACTATAGGCCTTTGTGTGCGCATGCGTGCATGTGTGTGCGTGCGTGCATGTGTGCACGCTGGCAGAGACACAACATGAATGAGGGATCATGCAGTTACGTAGTGTGTGTGTGTGTGTGTGTGTGTGTGTGTGTGTGTGTGTGTGTGTGTGTGTGTGTGTGTGTGTGTGTGTGTGTGTGTGTGCAGCGTGCACATGTGGAAATGCATTTGATAAAGGACTGATTATTTATGTGTGACCCACAGTATGTGTGCATGTGGCTTTACAATCGTGTGCGTGTGCAGAGTGACATTACACACATGCACGAGCACACACTCTGCTCGTACATAGCGCGTGTAATCTCACTGCGTAGAAGATATTAGTTTTGAATATCTGTGTGGAAACCTGCCTTTTCAAGGAGTTGATGATAAAAAAAATCAGGGCCCACATTTGCATACTGGAGCCCTTATTTTGTGCACCACAGTTTAGGAACCAGCGAATTCCAACCAAGCAAGACCACTTTGTGTGTGTGTGTGTTGTGTGTGTGTGTGTGTGTGTGTGTGTGTGTGTGTGTGTGTGTGTGTGTGTGTGTGTGTGTACACCCTAGGCATGTCACGATATCCGGTTTTACCGTTATTACCGGTAGGGGGGCGCCAAAACCGGTACTTTGCTTGCCCACCGAATATACCGAAGAAAAAAAAAAAAAAAAAAAAAAAAAAATTAAATATTAATTATTATTTTTTTTTTTGCGTCCATTCATTCAATATTGTACGTTCTTGTTAAGTATTGTAATTGTAAGTATGGTAATATTGTTGCCTACAAAATTGTCTCCATCGCTGCAAACCTATATGCCTGATGTGCGCACTTCGGACAGCTGCCGAGTAGTACTCCACCAGGGTCGGATCTAGTCATGTGTATGGAGGGGGGGGCAATGCCCCCTAAATGGCCTGACTGCCCCACCAAACATGATGGAAACAAACGGCTGCCCCTCCCCCCCAATTGGGAAACGTTATATCCGGGACTGGTAGCCGCACACGACGCACATCAGCGAGGCATTTTGGTTTCATTTTTAAACTCTACATAATCGCTCCTAAACTTTTTCGTGTCAAGGAATACTTCCACATGCCTACTACACACATACAAGGACCGCGTAATCAACCTTCCCAAATCTGTAAGCTGTTTATGGACAACAGGCGCAACAACGTGAGTAGCATGATAGCATCCCAGCGTGTTGTTGTTTTAGCTTGGAAAGATAAAAAGGGACAGCCAAAGTGCGGAACTGTGTGCAAGGACGAGCAAAGAGTTTTATAGGGGGGATGGGTGACCATGGTCATACTCAGTCTTATACAGTATACTGAGTAAATGGGCACAGGGCAGGGGCTGAAGACTCCTTTGTCTTTGTATGTGCGCACGGTCTGCTGGCTTCGTATCAGAGCCTGTAGTGTCAGATTTTACGACATTGAGGGGGTCACAAACTGAGCGCTCGAGCTGCTGTTCATAAAGCCTGAATAGAAACAAGCTGGAGTTGCAAATGCATCGCTTTCAACGAGGGCGGCGCAAATAAGAGCTGTTTAGTCATATGTGCAACAAGTCAACTGTTTTAAAGTATTGTACAGTAAGTAAACGATCTAAAATAAAGGGGCTTGAGATAATTCAAAATAGGTTGCTGCCAATGCATTTATATGTAGAAGAGCCGCCATTGGACTAGCCCCATGAAGTAAATGGAGTTGGCGTAACTTTGTCTATTCTCTTAGGCTCTGTGTAGGATGTGCTTCGCTTCAAGACTTCCATTACGTTTTACCATTTATAGCAGATTGTGCATCTGCAATGCGTGGATGTGGCCGTTACGGGTTACTATGAGAACGGGGGGGGGGCAAACTATAAAACCGGTAAAATCGGTATCAAAGCATTCGGTATAAACGGTGATGAGACTCTGATACCGTGACATGCCTAGTACACCCACATATGATGTGTGTGATGAAATTTTTGTCCGACTGGGGACACATTATTGTATATTGTTTGCACAACAGAGACGCACAATGCAAATAATTACAGATCTACAGGCTCATAACGCGCCAAGCAACACTGCATTGAATCGGAGCTTTCAAATTCAGTCCCACAATTCATTGTGCTGTATGACCTTATTAGCCTTTGGGTTGATAACAGTTACCAGTCCATTATCAGCTATTATACCCACTGATGTAGTCCCTTTTTATCACCCAGCATATTTTAATTAAGTATTCCTAAAAAGAGAGAAATTAACTTTGGAACGTAAATTTCTTCCACCCATTCCTAAGACCTGTGAGAATGGTATGGCATTGTGGGTGTATAGGATTTTTCACAGTGGTTTTCAGCAGTGGTCCGGGCACCACCAATGGTCCTGGAGAGGGTTCCAGTTGGTCCCCAGGCTAAATGATGTTAAGTTGATTAACCAGATGTAACTCTTTGATAACGTAAACATGAAACCAAATGGACCCTTGCCGGTCCATTTGGTTTCATGTTTTACACTATCAAGAGTTAAAATATTCATCATCTGAATTAGCCCAAATCTACACAATTAGAGAATGTAGAAGATTAATGGTTCATTTTGATCTGTATGTTTGACTGCTTTCTTTCTAAAGCAAAATAAATCTTCATTTTTGGGGTCTGTGGGGCTAAAAATGTCCTCAACTGGTGGTCCATGGCCCTAATGCTGAATAAATAGTGTGCCCTGGTATCAAAAAGATTGGAAACCACTGCCCTATCATCACACTATCATTAAAATGGGTGACCCCCCCTCCCTGTGTGCAAACCCACATTCTTTGATGTCACTGAGCATCATAAAGGTATACTGAAAGACCTCTCTCACCCCAGACATCAGCAGCATTGTGAAAATTGCAAAAAAATATATATAATAATATAATAGTCTGGGTGAAAATCACCCATGTTGAGTGTTCTAGGGTTAAAAACGTTGTGTCTGTTCCATCCTACCCCCCACCCTCTCTCCTCTCTCTCTCTCTCTCTCTCTCTCTCTCCTCTCTCTCTCTCTCTCTCTCCTCTCTCTCTCTCTCTCTCCTCTCTCTCTCTCCTCTCTCTCTCTCTCTCTCTCTCTCTCTCTCTGGTTGAGTGGTGAGCAGACAGGAGCAGAGAGAGATGTGAGACTTGCTCAATTTGTCCTGACATGGTCAGCTGGGAGAGAAGTGTCAGAGAGAGAGGGGGGGGGGGGTTGGGTGGGAGAAGAAAGAGAGAAAGATAGAAAGAGGGGAGATGAGGAGAAAACAAAGGCATGTAGAGAAGACAAGTGGTGGCAAGAGGAGGTTAAGTGTGTGTGTGTATGGAGGGGTGGGGGCTAAGAGAGAGGATGGGAGAGAGATGGTTTGTGACACGTTGGTCCCTGTTCCCCCTGTGATGGGGGGATGTTCCCCGTGTTGAAACAAGAGAGGGGTGGGGTGGGGGGTATCTCATCTCGGAGGCTAAGGGAGCGTGGATTCCCAGGGGTTTGTCGTTCTCAGCACCTTGTTATCCTGATATCTCTCTTTCAATCTCTCTCTCTCTCTTTCTAAACTCCTCTTCTCTCTTTGTCTATGTGTTTCCCTCTCCCTTTCTTTCCTTCTTCTTTCATCTGTCTCTTCTTCCCTTCTGCTGTGCCACTAGCCTCCGTTCACTATCACTCTCACATGGATGGACAGACAGACGGACAGACAGACAGACCGACAGACAGAGACAATGGAGCAGGCCCTCTGTCATTGCTGTCATATACCCCTCTAACATGTCTGTCTGCCTGCCTGTCTGTCATAATGCAAGTTGTGTGTGTGGAAACTGAGGAAATACAGAGAGTAAGTGGATGATTTAGCCAAGATTAATTCAGAAATGCATCGCATGCATTCTCTCACACACAAACAAGCACACAGTGTTGGGAAGATGAGCTTTGTTTGTGCATGTGTATGGAAAAAGAAGAAAGAACATCCGCACTCTTGTTTTTCCAAGCTTCACAGACTTACTTTATTAAATGGCACAACCACCACAGTGTTCTGACCTCTACCTAGGTGTTCATCAGGCATGTGTGCTTGATGAACACCTAGGTCCTTTAACTGTTTTGGACTTGCAAGGTTTTCGCCTGACCGTAACGGTAACAAGTGAACATGGCTTCCCTCCTTTTGACAACTTGGGAAATCCTTAGCTTTGGGTTCTTTAATGTCTCTTAATCCAGAATGAATAGTGTTTTATTTACTGTCCGCATACAGGCGTTTTCAGGTGCCCACTCTTTTAAAAAACAAAAACAATGCTTTGATTTAATGGACATGATTTCACAACAGTATATGTTAGCCTCTGGGATCGCTTACAAGGGAATTACAGTGCTCCCTGGTTGGCTTCTGTGCTGCGTGCTTCTCACTTGGAATTGTTTTGCATCATGGTTCATATACCGTGGCTAACTGGAAAAGATTTGCCTCGGAGGCTACATAATCACACACTTTATAGTAACCCATATTTGTATAGGCTTTCTATTTTCCCCCAATCATCAGTTCTACAATTCTCAGTCTTTAGTCTTTAGCATTGTCATGGTTCCAGTTTTGTTGTGGATTGAATGGAGAGAGGGTATAGGTTCAAATAGTTAGTGTTTTGTATCATCATCATCATTTTTTCGTTTTTTCCGACTGCAGCTGCTGCAGTATGCAATTATAATGTTGCATAGACAAGCACTTGAGGTGTCACAATTATTTTAAGAACACAGGTCCCATACGTACCAGCATATAGCAAATCGCACAACTATTTTCCTTACTTGTTGTATCCTCGTACAACTTTTCTCCTCACACAACTTTTCATTTTCCTGCATTCCTTAGTTGGCCTGGAGTCAGCTGATAAACTAACACGGTGAAATCCTCATGAATTAATTCACCTGTATCTGGGAGTTCCCTGCCCCTCCAGTAGACAGCTGCGGCGGTGTTGTGCCAAATATATGTGGACTTAAATTGAGGTTTGGCATTGGTGGTGCATTAATTGAACGCTCATGAAGCGAGAAAGCCTGCAGCAATTGCTGATAGAAAACTAAGATATTTTTGCAGTGTATTCCACAGCGGTTACAGGTCATCAATATCCATGTATGCTCTGTGTCGCCATTATGCTGTAGTACAGGGGTTTTCAACAGGTGGTCCGGGGACCACCAGTGGTCCTTGAGAGGGTTCCAGGTGGTCCCCGGTTTGAGGTCTTTGGGGTGAAAATGTAATCAAATGGTGGTTCGTGGCTCAAATGCCGAATAAATGGTGGTCCCTGGTGTGAAAAAGGTTGAAAACCTCTGCTGTAGTAGGTGGCTTAAATGAAGAAGCTATAACATGAGCAAGCGATTATTTTGTTGAGATGTGAAGATGACACAGATGACACATCTGGGACATCAGTGAGGAGACATTACATGGAAGAAGGGTGTGATTCTGAACTGCTTACACGAAATATGCCCGCAGCAGCACATGGTGCACTTTCTGGTACACCTCTTGCAGTCTGTGTCAATTATAGCTTTGATATACTGACTACTTTTCGTCTCTTGGCATCTCCTGGCACCATGAGTGTAACACCGTGATAACAGTTCCATATAGTTATTGGCAGTCGGATACAGCTTGTTTTGTCCAATGGCTGCTGATTGAAAGCTATGTCAGTCAATCGCCACTTCCCCTGGGGCATGCAATAGCAGAGTCTCTTCTTGTGGGTAGAAACGTGCCTGAGGTCTGGGTCTGATCTTGGGAATGTTCAGGTATTTGGTTTAATTAAGATTTTTCTTTGAGATTTTACACTGTAAAATGACAATTTGTATTATCAAGACTGTAGAACAAGAACTTTCTTGTGTAACCAAAACAACAGAATGATTGGTAGTAGTAGCAGACGGTGCACAAGTACAGGGACTTTATCAAAGCAAGCGGGTGACTCATGCTTACTTAGTGCTATAATGTCATGCAATGGTAACTCTCTGAAAGTGTAGTACTTTCAAAGTAAAAATGAACACTAATGCATTATGCTGGGTATACTGTACTGTATGTGTCACTGTATCAACATTCAAGAATCTGTGCGCAGAAAGCGAGTGAGTGCGAGTAAATGGTTGATTGTTCAAGAGGTGTGTGTGTGTGTGTGTGTGTGTGTGTGTGTGTGTGTGGTGTGTGTGTGTGTGTGTGTGTGTGTGTGTGTGTGTGTGTGTGTGTGTGTGTGTGTGTGTGTGTGTGTGTGTGTGTGTGTGTGTGTGTGTGTGTGTGTGTGTGTGTGTGACTGTGCGTGTGCATGTAGTCGGCGCCCACACTTTAAAAAAGAAAAACAACCATCAGACATGAACAGCAGAGCTTGGAGCCATCAATATTTCAGTCAGGTGTGTCGAGAAAGAGAGGGAGAGAGAGAGGGAGAGAGAGAGAGAGAGAGAGAGAGAGAGAAGAGAGAAGAGATACATGAAAAGAGGAGGATACCTCACAGCTTCCTGACAGACAGAGGGAGAGCGCAAAACAGTTTGCGTGCATGTTATCTTAAGTTGTTTATGTGTGTGGTGTTGTGTGTGGTGTGTGGTGTGTGTTGTGTGTGTGTGTGTGTTGTGTGTTGTGTGTGTGTGTGTTGTGTGTGTGTGTGTGTGTGTGTCTGGGTGTGTGTCTGGGTGTGTGTCTGTGTGTGTGTGCGAGTGCGTACGTGTGTGCGTGTGGGCCAATATGCCTGCATGTTGGTGCGTGCACAAGTGTGCATCTCCTATACACTGACAAGAGAGGTAGGGGGATTAACTATGAGGGTCTGAACTAAGCACTCTCTCGACACATACAGCACCCTGTCACCCCCCCCACACACACCTCACATGCACACACACACAGACACACAGACACACACACACACACACACACACACACACACACACACACACACACAACACACACACACACACACACACACACACACACACACACACCTCTGTCACCCTGCGTCTAATCAGGAGTTTAAATCAATGACGTTGTCCAAAACTATAATTGCCGTCTCTTAAACTGCTTCTCTCGCAATATGCTTTCACCAAGAAACCTCTCGGCAGCAGAAACCACTGTGCGTGTGTTTGTGTGTGTGCGTGCGTATGTGTGTGTGAGAGAGAGAAAGAGAGGGGGGGGGGGGGTAGAGGGAGAGTTGGATTAAGAGTATTTTCTCATTATGCCAGTGTCTGAACGAGTAGAAAAGTGCTTCTCACATTG
>CM076966.1:24964078-24967820 GCA_039105355.1 Benthosema pterotum | reverse complement strand
ACACAACCACACACACACACACACACACACCACACACACACACACACACACACACACACACAACACACACACACTAATTCCTTCCTACATCCCTGTGTCCCAACCCCCGCCCACCCCCTTCTCCTTTCCTCCCACGCCTTCTCCCCACCTTCACTTATTGTCCATCGAGGTTGTTGGTCTGCCCATTTCCACCCATCTCTGCATATTCATCGCCCTCTCCTCTCCTCTCCTCTCCTCTCCTCTCCTCTCCTCTCCTCTCCTCTCCTCTCCTCTCCTCTCCTCTCCTCTCCCTGCCCAGCTGGAGGTGTTTTTTTGGTGATTACCTGCGGTTTTATTGGCTAATGGGTTGAAACATACCAATATGTCTACTGCTGCCCATCCGAGGCTGGACCAGCATGCCGGCCAAGACACACACACACACGCACACATACACACGTGTGCGCGCACATACACATGCTTGCACACCCGCACATGCACATGTACACACACAGACCAGAGATAATGTCATGACCCATTTGTTCCAGTGAAACCGGGTCTGTGCAGTCTAACTAACAACAAAACCACAGACCCAGACAAACCCACCACAAAAGGTGCTTATCTTAACGTCAATCTCGGATAATGATGATCGATTACATTTTTGCATCATCAGACAACAGCTAGGCTGTGTGTTTTCCATGTGAAGCTAAAATATTTATTATTTTAACTCAATTCGAATCACACTGTTATTTATATTACCTATATAAATAATGTAATTATTAGAGGTCAAGCCCCAGGGGCATAATTCCACAAAATTTGACAACAGACTATAGCAAGAATCGCAAGATTCACTATGAACTGAATTTCTCAATCTTCAGAGGACCGCTGACCTTCAGATCTACCAATGAGTGAATTCTATGATTTGATCCACTTTTGACGACATGAAGAAAACAATGCCACAGAATGGCACATTCAATCAGAGAATGACTGACACTAGCCCAGACCACACAACTTGATTGAAAATCAAATCAAAATCTAGAGCCTGCATTGTGGGGGTAGAAAAGTAGAAAAAGTAGAAAAAGTAGAAAAAGTAAAGTCTTCTCAACCTCATTGTTAATTTGGAAGCGTATGACATCACTCCTCACCATACTTGTTAGACCCTAATGCAGTCATTGTAGTCAACATTAGACATTACAATTTATTAGCTTCTAATTAGAAGGCAGAACATTGCATACATTGGCTACTTTTATGGCTTGACCCCATCTTATGGCTGCCTGAAGCTATAATTCAATAATTATTACTAGTATACAATATATCTTCAGCTTACTGGATGCACTCCAGATTTCAGGTCAGCTGAAAAAGATAATAACCTCGTAAAAAAGAAACCAGTGCAATTGGCATGTTGATCAGAGGAAGCTCTTTGTCCGACAGACCATAGAGATAAAATAGGGCGTGTGGTGTTTGTGTTGTGTGTGTGTGTGTGTGTGTGTGTGTGTGTGTGTGGGGGGGGGGGGGGGGGTCTTACATCTAAGGTCATATTGAAGGTTGTCCTGGAGTAGAATGAGTTAGGATTGTGTGTGTGTGTGTGGTGTGTGTGTGTGTGTGTGTGTGTGTGTGTGTTTGTGTGGTGTGTGTGTGTGTGTGTGTGGTTGTGTTGTGTGGTGTGTGTGTGTGTGTGTGTCCTGTTGAACTGGAACTCTGGTATTTAATCTGGACCTTCAGCCTCACCTGTGTGACCTCCTAATGAAATCACACGTATTATAGCAGAGGGAATGTATGAAACTAAACACATGACAGATTGATGAGGTTTCCTATAGCATGTGAGGGGGGGGGTACAGTACACCTCTGGCTGGATTTATGGAGAAAGCTGCTTACCACGGAAATAACACATATATGGATGGGTGGATGGATGGCTGGATGGATGGAGGGAGGGAAGAATGGATGGATGGATGGAGTGATGGATTGATGGAGTTAACATGTTGTGGTGCGGTTAACATGTTGGACATGTTAAATTGTGTAAAAACAATTTGCTTTGAACTTAAAGTTTCATTTGTCATACTAAATTATATGTATATTTTAGATCTCATGCTCTCCTTTTTCTTTTTAACAAATTAAACGTGGATTGACATTCCATAGATAAATGACTAATAACAAAAGCTCATTCATGTTATCCTGAAATACCTCCCAGTTGACAATGGCGGAGGAGTGCAGTCTCTACCGAACTTGACCCACGAGAAGCAGGGAGGCGCTAGCCGGCCGAGTGGCTGTGCTGAGCGTTGCAAATTTCGGTATGAGCCGACTCATCCCCGTCCACGGTGCGATCCGATCGGTACAGAACGGTAAATATGATAAAACCCGAACACACCATGGTTTTTGAAAGCCACGCCTCTGTCAAACCATAATATTAACAGACTTTTGGCTCTATTAGTAGTTTATCTAGGGAATGTCAGTGTCCTTTCATTTACACCATGGGTTTTCAAACTTTTTGATCCCAGGGCCCACAATTTATTCAGAATTTGAGCCACCCATGGTGGACAATTCCAGGCTGGGAAACAAAACAGTCATACATACAGATCAAAATGGCCATTAATCTTCTAAATTCTCTAGTTGTATAGACTTGGGCTGATGATGAACATTTTAACTCTTGAGTCTTTAGAGTGTAAAAATGAAACCAAATTGGACCCTTACGGGTAAAATTTGGTTTCATGTTTACACTCGAAAAGAGTTACATCTGGTTAGCCTTCTGGTTAGCTTTCCATAATTCAGCTGGGGACCACATGGAACTCTCTCAAGGACCACTGGTGGTCCCCGGACCACTGGTTGAAAACCACTGAT
This sequence comes from Benthosema pterotum, assembly GCA_039105355.1. Taxonomy (NCBI): domain Eukaryota; kingdom Metazoa; phylum Chordata; class Actinopteri; order Myctophiformes; family Myctophidae; genus Benthosema; species Benthosema pterotum. Next base: position 24,965,009 of record CM076966.1, on the reverse strand, counting down.
GCACAATATTATGTGAGATCAGGCTGGATATAGAGTATACAACAGAGAGTGAGTGCATCAAGGTAATCATTGAGTATTTGGAAGAAGCAGTTAAAGAGATGCCCTGCAGTGTGAATACCTGAGGATCTCCTGCATGGTCAGTGCAGGTGGAGGGGGACCACCACGCCACAGAGCAAAGATTACGCCTCGGATAATTCCCTCAAACGCTTTTCATCATGTGGATTACAGCTCTATCCCTTATTTGCTCTGCAGAGCTCCATGACCTTTAAGACCTGACCTGTGACCCGGGTCTGGCCCCCTCTATGTTATCAGCTAGCATACAGGCTTATATCCCACACGCTTCCCTGCCTTATGGAGCATTAGCAGCTAAAAGCCTCTGTCTGGCTCACTGATGAAGAGCTTGAGGATGAATGCCAGGTGTCATTAGTGTCCATGAGGTTGGTGCATTACACTAAATAACCACACTACTGTATGAACACGTTGTTGTGTCTGAAGGGAGCGTCTGTGAGGGTCTACAGGTTGTACAGGGGCTCATTATAATCATGTTGGCTTATGAGGTGGACGCTTAACAAATCTCCATTTTTTGCTACAGGACATACGAAATGAGTGGATGATAAAATCACCTGGAAACACATACAGCTTAACAGTTTTCGTGCCGTGGAAATGAATCTACGTCACCCGTTATCATTATGATTTACAGTAACAACTGATGCCGCTGACGTTAACGCTACTGTACGTGACGTTACTTACCGGCGCCGGTTTAATACGATCCCCATGCTAACAGCAGCTAGCAGCGACCGCGGCGACCATTGCTAGACCATAACAAGGGACGGACTAACCCGGAACCAAAAGTGTGTGTCCGTCCACTAACTTGTCCGTCGGGAAACATGGACCGAAATATGAAATATGACTTTTAGATGAAAATCGCTGG
>CM076966.1:24946578-24949078 GCA_039105355.1 Benthosema pterotum | reverse complement strand
AGGAATGGAGAGATGGAGAGAAAAAACAGTGTGTTGAGAGAGAGAGTTCTACTCACAAGAACAATGAGAGAGAGAGAAAGAGATAACAAAGTGTGTTTGGAGTGACAGACAGCCAGACAAACAGACATGCTCACATTATAAGACCCAGCAGAGGGTCTGTGACAGTAAACCACTGGACATTATTGGGTTACCATCAGAACGTACTGTAATAACGCGTGTGTGTGCCTGCACATGTGCCTGTGTGCTTGCGTGTGTGTGTATTCGTGCACATGACATTAATTGAAGCACACCCGGGGTGATTTGAACATCAAAGAGGTTTAGGTGTGTTTTAGGAGGAGAGAATTTAAGGCTTTCAGGAAGCGTAGCTCAGAGGGAGGAGTCGCTAAGCGTCAATCAAACCCAAGACTGTCGTCAGGGGAGGAGCTGTCGCCGGGGTGATAAGGTCAACGCGGGCAACGCTTGATCAGAATCATCCATGGTGTGAAATAATAAAAGACGCACAGGCTGAGAGAGGGAGACAGAGTGGGAGAGAGAGAGAGAGAGAGAGAGAGAGAGAGAGAGAGAGAGAGAGAGAGAGAGAGAGAGAGAGAGAGGGAGGGAGACAGACAGACACGGAGACAGAGTTAGAGAGAGAGACAGAGTTAGAGAGAGAGACAGAGAGAGGAACAGCAGGTATTGTTGACGTCACAAAGGGGAGCAGAGAGCCTGGTAATGAAACGACGGAGCTGGCCTCCTTTTAAGGGGAAATGCCAGGGGAGCTCTTTATTATAGGAGGGCAAAAAATAGACCATATATAATAGACATTTACAAAGCACAATGACACAGTTTGAGTCTGCATGGTGGTCATCATGACAGATCTCCACTTAGATGTCTATTAAGATGTTTCCCTCTTTTACTTACATAATGGTCACAGTCACAGTTTACCATGAAAATATCATAGCAAACTGTGGGTCTGACTTCAAATAAAAATCAATCAATAAATAAATACAGTACAGTACAGTACTTTTTTGTGGTTAGAGTGTCCGCCCTGAGACTGGGAGGTTGGGGTTCGATTCCCGGCCGGGTCATACCAAAGACTCTAAAAATGGGACCCAATGCCTCCCTGCTTGGCACTCAGCATCAAGGGTTGGATTGGGGGTAAGTCCCTGCGATATACTAGCGTCATGTCCAGGGGGTGTACTTGTACATCAAGCTGCCTCACGCTATAGAAACAGGAGATAGGCTCCTGACCTATATGGGCCTCAATGGCTCAGCTGGGCCTCCTGACATCATGGCCTGGCAAGGCTACTTACTTACTTAAAGTACTTTTTCACATTTTTCGGCCTACACCAAATCTCTGGGGCAAATAGGAATAGAGTGGTTGAAGTGGATAAACCTGTTTGTTGGCTTGTCATTGTTTTGACAATTCTTTAAATGACTAAATTGCTTGTGTTTTATTCTGAGAAATAACCACACCGCCTTTATATTTAGAAAGTTAACTTTTGTTGATAGAGTGGTATCACCCACTGAATCAATATAAAACTGTTTTTTTTTTCTTTCAAAACCAGTGGTCCTTGAAGGTGTTCCTTGTGGTCCCCATGCTAAATGATGAATAGTTGGTAACCAAATGGACACCAATAGATCTGTAACTCACCCGTAAGAGTTATATTAGTGTTAAACATCTGAATTACCCTGTTGGCCTGAATATAAGTTTTTTTTTCTCCAATATAAGAATATAAGTTTTTTTTCTTTTTTTTAATGGAAACATCCTAAAAACGAGTCAATTTATATTTGGGGACTATATTACTTGAAATTCAATGTTCTTTTTACACAAATGAATCTTGAATAAATAGTGGGCTCTGGAATCAAGACGCTTTTTTTGTGTGTGCGTGTGTGTGTGTGCATGCGTGTGTGTTGGGAGGTGAGAGGTGGAGGCATTCAAATATAAAAATAAAAACACAAAACACACCTTTTTTGGCTGCATGTGTCCTGTTTTATATTTTACTTTGAAAATAGTAGGCCTACACTGAAACATTATTTTTACAAAAGGAGAAATGAATCCATTGTCCAAAGTCATTGTCGTTCATATGGTGTATTCCATTTCTAGGATTGTATTTTCAATTTTACCCTTCAGTGTGCTGTAAATTCTTAGTTGTTTACTGTATAGTGATACGACTGATACTAATCAGTGCTAAAGAATGTGTGTGCCATTACCATTCTGTACCAAAAGTGCATATATATGTGTGGTTAACAGGCAATAATGGCCACTGGATTTGCCCGTAAACCTCAAGGCGTGATGGAAGTATGCAGTAATAACAGTAATATACAGTTGCGCTGGCACAATTCGGGAATATACTGAGCTTGCTGATTAGTTAAATGCTACTTTCCTGTAATATACACAGCCATATTCTATGCTTTTTGGGCAGTACATTAAGTGATTTGATGCCAGAGTCATCTTGCGTTGTCAGGGCTTTGCATTTTGTTGGCTCGGTTTTGAGAAACGTGTGTTAACAATAGTGGA
>CM076966.1:24941578-24944078 GCA_039105355.1 Benthosema pterotum | reverse complement strand
TTAATACAACTAAACACACACACACACGCACGCACACACACGCGCACACACACACATACACACACACACACACACACACACACACAAATTTTATTTTTGATTATTAATATGTTATCAAAACAGAAAGAAAATAACAGAAAAGAACAAGAAAAAATGAAATAAAAAATAAAATCAAGAATTAGTCAAAACAGAAAAACTAAACCACTAGTTTGACTAGCCATTATGAACTTAAAAATCTGCTATTTTCACAAGAGTTTGCATCCCCCGTCCAGATTTTGAGTCACAGGTTAAAAAAATATATATGGGAACCACTTTGATTTGATTCGGCATTTAAAGGGGAATTCCAGCCATTTTCAAGATTTTTTTCTGAAAGTGTACAAATGCAACCAAATGAAACCTAGCGGGTTCATTTGGTTCCCCTCAAAAAAAAAAAAAAAAAAAGAAGCGTACAAAGAAATCCATTAACATGGTGAAAATACATCTTGATGATGTCATCAGATGTATTTCACCATGTTAATGATTTTTTCAGACCTCCATTTTTAGAAACACAGAATTAGGGGAACTTGTCCACACAACATCTCTAAGGTATTTTAATGTCATATTAAAAAATGGGTTAAAATGTTGAAAATGGGTGGAGTTCTCCTTTGAAGAGCAGTGAGGCTCAGATGCTTGCTATGGAAGTATCAGCCTACTGCTTGCACACACACAGCGCTCAGGCATCCACGCAAAGCCTTTTGGCCAACGCCGGCCTTTCAGCTGCAGCCGTCATGCACCGCACCACGTCACCACCAGCCTCTCACTGTTCACACCAGCACTGTCTATGAGTGCATTAGCATGCGCTAATGCAGAGGTTTTCAACCTATTTCATACCAGGGCCCACTATTTTTTCCGCATTTTAGACACAGAGCACCACCATGCTGAGTGCTGAGTTTAGTCTCTCTGACCCAAAATTAAGGACTAAGTTTTGGTCCACAATTTAGGAGCGATAACTGGCAAAATGTTGGTCAAAATAACTAATCTTCTACATTTTCTAAATGCGTACATTCTTGAAAATTAAGTAATTCGGATGTTTAAATAAAATGTAACTCTTGAGAGCATAAAAATGGAACCTTACGGTTCTATTTGGTATCATTTTATGCTCTCAAGAGTTAAATTATATTTAAATGGAACTATAAGGTTCCATTTGGTATCATTTCACAGTCTCAATATCTATAAGCGTCCATTTGGTCACCAACCGTCCATCATTTAGCTGGGGACCACCTGGAATACTCACTGGTTGGTCCCCTGACCACTGGGTGAAAACCACTGTGATAAAGTAAACGGATATCAATGGGAGAACCAATGGGAGAAGTAAAAATAGATTCAAATCAATATAAATGGTGAAAGGTAAATGTACATACAGTAGACAGAATGCACATCATATTCATCCATTTAACACACACATGAGGAGACTGTGCACAGCACCACCCTGATCATCGGGAGCAATAGACCTTTAGGTAAGCCCCGCCCTCTTGTCCACCCTAGGACACTTTCTAGCAGGGCTCATTCATTCCAATGTAAATATCATGGACTTCACACAATAAATACTGGTTCATTTTTGGAACCAGACTTTCAAAATCTCTTACCAAATCCATCAACAAGGCATGGCCTATGCAGTGGCTTGCTGAAAAGTCAGAACATTCCCCTATGTTATGTGTCTGTTCTGAGAGACAAACGGAGACACATGCAGTAGGACAGCTCAGAAAGAGATATTGTAGCATGAGAGGGAAAGACACTAGTAGGGTGTGCGATGCCGTGTAAACGGTAGGTAGTGTAAACGGTATGCGTGCGTGTCGCGCACAAGAAAACATCAGTGGTTCACGCACTGTGGGCCGCAAACCACTGCGGGTTGCAATAGATGTCTGCAGTATGGTGTCTTGTGGAATCGTGCATGTGTCACGATACAACAATAGAACGGAAACACAACTCCATTACAGCAAAAAAAAATGGGGAAAGAAAAGCAATAAAGAACAACTCCCAGAAAATGTGTACCGGTATGCCTTTGTTTAGTTGTGTTAGCATGTTTCTGTTACTCTTACGAATCACAGTTTTCTGCTATACTGAAATGTATAAAATCTCAAAGACAATGTTTTGTGTTTGTCACAGACAAAAAAGACATTTTGTTCTATATGTTTCCAATGTGAAAAAATGTTGAGCATTTAGTGGTATACACACACAGTCTCCCATTGAAAAACATTAACTCTAGGAAATATTTACCCTGCTTTGTTTGTGTGATTAACAGTTCATTGATGTAAAAATACATTGGGTTGTCGCATAACGAAAGCTTGGAGGGTATTTCCAGGGTCACTGTTGAAAATATTTCTGCACCCGTGCACTACACGGGTGTCATCCACCAAGAAAACACACAGTGGCATGTTGTATGCTTATAGAGGTATTTTTGATCAGCTATTTCTGATCTGTATCAAGGCACGCGCCCATGTATAAATAAACCAGGCTTTAC
>CM076966.1:24931578-24934078 GCA_039105355.1 Benthosema pterotum | reverse complement strand
TCTTAACACACAGCGGAAAGAGCAATGAGCCTGTGCGAAAGGAGCGCAGCTCGGCCGTGCGTGTGCTTGCGTGGGTCTCTAATTCCTTTGCACAGCCACATGCTGAGACGTCTGTCTGAAATTCTACCTTCTCTGGTATTTTAAGAGAATGACACTCTGCTCTCCTCAGACCTAGAACCTCACCTCTATGGAACACTGTATGTAGATGTATGCATACAGTAGACTACACACTCACACACCTATGCTCACATGTGCACGCGCACACACACACGCGCGCACGCGCACACGCACACGCACACACACACACACACACACACACACACACACACACACACACAGTCCTGGTGTGTCCCGTGTGTACAGTTGAACTGAAACTTAAGTACAGCCCTCATGGTTCCTCACACTCTGAAAGTGACGCAAAATTCAGGTGTGAGTGTATGTGTGTGTGTGTGTGTGTGTGTGTGTGTGTGTGTGTGTGTGTGTGTGTGTGTGTGTGTGTGTGTGTGTGTGTCTGAGTGTGTGTGCTTGTGAGTGAGTGTATGTAAGTTCAGTATAGAGGGACAGAAACTATGCATGTGTGCACTTCTGAGTGATAGCTGCTATCTGTGAACTACACACATGCGCGCGCGCACAGAGACACACACACACACATACGCGCGCACACACGCACATGCACATACATGCACGCGTGCACACACACACGCACACATGCACGTGATCAAGCATGCACGGACACCACACACCACACACACACACACACACACACACACACACACACACATACACGGACCGTGTGCTACCTGACAGCTGAAACAACCTTGACATGGAACCAACCACCTCCACTGCATACCAGCACACACACATGCACATAACGCGCACACACACACACATACACAGTCACAATGACACGCGGACACGAATGACGGACAGAATAAGGTAAAAAGGTAAAATTTACCTACTCTTGTTCAGAGTGCATTAAAAAACACTCAGTCAGCTGCCGTCCCACCGCGTCCATCAGAAACACCGGGACATCGTCATGACAACAACAGAAAACAAAAAACCTCCAGTCAAGGGACAAACACAAGAAAAAAATAAAAAAAATTAAAAAAGAATCAAACTTCTTCTTCTTCTTCTTATATCTCTCCTTCCTTCCTCCTCTCTCTCTGTCCCGTCCTCTCTCTCACTCTCTGTCCTTCCGTCCGCTCTCTCTCTCGCTCAGAGGAGAGCAGCACAATTACCAGGCGCTGCGCTGCTGCTGCTGTCTCTGTGTGTGTGTGCGGCTCTCTGTGTGTGTGTGTGTGTGCTCTGTGCGTGCGTGTGTGTGCGTGGTGTGTGTGTGTGTGTGTATGTGTGAGAGAGGGAGAGCCTGCCAGGCAGAGGGGCGGTAGGTAGGGGTATATAAGTCACACGCGGCGTGCAGACACAGCCGACCAGCCAGGCGGTCAGGACAGAAAGCTGAGCCCGTGTTCTAATCAACCACTTAAACCCTCCATAGCAGCTCATCAATATTAAGCAGCGGCTCCTTTGCATATGCAGTCCCACAGGGTCACACGCCCCACTCCCATTGGTCAGTGCCACGCCAATGGCTGCACGGTGGGGGCGGAGAAAGGGGCGGGGAGAGAGGGAGAGAGGGAGAGAGAGAGCAGGTGGGAGAGGTGGAGAGGGAGGGATCAGACAAAGACAGAAAGACAGAGGGAGAGAGAGAGAGAGAGAAGGGAGGGAGGGAGTGTGCAGCGGAATGGAGCGAGAATGGTGGAGAGAGAGAGAGACAGACAGAGAGAGAGAGAACAGGCCAGAGATATTCAAAAAAGCACATTCTCAATTTCTATGTCTGTCTGTCTGTCTGTCTGTCTGTCTGTCTGTCTGTCTGTCTGTCTGTCTGTCTGTGACCAGAACTGCCACAGACAGACAGCAATCATAAATCATGGTATACATGTACATAATTTAAAAGAAAGTTTTTTTTTTATAAAGTACCTGCCAAATTAAACCTGTTTTTTTACCCCATGCAAAGCTTATGTGGACATGAAAAAAAAAACATTAAGACATGCACCACACAGGCAAGTACACGCGCATACACACAGACACACACAGACGCCTGTGTGTGTGTGTGTGTGTGTGTGTGTTGTGTGTGTGTGTGTGTGTGTGTGTGTGTGTGTGTGTTTGCACCACAGCAGAGCCCATCACAACTCAGCAGCAACAGAGGGGATTAGAGAGATTCCCGGCCTTGTTCTTTGTTGTGGAATGATTGGGAATGAGGTTTTCCCAGTTCACGCTGAGCGCTGTCCTCTCCCAGTATTCCTAGTGTATTCCCACAGCCAGACACGTGCACAGAGTGTTAGAGAGGGGCAAGGGCTGAAATCCCGTAAGAGGGCACTTTTGGAGGGGGGGGCATGAAAATCGCAGATCTACAAGGTCACACAAGCTTGTAGAACAGCTATTTTCTGTGGCGTAACCCAGAACTGTTTAGCTACTGAAGACGTGGTGTATATTTATAAACAAG
>CM076966.1:24911561-24916561 GCA_039105355.1 Benthosema pterotum | reverse complement strand
CTTTCTGTGTTCCCAAGAAATGGAGTTCTGAAGAAAACCACTAACATGGTGAAACATCTTGATGACATCATCAAGATGTATTTTCACCATGTTAATGGATTTCTTTTTTTCTGAGAGCGTACAAATGGAACCAAATGAATCCGTTAGGTTTCATTTGGTTGCATTTGTACGCTTTCAGAAAAAAAAATGAAAATGGACGGAGTTCCCCTTTAAACCATGTGACCCCCCCCTAGAAAATGAGTTGTTGGGAACGGGTTCACTTTTTTTTTTGGTTGTTAGTCCATGATCCAGGCCTCCAAAATTGGAACGTAATTATTATGAATTGGGAGTGCAAAACATGTTAAATTGTTGCCAACGGGAAACTTCCCCTGATTGCTTAATAGGCTGATAACGATACATATCATCAACCATGTAGAGTGATACCATATGTATCACTGTACATCATATGATACCATTCAATGATTTCAAAAAGTCACAGTAACTATTTAGCAAAGACATTAAATATGTGTGGAATTGTTTATATCCTTATATACAATATACTGTACATGTTTCCTACTAAAATAGAAAACTGCGCTATCCACAAGTTTCACACATGTACTGTATTTGATGAATAGTTATGTATAGTTAAGTAAATGCAGTAGTTAAGTAAATGCAGTGATTCTCTGTCAATGGAAAAGAAATGAAACCCAAAATGATACGATACAAAGACAAACAATACAATATGATATTTGCTGTTTGCATAACGATATACTTCAATGTTTTTTTTTTTTTTATTAAAATTGATATTTCGATGCAGTTACTATATTGTTACACCCCTATTGCTTAGACAAGGACAATGATTTATTCAATTAGAAATCCTAATCTTAAAAAAATTAAAATAAAACAATTTAACATACCTGAATGGAAAAATCTGCAAAAAGAAAAAAACTAAAAAACTAATTTTGAAAAACTAACTAAATTATGAAAAACCTACTACTGTGGAATGGTTATAATTTATTAATTTACTTACTTTACCAATATTTTGAAGCAGTGGTGGGATGGGGGGACACAAGAGGACACAGGGCAGATATGGACTGTCTTGTATGTGTGTGTTGAGTGCTGTGGCGTTGTGTGGCTAACAGCGCTATATGTAATGTTGTTGTTGTATACTTATCTCTCTCTCTCTCTGTCTGTGTGTTTTTCATGTCAGTTGCGTTTGGCTGCCTTGCAGATAACAAGATCGTGTCTCACCTGCTGGTGGCCGAGCCGGAGAAGATCTACGCCATGCCGGACCCCACCGTCCCCGACAGCGACATCAAGGCTCTGACCACGCTGTGTGACCTGGCTGACCGCGAGCTGGTGGTCAACATCGGCTGGGCCAAGCACATCCCCGGTACACACACACACACACAACACACACACACACACACACACACACACACACACACACACACACACACACACACACACACACACACACACTGCCCCACCAAACATGATGGCATGCAAACAACCCAAGATATTTCAAATTAAAGTGCTTATTTTTAAAATGATTTGAAACACTACTCCTGCTACTAGCTGTGGCACCACCAAACCAACACCATTTCATCATTGAAAACAGAAAGACCTTTGAAGACAGTCAGACCTTTAGCTTTATGCATCCTGCGTGTCTGTTGCAACTTCAACAACAACTGTTGTTGAAGCTTTACTTGCCTAATATAAGTGGTATGGGTGCTGCCCCCATACCATACCATACACAACATCTTTACACCAGCTATATACAAAGGGTCAATATTTACAGACATTTATAAATCAGCTAAATTATAGATGGAATAAACAGCTAATCACCGTCTAATATAAGCCTATAGACTGCTAAAAACCTTTTGGTTTTAGACCAGTTACTGTTATATAGCCTGGTTTTAGGCCGGTGTCTAATGTCTAATTGCTCAGTGGGCACACACACACTCAAACACACACACACACACACCACACACACACACACACACACACACACACACACTCACACACACTCACACACACACACACACACACACACACACACACATGCATACATGCACACGCATGCACACGTTAAGCATGTATGACCTTCACTTTAATCCTTACACCAGACAGTCTGACTTCCTGACCCCTTCAACTGACCAATCAAATCTCCCTCATCATGCACGCGCACAACGCACACACACACCACACACACAACACACACACACACACTCACACACACACACACACACACACACACAACACGCCCGTAACATTGCGTCATTAACATTAAGCATTACACTTACACGCGCGCGCACACACACTGGGCTACTGCAGGATTATTGAATCATCATATTATATGTCATTTAAATAATCAATTAGGTGTGTTTCATCTGAATAGAATCAACTTGGTTCTAATCTTCTTAAACGAACCCTGTGATTACTGTATGTCTGTTGATCTGACCAGAGAGAGAGAGAGAGAAAGTGGGAGAGAGAGAGAGGATGGGGAAAAAAGAAAAACAACAGAATGAATACTGGCAAAAATAAAATCACAAGCACTAGAGAAGAGGAGCAACCTAGAGAACATGTGGAAGACGTCTAATCAGTTGGTCGGCGGTTTGAATCCTAGCTCCTCTGACATGGACAGAGATGCTATATGAATGTACCATTTACCATTTAGCCAGGTAAAAGGAATGAGTTGAGAGCAGTGTTGTAGTGGGACTTTTAGAAGTGGGGGATGCCTCTTAAAGGGGAATTCCACCCATTGAGAGTGTACAAATGTGAACCAAAATGGACCCTAGTGGGTCCATTTGGTTCCATTTGTACACTCTCAGAAAAAAGGAAACGCATTAACTTGGAGAAACACATCGTGAAAGTAAATGACAAGACAAAAAACATAGTCCTACTTTTGCCCTAAAAATATTTTAGATGTAAAAAGTGGGGGGAGAAGGAGTTTGTAGTGACTGTGTGAAGACAGTATAATGCTGTGTATACCATGTGAAGACATGCACAGAGAGAGGGAGAGATGGAGCCGTAAATAGATGTACAGAATAGGTGTGGGTTTATGTGTTGTTTTCCTATTGATCCATATATGTGCTGCACACAAACATATTGATTACATACAAAGTATAGCTTCATGTTTCCATGTAACACCTCCTGTCTCTCTCTCTCTCTCTCTCTCTCTCTCTCTCTCTCTCTCTCTCTCTCTCTCTCTCTCTCTCTCTCTCTCTCTCTTGCTCGCGTGCACACACACACACACACACACACACACACACACACACACACACACACACACACACACCACACACACACACACACACACACACACACACCTCTGTTCTGGCTTTGCTGCTTGTCTCTCTACAGTTGTGTACATCAGGTGTGCCCGGTGTGTGTGTGTGTGTGTGTGTGTGTGTGGTGTGTGGTGTTGTGTGTGTGTGTGTGTGTGTGTGTGTGTGTGTGTGTGTGTGTGTGTGTGTGTGTGGTTTGTTATTGTTTGTCTTTGTGCGTGTACGTGCTTGTGTGTGGAGGGAGCAATTGCTTGCCGGAGGAGAGAAGATAGTGTGATTAGATGAACTAGGGAGGCAATCCAACGCTCACAGAGGAAGATAGAACTGTTCATCTTACTGTTTGTGTGTGTGTGTGTGTGTGGTGTGTGTGTGTGTGTGTGTTGTGTGTGTGTGTGTGTGTTGTGTGTGTGTGTGTGTGTGTGTGTGTGTGTGTGTGTGTGTGTGCATGCGCATGCATGTGTGTGATGAGAACCTGAGGAATCCTTACTGTTTACTGTACTGAACACTGATCGAACACAGACGCACACGCACACATGCACGCACACATGCACGCACACATGCACACACACACACACACACCACTGATTCGTGGTTCACTTGGAGCAGAAAGGATTGTCAGCGTGAGATACAACATTCCCTGTTCTACCTGCTTTATCTCTCACACACACACACTCACACACACACATCGCATCCCCCCCCCCCCCCCCCCCCACACACACACCCTACAGATACAGTCAACACAAAAGTGTGAAATAAAACAATCTGAACGACATATTGAACACTTGAACCATTGCATTCTGCATGGGGGAACTTTAGACAAATCTAGATATGTATTGTACCACAATGAGACGGAAAGACAGTTGGTTACCAAATGGACCCTTAAAGATGTTTAAGCCTTGAGAAAGTATAATGAAACAAAAGATATCCTTACAGTTAAACATCGGTATGAATTAATTACCCCCCCCCCCAACAAACACTGGTTAGTTAGGTGCCACCAGCATTTATAAAATTTTGAAGTTGATCATCAATTTCCGGTTGGGAAATGGACAGGATGTGACCTTGTTTACCCTGTAGTCATTTTGCAGTCATGGAGTATATGCTGTTTTAACCAAAAAATGATAAGGAATTGGAGATTCAGATTATTTAAAGAAACAGATTGAATGGATTGTTATGTAAGTGTTGTTCTATATGAATTCATTGGCAGCTATCGTTGCCAATGGTGGAACTTTTCTTAAGTTGTTAAAACAGATTTATATATATTTTTTGCCTTGTCTCCCTGGGAATATGATATTTTAAGGGGAGCTAGCCCTTCAGCTTTTTGTCCTAACTGGTGTTACACCTGCCATTTACACCTGCAACACACATCAGTGACTTACGTCATATGTGGTGTGTGTGTGTGTGTGAGTGTGTGTGTGTGTGTGTGTGTGTGTGTGTGTGTGTGTGTGTGTGTGTGTGTGTGTGTGTGTGTGTGGTGTGTGTGTGTGCGTGCGTGCGTGTGTGTGTGTGTGTGTGTGTGTGTAAATGGAAATGTTCGGTAATGTTTATGTGCAATCATTTGAGCGCCCCTCACTTCACATGACGCAGGTGTGATTTTTGAAAGGCGCCCCACCTATATGCAGCTTTTACACCAATGTGTAAAAGCTGCAATTGTATGGTCAAAATAATACTTACAATAACACTTCCTTTAATTAGATAATCTCCAAAAGTCTAGTCTATTTGACGCTTCTAGGG
>CM076966.1:24889061-24891561 GCA_039105355.1 Benthosema pterotum | reverse complement strand
ACACACACACACACACACACACACGCACGCACGCACGCACGCACGCACACATAATCTTTCACACATCTAATACGTACATACAAACACACACCTACACACACGCACAATCTGTCATACATCATACATTCAAACAGAATCGCACACATATCAGTCACACAATGAAACACAGTCACATGAATTTGAAGGTGTGTGTGTGTGTGTGCGCGCGCACACACACACACACACACACACACACACACACATACAATATTGACAGATTGTTTTCCTGGGGGCCATGTGTGATAATCAATTCCCAGTCCCCGTCTGTGTGGTGTGTACGTTACGCGTGTTCATGAGCAGGGTATGTGCGGTGTGTGTGTGTGTGTGTGTGTGTGTGTGTGTGTGTGTGTGTGTGTGTGTGTGTGTGTGTGTGTGTGTGTGTGTGTGTGTGTGTGTGTGTGTGTGTGTGTGCCACATACACACCTGCCAAAGTCTGAAAGATGAGACAGCTGATGGGCTCTGTTGGCTAGAATACAACCATGATGATCACTGATGATGATGATTGTGATGAAGATGGGTCACTATTCTTACTCACTAATCTTGGACTCACTAGCATGGAACAGCGCTTCTCAAAGCCTTGTCCAGGGACTACAATTGGAACCAATGGTTCATTTGTTCCATATTATAGCACCCTTTGTTCAATGTTATAGTGCCCTGGTAATAAATAAAACATAACTGTACTGTATATGGTATGTATCACATGCACATACAAAAGTATGTTCTCATTTATTTAATTATTTAATTGGTCCTGTAAATTCAAAAGGTTGATAATTGTCAAACAGACCAGTAGCCTATATATGTGTTGAATATAGAGCAAGATAGACTATACAGAGACCAGAATATAACCATTACATACCAGTACATACCAATACGGACCAACATACAGTATATGTATTACCACGCTAGCCAGTAAGCATTTCAGCCATTCTTACTGAGCTTACAGCTGTATTTCATCAGCGTAAAGACTATGACTATCACATTATGATAAAATGGTCAGCATAATGTTTTGGATGAACTACACTATCTCCTCAAAGATATGTAGCTTTCACCGAATACTGCCAAATAACTTTAATTCAGCCAACTTCTACCAAAACAAAACAAAAAGCCTAGCTTTACGCAGCATGAATTTATAACTCTGAGCTAAATTAACACTCAGGATTTTCCTGTGTATCTAGTGTCTCGAACTGCTGCTCAACACAACAGAATGCTAGCATTAGCATTTTGAAGGGCACTGACACTAATTAATTCACGGGATGCTAATCGTCTGCATTAATGAAGGCAAGCCTTAAGAAATGTTAGCGAACGTGTCTCACATGTAAAGACAGCTCAACTAGCCACTGGAAACACTGTGTGTGTGTGTGTGTGTGTGTGTGTGTGTGTGTGTGTGTGTGTGTGTGTGTGTGTGTGTGTGTGTGTGTGTGTGTGTGTGTGTGTGTGTGCGTGCGTGCGTGCGTGCGTGCGTGTGCATGTGCGCATTGTGCTATGTCGGCTGCCGCTCATTAGCTGCTGTTGTTTTACTCTGCAGTGCAGCGTGGGTCAGAATACAGTAACCGCGGCTGCCATTGTTCACATATATACACACACCTGCACTTCTTTCTGGTTCAGTATTAATACATACCCCCACTTTATTTTCAATATTCTATTTTCAGTAACTAAACTCCAAAGAACATTTTATACTGAGCGATTTCATCTCTATGTCCTCAAGATGTTTTGAATTCCACAACAGATGCATCTGTCTTTTATAGCTCCATTTATTTCAAAGTAAGACCTTTAAGCCTCTGAAAGTATGTTTCACCAGACTGTCCCCACATATATCCTGGATGCTGATAAAGGATATAAGTGCTAAATGCTGATTACATTCTTTTTTTTCTCCTTTTTTAGGCTTTCATAATAATCCAAACACTTACATTTCCAGAGGTTAAAAGTAAAAAGAAGTAAAAATTCCAAGGCAGACTCGTCACAAGCTATGAGGTTGTGAAACAATGTTTTAGTGTATTGACTAATGACTATTCCTGGAGGTATAGTCCTGCTTTTTGTCAAAAAGTACCCTAATTGCTGTGTTTCTTCTCTCCGGAGAAAACCTTATGCTTTCCTTCTATGTCATGAAGAAAATGTAGTGTTGGGCAGTAACCTATTAGATTACATATTACTGTAATATTATTACTTTTGCTCCAAAAAGTAAAGTAACGAGATTCTGCAAAAATGGGTAATAAGTAACGCATTACTTTGCAAGTAACGCCAAGTTACTTTTTTTAAATGAGCTTGTTGTTGCATGCAAAAATAGAACAGATGTACAAGCTATTGACAGGTACTGTAACAACAGATGTGCAGTAGATTGTAGATCCAGTCCACACGCTGCATCCTGCGCAGTTATGTACTGTACACTACAAATCGCTTGCTGCTTTATTTTGTAATAAACGGATTATGTTGTACTTCTCTATTTTTTGAAAAGCGGTGTTGA
>CM076966.1:24879061-24886561 GCA_039105355.1 Benthosema pterotum | reverse complement strand
TTTAATACAGCCAACTAACATATAAAAGTATATCAATTTGCAGATCTGCCCATTTCAGAGGTTCAAAATAGCCGATCTACAAGCTGTGTAAGCTGCTCTATTCGAATGGATGAAATGTATATAGGTTGCTTAATGTATGTTTTCTAATCCAAATTTTAATCTCCAAAGTAACTAGTAAGTATTAGTAAGTTTTCTAATAATTGTAGTGGAGTAAAAAGTATGTAGTGGTCTAATGAAGTATACATAAATGTATTGAACATTGAAAATATAAGGACAAATACCTTAAATTGTACTCACGTACAGTACTTGAGTAAACTGAATTACAGTTCCAAGTTACCACTGCCCACACAACCGTAGTGTAAACAGAGAGATGAACATTCCCATCAGTCAAAGCCTTGCTATAGGATTTGCTGCGATGCCAATTCTAAGGCTAAATTCAGAGTTGAATTTAGCCTATTTACTTTGTGGCTTTACATTTTTTTGGGCTACTTCATTTACTTAATGAACAAAGTTCTGTTTCTAGTTCTGGTATTTGAAGACAGTCAATGTCTTTCTAATTCCATAATAAGGTGATTAAATGAATAACAAAAACATTATTAAGAGATTAACAGCAGGGGAAGTCCGAATCAAATTACAACTCAGCAGTTTGTCTTTGAACAAAATCCATCTTTGAAAATATATTTTACAGCTTTGAAAGCCCTGATGTTGTTTACATGTTAGCAGCCTGAGTGATTGGAGGGTTTTCAGTTTATTTATTTAACTAAAACATGATTTCCAATCCTTATTTATTCATATTTTTACCATTTTGTTTGGATCATTAATTATGCCTTGGACAGTAAAGGGCGACAACATAAAGAAACAGCGACACATCTTAACTTCATCACAATCTTACATGAATTGTTTATTTAATCACATGTCCAACAATTTGGAAATGATTAATTTTAACACTTAGTTTTTATAAATCATATCCCCCCCATACTCCATGAATCATGTTTATTTTAGATTTCAGTATATTCCAATACATTTTGCATTATGCCTGATAAATGAAATGAATCCTGCTCCTCCATGCAGACTCCATGCACATTGAGGACGTGGACGCGGTGCAGAAGCTCCAGGACGTCCTCCATGAAGCTCTGCAGGACTACGAGGCGGCCCAGCACCAGGAGGACCCTCGTCGGGCGGGCAAGCTGCTCATGACGCTCCCCCTGCTCCGCCAGACCTCCACCAAGGCCGTGCAACACTTCTACAGCATCAAGCAGGATGGAAAGGTCCCCATGCACAAACTGTTCCTGGAGCTACTGGAAGCTAAGGTGTGAGGAACGCAGAGGATGGATGGACGGATGGATGGCCAGATATGTCTGTCTGAGCGATGCGAGTTCCTCAACGCGATCTATAGACTTATTTGACTGACCTCACAGAAATATGTCCTCAGATGCCGACACACACCAGTACCAACAAATGAGTCCCTCGGATCTTTAGCCTAAAACCCCCAAAACCTCCAAACTCTTTGACTCCATGACCCTTGACCCTTCTTACCGGGACAGATCCGGACTGACTAAATCCCGATCTGATCCCCTTGTTACCGACGGAAGGAGGCGTACATGTATATGAACCATTAAGGATCACTCAGAAATAACCAAGGCGATAATGAACATTGACGATGACAAGACAAACAGTCGCTTATACATATATATGATGTAATTAATGACAAAATGCTTAAAGGACAGGTTTAAAAAAGAAAAGAAAAAAGAAAAAAGCAGTAAGAAAGACTGCAAACCAGCACTGCTCTTTCCCTTCTCCCAACACATTTTTTAAAGTGTTCAAGAGGAAAACAAGGGGGGAGAACTGGAACATTAAAGAAGTATTAATGACATTTGTTGATAATTTTAAAAGAAACTTTAGAAGACATGAGGAGAGGAGATTGCCCTGCCAAAGGATGGAACTCATCCCTTCTGAGGATGCCAGCGAATTCTACTGATGTGATCCAAAATACTTCCTGGTTCTCCAAAACACTTATACTGGTTCTCCCTAGATACACTTCCTGTTTCTCCAAACACTTCCTGTTTGTCCCTAGATAGGATTCCCTGTCTCTCCAAACATTTCGGTGTCCTCCCGACATACACGTCTGTGATCCCCTAGGCCTGCTTCCATCTTCACATCAGAGGTAGTGTTTATTATTGTATTTGTTTGGGGTCTGCTTCTCCTGTCAGTAATGTCACAGTGTTAATGTGTTCAGTCACCTGAGTTGAACAAAGTCAACGTCTGAAAAGGGTTTCAATCTTTCAAACTGTTTGAGGTGTTCCTGATTTATTAGCTTTGAGAAAAGCTAGCTAACGGACTAAAAACAGCGCCTGTACAATAAGCGATCAGATAGGTCAGGTAGATGAGCAGTCATGACTTTGGCTAAAACGTAAACAACCTCCTTTCTCTTATAGAAGGGCATCATTATCAACTCATAGTAGATGTTTGGTGGTTTCCAGTGCAGAACAAGTGGGGATTCAAATGTAATTGAGAACATAAATCAAAATCGTCTTTTTTGTTTGTTGTGGTTTCTGAAACCTACAGTATTTGGCTACTGACTGACCCAGAAACAGCTCACCAAAGACCAAACATGTAAAGTATCATTCCTTTTTCAAACGTGTGCCGCCAGCACTTTATAACCCAACCATTATTGTACCTGAGAAAAGAACAGAAAAAAAAAACATTGGCACCAATTGGTACCAGCGGTTATTGGTAAGCCTTGGTACGACTGATTGTCCTCTCTTCCATTGGCATCCTTCAGCTCTTCCATTGGGTCGGTTCAATTCACAGGAAGTGGTGGTTTAAATAACAGGAAGTGATGGGGGACCATCAGTCACCCGATGCAATATGAACCAGAGATATGTAACGGTGTGTGTGTCAACAAAGACCTGACTCAATGAAGAACGAACGTATTGTTGTTTTTAAACTCCTTTTTGTTTATATCTAACTTGGAAATAATATTAGTGATGATAATAATACTAAGGCTGTAAATAATGACTGTCATCCTGTATATGACACACAAATCCACACTCTCTCACTCTCTCTCACATACACACAGACACACACGCACACACACACGCACACGCAACTTCTTTTTGTTTATAATATTGTCTTCTTAAAACTGAATCAATCACTATGTTTTTTTTTTTTGTTTTTTTCTATCAGCTTGACCACTTTCAGCAATTATTATATAAATATATATAACAAGTAATAATATATTACCGAATCATCGTTATCTTAGGATCTCTGAGCAATAGTGCTTTTAAAAGGCCAGGGGTGCATATGGACAAAGTATGCAATATTAAAGTTATGTGCCAGTCTTTCATTTTGGAGGAGGGGAGGGAGAGGGTGGTGGGTGGGGTGGGGGGTATCTTTTACTCTGTGTAAGTTGCCATTGACTAGTAGATAACAAACAGATAACGCCACATTAGAGAGACTGACCAACCAGGGAACAGGAAGAGGCAATATGGAACATTGTGGCTTTGGAAGAAAGTGGTGTGATTGGGAAAATTAGGTTAACAAAATCAACTATATCCAGTGAAATTCTGCTTGGTTGTAATACTGTTAAGGCTATCTGCTCTTTTTGTGTACATTGGCTTCAGTAGAATACTTGAACAAAGCGCTTGTTACAGCAGCCACGGATCTGATTCCGAATCAGCTTTTCTCAAACACATACTGTAGGCCTATCTAGTTTTGTTGTCTGTTGTCCAATCCTAGATTTATTTTCCCTCAACCTTGTAGATGAGTGTGGACACCAGCTGCAAACTCTACTGAATCTGGATCAGCACTAATGGTAGCAACAACAACATTATGCATTGCAATCGTGGCATTAAGAGTTTTCATGCAGCTGCTAGCTTGCCAATCAACTACCCGATACAGTACTGTTATTGAGAAGAAGCAACACATACTCTTTTTAGTAATTGTTGACTTGTTGATTGGTGGTTTTATAGCTCGACTGTGATCGTGTAGCTGCCATTTAGTTTGTTTGGAGGTGTTGCTATGGTCACAGTGATGCGTAACAAGAAGCAGAGCAGGACTTTTTCTTTCAGAGTCTACACTAGGCTCCAAAAGGTCCACTGATGGCCCATTACTGCTGTGGCTGAAAGACCCTGAGATCATTGTTAGAGATAGGTTGGCAGAACACTACTTCTACACGGGGAACACAGGACACATAGTTTTGTATATCAAATCATTTATAAAGCAGGATAAGAAAGCCAAAACACGTCATCTAGGTTATGGTGTAATCTAATATAAAATGGCAACTCACAGCCAGTTAATCTGTCCCATCTCTCACTCTGTATCAAACATCAGTATTATTAGTAAGGGGTATTTTCTCAGACTTCTTAGCCATTGTATATTGTAAATTATACAGATTATAATTCTAACCTAAGACATTTTATTGGGAACAAAACCGAAGAAAAAAAAAACGAAACAAAAAAAGCGTAGTTGAACCTCTCTGTGTTTCATGTTTGCCGTGCTTTGATTTCCTTTTCTTTACTTCAAACCTTCTCCTTCTGTTGGCATCTCTCCCTCTGTTCGTCAACGAGGCGTCGCTGTGAACCTTTTCTTGTGGTGATTCCCGTTTTGTGCTGTGCTTCTTCTTTAGACAACACAGGGTAGAGTAGAAGCCATGCCGCCTGCTTGTCTGTCCGCCTGTCTGTCCGTCCGTCCGTCCGTCCGTTTGTCTGTCTGACGAATCTGGATTCTCTCACAATCAAACTCCAGCAGATTTAAGGCCTCCTCTAGGAACTTACTAGACCAACAGGATCAAATTACACTCTCCATTTATACTGAACTATACATTATAATCAGCTATCTAATGAAACATCACTCAAGTATTTAAAAGGGGATCATTTGTGTAGCTTCTCTTTCTGGTAGAATAAACATATACTGTATATCTTTAGGTTTAAATGAAGATAAAATGAAAATGGACATTTGAGTATTTCAGAACCGTAGTGACTCTTTTTTTTTTATAACCTCGCTGTACATAACTGCCTTCCATACAACTCAGCTCCATCATTATGTTCAATATTTCAGAAAAACGTCAAACTATGAAATTATGGATGAATTGTATTGGTTTGTTTTTTTGTCAAACCTACTGAGCCCACTCTACACACTGAACTCAACCCACTGAGCCCAACAAACCCACTCAGCCAACTGAGCCTTTTCAAATCAAATCTACTGACAGTGGCCTAAGAGGGCGAATTAGAAAATATCAACACTCTTCCATGAATACTATACTATTTCATTCTTTCGGAAACTCTCTCGGAAAGATGCAGATACAGCACTTTACAAATAGCAAACATGCAGTTGCCATGGTCTGTCCCCTGGTCCTGAACTGGACCAATACAGATGCATTAATGTTGAAGGTATATTTGACAGAACCTGTTCCAGTGTTGTTGAACTTCTGAGACTCTGTTGCAAAGATGTTTGTATTTCGTATCATCTAATGTACATTGATATACTACTCACAACAACTGGAAGAAAGGTGCTGTTTTCTTACTTCAGTATTGTTTTTCTTCTGTTTGTAAAATATTGTTTTTTTATATATCTGTTTTGTTGGTTGTCAAAACAATCCTGTGTAAAACTGGGCAGCTCCAAGTTGGTGAAAGATGAGTTAAACATCTCCACAAGTTGTTTTAAGCTGAGTTGAATTTGGTAAGAGTTTTTAACAGAACCAATTAAAAATTAGTATTAAATATTAAATATTATTTTTATAGTTAAATTTCCATCATCTGACTGTATTTATTGATACGTATAAAGTTAATACAAACTGCTTCATATATAAAGTTAAAGTTCATCTCAGCGACTGTGTAAATTTCCCCTTAGTAGAGGAGGAAAACAGCTCAATGGCGCCATTGTGTGCTTCAGAGTTCTTACCAGGATGGATTACTAATAGCTGCTGTCATTTTAATGAGCAAAAGAGAAAAAAAAAGAGTAAAAAGAAAAAAATAAAATGTAAAAAAAAAATAATAATAAATTCTACTTCAGCTTAAAGCAGGTGGGAGGTCGCATGTTTCATCTTTCAGAAGCTTTGAACAAGCTGCCAATAGTCAACATGTCATTTATAGGAAAAAATAACTTTTCCCCCAATCATCATTTTTATTATATTTAAAAAGCAATATTATAACGACTGTACAGCGACGAGACAAGAGTTGCACTTGTTAGTGTTGGGTTCTACATAGATCCAAAATGCTGATGTATCTATTGAACTTATTCTGCAATTATTAATAAAAGAAAAACATAGGAAAAATAAAATAACACGGTGATCATTGTAATAATGAATCCAACTGGTATTTTCTCTATAAGAAGTAACACTGGGAGGGAGGACTGTGTTTTAGGTTTTGACCCCCCCATCGCATCCCATCCCATCCCCCACCCACCCACACCCACCCAGAGCCATTGATGGACAGTTTGACCTGGTTGCACCAAGCAGCAGCGTCGTGCGACAGTCCTGGTGGACAGATCAGTGAGCAGGGCTGTGCAGCTGCGTCTTGTTGGTTGACTCTGAACTCTAGCAACAGGCGAACTGGCTCTGTCCTGTCCTGGGCCGGCTCTATACTGGCTTCAGTCTTTACTGGCCCCCCTTACCCCACCTGTATAACTGCCACACATGTCCTCATGCAGATAGGCTGCTGCATCTGTCTGTCTGAAACCTGAAAACACAATGAAAATTACGACTAAAAAAGAGGGGATAAACAGATAAGGGAGAGAGAGACGTGAGACATTTTTTTGTTGATAAGTGTGGCAGAGGAGAGGAGATGAGGAGAGAGCCCGTGGTGTTATTTAAAACATGTCCGTAGATTTTAGGTGTGCTTCACATCAGTAAAAAAAACAAACAAACAAAACAAAAACAAAACAAAAAAAAAGATAAAACAATTACCTGTATATTTTTGTGACGTGTGCTCTGACGATAATGTCCATTTGTGTAAATGTATTTATTTGACATTGTATATATTGTTCAATGCAAAAAGAGAGACCTATGATTCTGTAAGTTAAACTGCTATGGGTTAAACATTACATGATGTGTTACTCCAGACTATGCCTTTCAGGATTATCACAGTAGAGCAATATCAATTAAAACCAGGCTTCCAATTTTGAGCCTTTGTCTCCTGACTGACTGTTATTTCCACACTTATTTCACAGGTTGTGTTACTCTTTTATTTTATTAATAATTTTTTAATGTATTCCTCTTCAAATGGATTTTCACATGAAGCATTAATAATACATTGATTATCAAATTCATATGAAGTAATATCCCAATTCTCACACATAACACGCTTAGCGTAACTATTGTCCTCATTTTACTCTCTCTCTCTCTCTCTCTCTCTCTCTCTCTCTCTCTCTCTCTCTCTCTCTCTCTCTCTCTCTCTCTCTCTCTCTCTCTCTCTCTCTCTCTCTCTCTCTCTCTCTCTCTCTCTCTCTCTCTCTCTAATAGCCAGCAGTAGTAAATGAGATGTGAAGAAACGTTTTAAGCGT
>CM076966.1:24856561-24876561 GCA_039105355.1 Benthosema pterotum | reverse complement strand
ATAATATTGTTTTGTATTTTATTTGGTATTTTATTTTAACATTTTTGGTAAATTGTAAATGTTTAATTATTTATCCAGGTTGTATGACTATTGTGCTATAGTCCTGTAGCCTATATGTTTTCTTTTCTTTCCTGTTTTTTTTGTGAATTGCAACAGCCCCTGCATGCAGGCCGGCGGAGTATTTTATTGTGTGCCTCATACTGTACAATTCAACTAGACTAGATCTAGAGTTGATGCAATGTTACGTAACCACTTTGGGTTACGTAAGTCTTATAGAATATTTTTGTAGGATGTACTGTAGGTTGGTTTGATGATTGGGGCATGTGTGCAACATGCCTGATCCACAGCAGAGCCTTATAGTGGGAGAGTTGTGATATTCTTGTTCACTCCTATGTCCCTGGGTGCTCGCGCTGCTGGAGGAGCATGGAGGAGCCCAACGCTGACTCTTTCAAACCGGAAGTTGATAAGGATTTAATAGGGACCAGCAGGCAAGGCACGAAAAAACATCATGTATTAATGGCTGTGACCTCGTAAACCAATTATCCATGCAGACAAATAAAAAAAACATGTCGCTGGTTATTATACTTTGACATATGATTTGCAAATAATATAGAATTATATAGACACATTGAAAGAGCATATAGTGTTTGCTAATACTAGTGCTTCCACCCCATTCACAAACTGTTAAATGAACTGTCATTCTTGCGATACAGGGCGTCTCGCGAGACTGTAGCTGGGAATTGGCAGTAGCAGTAGGAGTATACGGAAATGCATTGGACTCAGGCATCAGTACAGCTTTAACGACTTTAAATCCCTTTATTTTAGTCGTTCTTTAAGTACAACATAAACATTACAGAGACTTGTGAACGAACAATACTTTAAAACAGTTGTCATTTTGCATATGTATACCTAAAATAGCTCTTATTGGCGCCATTCTTGTTGAAAACAATGTATTTCCAACTGCATAGTCACATGATGAACCATGTGACCGGGCTGCTCCGCTCTGGTTCTGGGTATATGAATATCAGAACTCTCCTTCTGTAAGGCTCTGATCCAAAGTCCATTCCTATATGACTAAGTGGGGCCTGTATGTAAGGACTTTGTGTTTGTGCGTCCATGCGTGCCGTGTGCGCATGCATTTGTACTTGTGTGCATGTGCACGTGCATGTGCACGTGCACGTGCACGTGTGTGTGTGTGTGTGTGTGTGTGTGTGTGTGTGTGTGTGTGTGTGTGTGTGTGTGTGTGTGCACGTGTGTGTGTGTGTCTGTGTGTATCTGTGTGTGTCTGTGTGTGTGCATGCGTGCGTGTGTATTATCTTGTATCAGAGGTGGAGGTCTCATGGGTTTCACAGGCCGGGTGACACAGACTCACACTGGTAATGGCCTTTCATGACAACCAACTCCCCTGGCATACATGCACGTACGTACACACGCATGCACGCACACACATACATTCACAGCCATGAGACACACTGAGAGTGGGAATCTGAGTCTGAGTCTGATGTCTTTTGCGTTTGGGCTGGAGTGAAGACAGAAGTAGAGGTAGTTAGATGTAAAAGGGATGATTTTCCTTCGTTCCCCATGTCTCTACCACTTCCCTTCCCAAAACCATCTCTTATTAACCGTTTTGTTTCCTATCTAGGCATGCCACACACTAATATAACTTCTTGTCTGTCTGTCTGTCTGTCTGTCTGTCTGTCTGTCTGTCTGTCTGTCTGTCTGTCTGTCTGTCTGTCTGTCTGTCTGTCTGTCTGTCTCTCTCTCTCTCTCTCTCTCTCTCTCTCTCTCTCTCTCTCTCTCTCTCTCTCTCTCTCTCTCTCTCTCTCTCTCTCTCTCTCTCTCTCTCTCTCTCAGGGTGTAAAGTGCAGGGTCTGGGCTCTTCTCCGAGCTGTTAGAGGGGTCAGCTGTCTATTTGCACTTTAAAGGTTTTAACTCTCTCTGTGATGGACACCCTCCCTCCTCCCCCCCCCCCCCCCCCTCTCTCTCTCTCTCTCTCTCTCCTCTCTCTCTCTCTCTCTCTCTCTCTCTCTCTCTCTCTCTCTCTCTCTCTCTCTCTCTCTCTCTCTCTCTCTCCCCCTCTCTCTTCTTCTGTTTCACTGTATCTCTCTCAAATGGACACTAAAATGTTTTAAGTCTCCATACGATGGGCCGTTCATTCAGTTAGTGTGCTTTAATAAATAGAGATACGTGTCACTGGCCGCTGAATTAGTGGCACTTTAAAGCCACTGGAGGCCAATAGAAAGCTGCTGGGTTTAATAACTACAGTATGTAGCGCTGCAGAGCTATAGGCCTTTATACTGATAACCAGGGCTTACTGCATATGAGTGGACGGGGGTTTAAACAGGACTACCTAGGATTCACAGGGTTTCAGGTCTAACCACGGTTTACCAGGTCTAATCACAGACTTGAGGACTATCCTACTCGAGTTCTTGGTGAATAGGTGACCTGACAATTCACATTTTAAGTATTTCACATTTGGCCATGGCTCGTCATGAAACTAACTTCTGAATTTTCACAGCCTTTGTCTTTTACCCCCTCCTTGTGTTTACAATAGATTGATCCGTCTCTGGAGGTGGTCTTGTTCAGTTCAGTTTTTGTTTAGCTACAGTATTATTTAGGTTGATCTAATTTTTGTTTTGGGCCCACATTTCTGCTATTATTTTAAACTATTACTAGTACTCTATTTACCTGAACCATTTATCGTGTCACTTGTGGTCGACTATAGGGGTCATGCTACAGTATATCTACTCTGTTCTTGCACTTGCTCTGAGTCTGGATAAGAGCGTCTGCTAAATGGCTAAACTGTAAATTGCATGCATTCACACATGTAGCAGCAGCAGCAGCTGTTAATGGCACCATTATAAATGAATAGTGTCCTGTCTTTTTATTGCGTTTGATTAAAGGCAAGCGTGTGTCTGAGGGTCATATACCACACACCCATGCCCGCGAGACACACACACACACACACATGTGCGCGCACACGCGCACACACACACACACACACACACACACACACACACACACACACACACACACACACACACACACACACACACACACACACACACACACGCACGCACACACAAATGCTCGGTCGGCATACAGGATTACAGTTAGAATTTATCTGAGGCATACGTTGGTCTGTGTGCTGTGAGCCATATTGTCTGTGAACCAACAATGAGATTTACAATGTATTCAGTCAGAATATTAGGACGCATGTAGGCTATGCTACCTAAATCTAAAATGATAGCCGTTAACTAACTACACATATTTAGGATAACTTTTACATGTAGGCTAAGTGACTATGTTTTGCTTATCATATATATTTTTTTTTGTGCTTTTGAATGCTGCTTTCAGGGAAGCTTGAATTTGCTGCTCTGAGGCAGCTTTTAAATGCTGCTTTCAGCTTTAAAGCACATACACTGTATGTGCAGTGTATGTGCTTTAAAATGGTAAACATGGTTAATATGGTTATCATTTTTAATCTCTGACAGAGGGGGGAGGACAGTGCACGCAGTCCACTGTAGGAGAAAGAGTGGCGGAGCGAATGCGTGAGTGCGTGCGCGTGTACGAGTGAGTGTGAAAGCAGGAGGTTAATTCAGTCCCATAGAAACGCAGCATGGAGGGGATTGGACTGCACAGCCCTGAGGGGTGTCACTGGCATCAACCCCAATAGAAGGCAGGGGACACGTGCATGTGCACAAGCTCACGCACGCACGTACACACACACAAGCTGGATAACAGTGTTGTTTCAGGTCAGTTTAGAACCAATTAACGGCTACAGCATCGAGGTTGCTGCCTTCTCTGCATCCTTATTCCGAGGGCCATTCACCAAAAAATAGTAATCTCTCAGCGAGTCTTACAACTTACAACTGTAAGACTTTGTGAGCTTGTAGATCTGCAGTTTCACAAAGTTGCAACTTTGGTTCCGATTTACTATAAGAACAGAGCGTTAATAAAATACTGTATATAAATCTACTGCCACACACACATACTTCATCATGCGCACACACACACACACAGCTCAGTGAACTCACAAAATCAATGATAGCCAAATCAGAAGCTGACATCTACTTCACTGCAACACAAACAAGAGATAAAACCGCTCTGTTTTCAGTTCAGCAACAATTCCTCAGGCCTAAGATGGTGTGATTGTGTGTACATGTGTCAATGTGTGTGTGTGTGTGTGTGTGTGTGTGTGTGTGTGTGTGTGTGTGTGTGTGTGTGTGTGTGTGTGTGTGTGTGTGTGTGTGTGTGTGTGTGTGTGTGTGTGTGTGTGTGTGTGTCTTGTACTGGTAAATGTGTTAGAGTGGTGAATTTAGGGTGAGAGGGAGACTTAATTTTCATGCTGTTGGTCTAGCCTAGTCAGAATGTTTATACTGTATCTATCGCAATCAGAAAATATGTGCATATTTTGTAGAAGCGTACCTTTATAATATGATGTGCTTATTTCTCTCTCTCTGTGTGTGTGTGTGTGTGTGTGTGTGTGTGTGTGTGTGTGTGTGTGTGTGTGCGCGCGCGCGCGCGCGCGCGTGCACACGTTAGTGGACGCACGTGCAGATAGAACATTTCCATACAGGCAGCCTAATATTGTATTTTTCTAAAAACACAGCCAGACCATCAATTTATTCCACTTTTCTTAATCAGCATCAGGTCCAGGATGTCTACTACATATTCATGATGCTGTGGAGCCTCAGAGAGATACATTTACATCCTACATTTACCATATTACGTCTAATGTTATTAGACCAGCAAACACAATTTTGCCCGATACAAGTCATACATAAGTAATTTAGAAAATGAGACAATATTAATTGTGTGATCGTCGTCCAGTTTTAATCCCGTTTGTGTGATAGCACTTCAATCTGTGGAATTGGATGCAGCCGGCTGAATAAATTAGTGCAATCAATGTATGACTAGATCTTTGTCATGTGGACACTGTGTGCAAATCTATGCAAATGTCTTCGGAGGAGAGGATAAGAGGAAAATATCCTCTGTGGTTAACAAAGCTCTTGATGGTCAGACTCCTATACCTCACTGTTCATATCCTTATCTCACTCTGATCACTCTCCAACCTTACTCTGATCACTCTACCTAACCTATGTATTCTGATTATGGATCTGTTGTACTCCGATGATACTATAGTAGCCTAGTACACAGACTACACACCTATACCTCACACTGTTACCTGTATACCTCACTCACATCGTTATTCGAATCCAATCATACTCATATACTGTACTTCATTCTGTCTCTGTCTCCTCCAAGCAGGAAGGCATGGTGAAGAGTAGCTTTGTCCCCTGTGACGTGTGTGTGTGTGTGTGTGTGTGTGTGTGTGTGTGTGTGTGTGTGTGTGTGTGTGTGTGCGCGTGCGTGCGTGCGTGTGTGTGTGTGTGGGGGGGGTGCGCGTGCGTGCGTGTGTGTGTATGTGTGTGTGTGTGTGTGTGTGTGTGTGTGTGTGTGTGTGTGCGCGCGCGTGCGCGTGTGTGCGTGTGTCCAACAAGCCCCACCTTTTCCAGAACAGACCGTTATAGCACCAACAGTCCAATCTTTGTAAATTACATTCTTTCATATTATCCAGATCCAGATTCTGCCCTAGAGTCCTGCAAATCATTAGACAGTACCTCTATAGTAGTTATCAAGACAGATCTGTCCAATATTTCATATTCCATCATAATATTCTGTAACTAGCTTTTAGTTTGGAAGATTGGCCTGCTTTTAACAAATGGCCTCAAATCTGGAAAGCAGTGTGCAATTTACATGAAATCTTTTACAAACTTTACTAGAACTATTATAGCACCACCAGGAGGCCATAACCTTACCTGCCCTGGTGGAGACCTATGCCCAGTATGGCACTTTTTATAGTTAGACTATTACCGGTATGCTGGTTATACCTCATGCTGTTCGCTTTGCTCATTTTGATTTCACCCCTACCTCACTTTAATTAGTATACCACTGCATCACCCTCTTCACATCCCTACCTTTTGATTGATTGAATATTTTTAGACAGAATGTATAAACAGCATGCACGTACAGTTCAACACTGCAGTG
Organism: Benthosema pterotum; assembly: GCA_039105355.1. Taxonomy (NCBI): domain Eukaryota; kingdom Metazoa; phylum Chordata; class Actinopteri; order Myctophiformes; family Myctophidae; genus Benthosema; species Benthosema pterotum. The sequence goes on along the minus strand of CM076966.1, from coordinate 24,870,510 downwards.
CAAAAGAGATACAACAAAACAAAAGTTGGTTTCATTTGGGCCTTACTATGATTATACACTACAGTATTATACACTTACTGCACTCTCCCAAGCATGATTTTACCTCCCATTGGAAATATATATTTACTTCCCTACCTCACAACTACAGTATGTGTGTTAACCTCTGTGTTTACCCTGTGTTCCTCATTTTCCATCCTATTTGTGTGTGTAGGCCTATTGTGCGTTTGTATAAGCCCTGCCCTCCGATAGCCTGTTTCTTAGTAAAACCAGCTGTTCATACCGTACGATTGTGGATTACACATCCTGCTCATACTCATTCCTGTGTTTTCCCCTATTCTGTCTAGCTGGTGTTGTGCACTTAGTTTGGAAGACTGCAAGACTGCTTATTGCAAGTATGTACCTACCTGCATTTCCTGTGTAACATCATAACATGCTTAATCCACTGGATTTCTGCATGCCTTTTGCTTAGATATTGCAATTCTTTTGAAATCACTCTCTCCAATCGCCCACAACCTCTCTCTGATAAAACTCCTAGCTCTGTTTTTTTTTTTATTCTTAAGTGTATAGTACCCTCCCTTTGTCCTCTTCTCATCCCATGATCCCAATGTCTTCTCTTCCAGCTGTACCCATTCCCTTTTTATTTCTGGACATACAGTACCTTGCCACTCCAAATAGCCCATTCCCCTGATATGCCCTCTCCCGTCTCTATACTTCCTATTCTCTCTTTGTCCCCTTTGTCCTCATCTTTGCTCCTTCTTTTCATTCCTGCCCTCTGCTTAAGGATAATTCATACTTTGTTGCACAATAGTGCTTGCCAAAAAATATTGTGTTGCAGGGTTGCTAGACGCTTTCAGGGAGTGACCACTGGCTGAATTTCCATAATGCTATAACGAGGACGAACACTTCATTTATCTGACCCAACACCTCTACACTATAGCACCACTCTGACCAAAATTTGCACTCAATTGATATGATTTGGTTGGTTCAATGGTTGAATCATAGCCTACTGATTCAACCATTGAATCATACTGAATTCATACTGAATTTGTTGATTCCATACATGTCATGTCTTTGTCCCCCTGCTAATAGGCTTGGCCTACTATACAGATATGGGCCCACATTGTGACGATCGAACAAAAATACTTATAATAATTAAACAAACATTTCAGTCACTGACAGCAGCACCATCTATGACAGACAGGACAGTTACACAGAGGTTTTCTATGCCATGAAAGACCATCCATTAGGTTAACTGTGCTGCTGAAATACAATGGAAATCGGAAAGAATAAGAGTTGGTATTGATGGAAATCGGAAAGGATAGGATCATAAGATGCGGCACCCACCCCCCTACTCCCCTCCTCCAAGATGGCAGCTCCGTTCGGGAAATAATAATTATAAAACAAAACATTTTATTTCTTGAAATGTATGGCTCTACGGCATGCACTTTCTTTCCGCAGAGTAATGGGAGAACATGTGTAAGTTTCATTTCGGTATTTTACATGTTGCATTTGTGCACGCTAAGAGTTACTTTGAAGCAGAAACGGCCAAACTATTTCAAGGAAATTCACACTCAAATTCTTGGACTCTTGTAGAGTGATAAAGTCACTTCTCTACAAGAGTCCAAATCTTGGGGTAGATTTGAAGGGACTATAGGAGTCTTTAAGTTAAAGGACCACTTCTTTCAACATATATTCATGTAATAGGTCCTCACTTACATGATAAAATAGTAATACCACTATTTTTGCTACTCAGTCTGTGTCTCACAGGAGGACAGTGGACAGTTCCGAAACTTTTTCCAATGACATCATCAATGCTGGAATCAAAGCTTTCTATTCCTGAAAAGTTGTAATACAAAAATGCCAGCCATCGTTCTCCCAATAATAAATATATAAATATATTTTCAAAAACACATTGTTTAAAAAAAAATCTGCAGAATGATGATGTCATTGGAAGAAGTTTATGACCCCAATATAATCGAACTCTGTTCTTTAGATCTTCCATTTTGAATTATATGCTTTTAACTCTCTCCAGGGGTCATTGAGAACTGTAATTTTATTTTTAAAAATGTATTATTCTTCTCTCTCTCCCTCCACCTCAACTTTAACCCCACATTAGAGAGATTAGAGGGACAAGATTGAGAAATAAACCTGGTCCGAGCTGAAATGTTAGAAATGGCACAAAAGAAAGCAGCAGGTGCTTTTTAAGTGTTCTGAGACTTTATTGTTAAATTTACCCATTTTATATGACTCACTCCGCTGCAATGGATTAAAAATGTATACATAATTACAGTATTTAAAGCTATTCAACGTCACCCATCGTTTTGCTGTCTGAGTTTTCAGAATTCCTCTCCACCGAGAGGTCATTTTTTTATGTCAATCAAATGAGTCACCTTAATTCACGTGGCAGATAAATATATAAAGGGTATAATCTTAGGGGTAGGTCATGTGGTCTACCTGCACAGCCTTTGTGATCTACTGGCAATCTACCTTTTGGGCACCCCTGCTGTATTGTATATGGGGACCATTGTAGGGTTTTTCTGACTTAAAAGGTAAAACTGCTACAACATTTCTGTCCAAGCTAAAGTACTCATCCCTTTGCATTTTTACCTCTTTGAAAAAAAAAAAAACAAAAAAAAAAAAAAAAAAAACATTTTATCATAGTTAATGTTGCCAGTCTACACACGCACCCCGAACCATTTTCAGTAGTGTTTCAAATACTTTTAAATATAAGCACTAAAATATCTTGGGTTGTTTTGCATGCCATCATGTTTGGTGGGGCAGAATGGGCATTTAGGGGGGCATTGCCCCCCATGCCTATGCCTAGATCCGCCCCTGATATTTGCCCATTATACTGTATTGTTCTTCCTTCCCTCTTTTACAGTACTTTGGATCTTTTCTTATACCTCATTAGTCTCTCTCTCTCTCCCTGTTTGTCTGTCTCTCTCCCCTCCATCCTTTCGTCCCCATTCCTCTGCACCCTCCCTCCATCCTTGCCCCTAGCCACCACCCCCCCAATCCTCTCTGCCTAGTATTGATTAGAAGGCGAACCTCTAATCTCCTTAAGGTCATTAGGAACACTTAATTAAAACCTAGTTAGAATGCCTTTGTTCAACCAAAGCAAATTGCAGCTGTTCAAACGTGATTAGTGCGATAATGTAAAAAAAACTTGTCGGCAGGGAAAAATATAAGAGAGAGGCTTTTTTATTTGGTGGAAATGTTTACATAATTTGAATGCAGAGCACTTAAGCACACAGTGGATATCTAAGCAATGTTGTTGTTTTCTATTGCTGTGTGCGCACGCGTCCGTGCATGTGTGCTGTGTACACCGCGTATGCGTGCTGTGTGTGTGTGTGTGTGTGTGTGTGTGTGTGTGTGTGTGTGTGTGTGTGTGTGTGTGTGTGTGTGTGTGTGTGTGTGTGTGTGTGTGTGTGTGTGTGTGTGTGCTTGCGCAAACACATGCACTATTGTTTTGACAGAGTTTACTGGAGTAATTCTGCATGTAGCCTACAAAGTAGCCTAAGGTCCTGAAGAAACTTATTCAGATCAGATTGTTGGCTTTATTTACAGTTATAGTCAACTTGGGGATGGGGGAGCTATAGTACACCCTAGGCTTATATAAAATGCTGAAAGCAAACATTTAACTATAAGTTGAATTCAAAATTAGAACAAATTCCTGTGATTAATTAACACATATATTAATCTATCTATTCTAATCTATTAATCTTCTAGCTGTTGCTGCCTGGTCTTTTTTGCCGCTCAGTTGTGGGGGGATCATCCCCCACATAAAACTGAGGGTGATTAACCCCCCCCCCCCCCCCCCCCGCACACTGTGGCTGTGGTGCCTGATGGTGAAGTACATCTTCATCTTACAGCTACCTTACAAGTACATATTGATGAAGATGCATGCACTTCACGCTATTGACGTTTAATGTTTTTCCCCAGACAGTTCCAGCTAAACACAGAAGGGAATTTTAATTATTTCCACACAACACCTCTAAGGTATATATTGACATAGTGAAATGTAAAAAATTGCTGGAATTTCCCTTTAAAATATATCCTGTTGCTAATAATATCTCCCATGAGAGTCCCATCCACAATCAGTCACAGTGTTCCTAGAGTCCAGACAAGACCACCGTTGCTTAGCGACCAGGGGTAGCGTTCCTCCACTCGTGCTCTGAGAGCCACTTGTTGGGAACCCACACGCAGCGCGAGCCTGTGTGGAGGAATACTCCCCCCCAACCCCCTAGCCATGCCCATGTCCAAGGATATATGGATATAAAGCTGGACCTGGACTCTGTCATGAATGCTGGACGTCGTCGTTATTATTCGTTCTTAAATTTAGGTCTGGGGGCACGCCTGCTGCTGTGTTTGTTTGTTTGTTTGTTTGTTTTTGCGTGCGTTGTAGGCTAGACCCTCGCCTGGCTGCACGGCTTCACAAGTGTACCTTAACAAGTTCCCGGTGTCTTTTTAATAATGCATTTGCGACATCGAGGAGTCAGAAACTGAGCGCTCCAGCTACAGGATAGATGCTAAACAGGGACAGTTTGAGCTAGAAATACATTTTTTTTTTTCGACAATGGCGGCGCAAATAAGAGCAATTTTAACCATGTGTGCAACACGTTAAGTGCTTTATAGTACTAAGTAATAGACAGTTAAAGTAGTCTCTGCAATGTTTCCATTATCCTACTTCCAAAATAACCCAAAAAGGGGGGGGGGGGTCGAAAAAAAGGTGGGCTGTTGCCTGTGTCCAATGCATTTTTCCCGACTTCCGGTCCATGTCTTGTACCTATTGGTTGTCCCCAATTCTCAATAGAAGTCTAGGTAGAGGAGCAGCCATTAGACCCAGCCCATGGAAGTGAACGGAGTTGTCAGAGCTCTAGTGTCCATACAAGGCTGTGATAACAACAAACTGTCTTGAGCGCGCAGCGCTGCTGGCCAGATGGCACTGCAGCTAATCAGCTTTACTGCGAGCGGCGCGCTGCTGCTGCTCCGCAACGGGTTTTCAATGAGTCAAGTTCAGTTCAGCACGCTCTCATTCATTCTATCGGCTCGTCGACATGATGCAACGAGGTAAAACAACAACAAGAAGAACAACAAACACAACGACAGCTAGTTTCATTTATATGAACGCTGATAAGTGACGAGGAGTGCTGTCAGACAGATAGACAAATACTTGCACACAGACAGGTGTGTTTTGAGAGAGACAGGCAAAACAGGTGGTGTTTTTTGTCTGTCGCCTCGCCTGTCAGCGTCAGCAGCAACGTGTTGAATGTTTCATATCCAGCTTGGGAAAGGTCCAAGGAAGACTGGAATACACAGAAAGAGAGAGAGATAGAGAGAGGAGTCACGAGCAGCAGGTAAACAACATGATCTCTTCCTAACTAAAGGCTGTTATGGGGGGCCATTCTGCTTAGATTTACATACATACAGGCTATTTGTTGAGCTGAATATCAATGGAGGAGGCAGTAACAGTACCTGTTATTACACCACTTGGTAGCTTTCCAATCCGTTTAGCCCAGCGGACATTATGAGTAGAGAGTGTGTCCGAGTAATTCAACACTATACATGTTTGCACTGTGGGGGCCTCTCTCTCTGTGTCAGATAAAATAGGGAATTGAGCCAGAGGAGTATTGAAATGAAGAGAGCTTTAGCCTAAGCTTCAATTTCCTCTAAACTTGTGTGGAAAAACCATTCTATATGGGGGAAGCCCTGAGTCTTGATATATACCAAGACATGTTTAATTCAATTGGAAATGTAGGCGAGAGGAGAAAGCAATGTATTGGTATCATGAAAGTGGTGCCTCCATCAGGTTATTCGAGGGCTTTGGCTATAGGGAATTTAGCCTGCATGGCATTTTACACTGCTCAGATTTGTCTCATGTCATGGGCTGTAGTCTGACCACCTTTTCTCTCCCTTTGCCCATCTCTTCGCCCCCCCCCCCCCCCTACCCCCTATCCTCTCCTTCCCTCTCTGTCTCCAGGTTGTGTGAAATCCTAGCTATCATCTGTAGGCTTTGGTGTGTTTGTGTGTGTGTATGTGACGGTGTGACGGAGAGCTAAGCTGGGTGGCCTCACCCCAGGGCCACTCTCGGAGCCATGAAACCATGACAGTCATCACTTATTTAAACTCCCCTGGAAAACGTCTGGAGGAATCTCCGAGTCCCGAATCCCTAGGGAACGCTCTAGAAACCTGGCCTGCGTTTCTGGAGCCGACTCGCACCACTCTCCAGCATCCCCATGCAAACCGGTCTGCAGGACCCAAATGCCTGGACTGGACCAGAGAGAAGGAAGGAAAAAGAGTGAGCAATAAAGAAAGTGGAACAAGACAAACATGGGGCAGAGGAGTGACCCCAACCAGGACAGAGAGAGGAGGAAAAACGGAGCGATACGAGCAAAGGAATGAACACCAATGTGAAGTTTGTCAAGAGCCCAAAAGTGTTGTGAATAGAAGAATGCAGGGCGGTTTAGATGGAGGTTGCAGGCTAGGAAGCGGCTTCCCTTTTACTTTGTCAATTTCAGGTGGAAAATATCAATCCAAAAGGAGGAAAAAGAGTTTGTGGTCCTACCTGTGGCCATTCGATGAAAGAAAGGATGGAGTTGGACGGAGGAATGACGCCTTGGTTAGAAAGATGAGGCTGTGGAACGTTGCCCTGAGGTTATTCCTCATCCTCAGCTTGTGTCCAAAACCTGCTTCTTCACAGGTAATACAGCAAACTAGAAACGGTAAACATGGAGTTAAAGTAGCCTATATTTAAAGACAATACTTTAATTTGCGGCTTTATACTACACATTGTTAAAATGTTTCCACATATTAGGAAAGTTGGCCAAACATACTATTATTATAAAACATGTATTGTACACTTCTATCCTACAGGACTACTGTACATCACTGTAGTCAAACTGATGAAACATTGTGCCAAAGATACAACTCTGAGACAGCAGAGACACTATAAGATAAAATACTGAATAAGCAGGAGAACTACATATGGTAAAACACTGAAACACGACATGATAAAACGCTATGTGATAAAAATGGCATATGATACAGTATATATGCATATGATAAAATGCTATTGTCATAAAACACTGGTGCATATGATGAGCCACTGTGTGCAATAAAACTTGCATATACGGTATGAGCCAGATGTTCTCAAAGCCTCAAAACTAGGGATGCACCGATATGGAAATTTTTGGTTGATAGCAATGTTTAAAATACCAATTTAGCCGATACTTACTATTTGTTTGTTTTTGGTGTTATTATTTTCCCCTTTTGCGGTATGGAATGTAATTCATCTTCATTATATGAAATAATTGTTACATATTTGCAGAAACACAACATAATTGCTTTGAATCAAGTGACATTACAACAAAACCCCTGTAAAAATATATAAATAAATAAACAAGATACCGATATTGACCGATAATGCCAAGTGTTGTCCAAGACTGATGTACAGCTAATAACTCCCTACTGAATCTGTCTTTCAATTCTCGTTGGTGTTCACTAGGGTAATTTTCCACGGCTGGAGAACATCGCTGCATTCAAACCCATCTCCACTTTGCCTGATCGCTCCACCTGCGGGTTTCCAGTGAGGAGTAGCTACTGCCAGCCCGCCTCCAACCAGACTGATCTACTGAGGTGTTCTTTGAACTCCTGCAACCAGGACTGTCCCTACAGGTCCTCCACACCTCCACATGCCCCACTGCTGCTGCCTGCACACAGGTGCGTATCACGGGGTGCAGGCGTTTGTTAGATCTACTAACGGTTTGACAGGCAATTAGTCCAACAACACCGTCTCTCCTGACATGTGTGGCAGGTTACCCTGCTATACAGATTACCCTGGCAATTAACCAGTGGTTGGTTAAAGCTATCCGTTGGCTCTCGACAAAGATAGCTTTTTACAAATAACCTGTGGCATCCTGCGATGTTAGGTTTAGGTTTTGGGTATGGTGTTGCACTTGATCAGTTGATCAATAATCTTCAATCATTTATTATTCTAAACATCCCTGCCATAGAAATGAGTGACCTTTCAGGCGATGACCATGAGAACATACCATTCATTCTAGGGATGCAACAGTTGTTGGTATAATATTGAACTGTACACCATTCTAATTAATAGAAAACACAAGAGAGTTGAGTACAGAGCTTGTGAAAAGTCTAGGGATCTTGCTTAAGGACATCAAGGAACAAAGTGGTGACCTTGTGTTTGCCAGCTGTCCCAGTTCCATAGTTCAATATGCACTTGTGAATTAATTAAGTTTTGTATTATTACTTACTACACATTACTTTTTGCACTCTGTTGGACCCTTTCCACACCTAATTTAGAACCAGTTCAGAGTATATAATATGACCAATTAATTCTGAAGATATTTGGGGCAGGGCTGTTTTGTTGGATATATGAAGCACATTCATCATCATCATCACAATCACCATAACATACCACCAGCCTGAGGCCTCTGTTTGCATGTTTGTGTCAGCAGAGAAGAAACTCTCTGTGAGTACACTACCTCTAGAGAGGAAAAACTAAAATAAACCATATTTGAATGTCCTCCACTCAGGGGTTCCTGTGTAATTGAAGACTCTGACACTCCTCCTGAGATGAACAGTTCCAGTATGAACAGTTCCAACAGCAGTAGTGTTGTGTTCCAATCGGTTCCAGGCGGGTGTCTGGTCTCACCTCCATCCCAGAACCTCGGACCATTGGGATCTCTCACCCTGGCTGTCTGGATTAAACCGGCCGCTTCTAGAGAGATGTGAGTCGACTGTTTTTAATTACTTATTTATTTTAATGCATATATTTAGTTTTTCTCACGAGTGATCAATATACAATCTCATTATGCATTATTTTGTAAAGACTGGCATTAACAACTTGAATGAATACATCCATCCGTGGTGTGTCGTGTAACCTAGACCAAAATGATCTTGACTTGGATTAACCTAATACTGATTAACATCAGTATTAGTGTTAAGTTAACTCAAGGACCTGCCATGTTCTACATAGATGTGGTGTCTTTGTGTGCATGTGTGTGTGTAGGTGTGTGTGCGTGAGTGAGAGGGAGAGAGAGAGATGAGATTGTGTTGGTGTGTCTTGGTGTCCCACGTAGAGCTGAGATGGTGCCGAGTTACACACAGATCAGTTGGCTGTGCGCGCACACACACATACACGCACACACATACACACACACACGCACACACAGAGATCAGTTGCTATCCGAAAAACAAACTCAGATCAGTTGGCTTTCTGGCAACACTATCTAGTCTTCCAGCAGAAACAGAGATGACCTACCTGAACATCGTTCCTCTGACGTAACACACAGAAAACTAAAAATAGACATAAACAGCAACAGCATATGTGGTGTTTGTACTTCACTCCATACACACTTACATTGTAGCATGAGCTGTAATTTAAGTTACTATATCCTGAATATAATATTGTAACTCTACTCACTTTGTGAATGGAGATATGGTAATTAACCAAGGTATTTGGTTTAGTAAATCACAGTATCATATACCCAGGCCTGGATGAGGTCAGTGATGAAAAGGCAGAGAAGGGTAACCTGAAAACCCCAGTAGCTGATCAATGAGAGCAAACCAACAACCTAAGCCCTGCAGGCTATACTTTATTTGTAATGTTCATCCAAACATATATTCTCTGAACCCAGGACAACATGAATGACATGTGCGTAACTACCGTGACACTGACAATGCAATTGTGTCGGGTCCAGACTACAGGGACATTTGGGGCACACAGCCTCACACCTGTGCCGTTGGTAAAATACAATCATGAATAGGCTACATACAGAGATGTAATGTGGTTGAGTTGACCACAATTTGGCGGAGCCTGATGGCTGTTGCTAACACACCCACCTCCCAAAGGCTTTGGTGGAGTGTAGGATAATAAAGTGGAGGAAGTTAGAATCATTACATGGAGGCTGGTCAACTTAACAAAAAGTTGTCACTGTATGAATTTGTTTGCACCGTATCTTTACAGATTTAGGGCAATTTAACAAGTATGCAGGAAGCTAGCCATCTTTTAGAGGGTCGGTTAATGTCTGTCTTGACTGTTGGAGCAGCCATAATTCTTGTGTATACTAACAGTAGTCCAACTTACTTAAGTCTCTTTTTCATTTTTCATTTTTTAAATTTCTAAACTGAATTCTAAAATGGCAGTCAAACACCCTTAAGGCCTAACCAATGACTGGTCCAAACTAAGTACTGTACCTGCACTGACCAGGCTGAAATCTTGTCACTAAAGCTTCAGGCCTTTTCTCTTTATTCTGTATGTGGAACTGAATTTCTGAATGGTTTTACCTATAATGCCAAAATAGGAACTCCTGGTTGAGTTCCTGAGTTGCTCTGTTAGTCTAAGCTCTGTTAGGCTGCATGACAGAGTGATCAGATGTTTGAATTCTATCAGCTTATTTGCGAGCAAGGACAATGACAGACTGAACATGACACCTGTATCTCGGTCTCTCCGCCTCATTCTGCCTCTCTCCTTCTCTCTCTCTCTCTCTCTCTCTGTGTCTGCAGTTTTCTGTCTTTTGTTATAGTGACTGGCTGTCAGGACTGTTATCAAAGCCCCAGATAAAAGGATGTCTCTGTCCTCACCTCTGTCCATCTCTCTTCACCCCCACCTCCCACCAGCACCCCCTCTCCCTCTTTCTTTGGTTGTTCTTTCACCCCCCCCCCCCCCCCCCCCATGTGAACAATGAACAGTGCCAGCCACCTGTTGTATCAAACCTTATTTACAATGGCTTTGCAGGGCTTCTATTTCTTATGAGAATAAAGGTTTGATTGTGTGTACCTGGTGATAATAATTATTTACAGTTTAATAGGCAGTCTGAATCCTCAACAGATCAGTCAAGTGCCAAGATTACTAAATTTAATATTTTCTGTTACGATATAAGACCCCCCACCCTGCCTTTTTCAAGACTTATTTGTAGAAAAAACAAAACAAACATTGAATACTTTAGTCTCTGATACAACCCATTGTGAGAAAACATAGATATATTTATTCTTATATATTCATATTTACATTATTGGCATATGGCTGCATGCCATCTTCCCACATAAGCTATTTACGTTATTAGAATAATGCTGTTTGACTGTTCACATATGCACTGCATGTTATTCAGATGGATGCACATACTGCTTTCCACAGATGCCAAGTGTGTTATTTAGACAGATCTAGGTTTGTCATCTACCGGTAGCTGCTAACTGCGTGTTTTAAGCGGCAGTGCAAAGCTCTGTGTGAAGTTCCTCCATGAGGCGAACGCTGGCCAGAAATAAAAGTGACTTTGTGTTTTGTCATATAAGTGGCTCCTAGAAGGCAGGCCAAGTTCTGGATTACATGATACTAAACTATGTGACAGACACAGTGACTGCCAAATAGTCCACCAGCTACAAATACAGTCATTGTGCATGTCCTTAAAGACAGTCGGTGCAATTTGATGCCATTTCACATCAACCTTTTACTAACTAAACACTTTCAAGCATAGAAAAGTATTGAATGAGTGGAATTGATCAACTCTTCAATTCACAGTAAAAATTAGTGATGGAGCTGGAAACCTTACAAAAGAAAAACAAATTGATAACAAGATAATTGACTACCTGACATTCATACGCTTTGGCTTATCAACCCTGTTATCATGCATAACAGCCCATGACATCATGTTAAAACAACTAACACCCCAGCTGCCATTGTGTAGATATCTGCCAATTAAACAATATAAAAAATGTTACTGTCAATGCCACTGCCATTGATGAAAGGCAACCGTCCTTTTGATTGATCGAGTCAAAATTCTAATCACCATTAGCTACTAGCTTGTAGTCTCAGTACACAGGATCGTGCATCATTATCATTGTGCCCATAAACAGCCATTCAATCTGTTTCTTTCAATCACCTGTATTTCCTATTCCTTGTCCCAGAGGGCAATTTTGGTCAAAACAGGGTATATTCCACGGCCAGTTGAATACAGTATGAATACAGTAACACAGTACTAGTGTTGGAAAAACAGGATGTGACCACAGATCATCAAGCAACCCATAAAGTTGATGACTTCCTGTCTGGAAAAGTGGCTCTTCAAATTAAGGGCTATCGGTGAAAAACGATTACAGTATATCTTACCACCAGTATTATATTAGGAGACATTTGACATTTGTGGTGATCGGCCCATTGGTTGGCAAGTTTAACTCTAGACAAACGCATATCATTAAGTGACCATCTTAGAGATGGCTAGCCTCCCACGGAGCCAAGCACTGTTACGTTGCCCTAAACTAAATCCACACAATGACAGATCGGAGTTCTAGCCCTCAAACTTGGCCCAATATGCAGAACCCCATCCTCCACCTATTCTCTCTCTCTTCATGTGATTCATCATCCATGTTGGCCTGGGTTCATAAAAGCCATGATTTCCTATAAAATGTCACTGATGGTGATTAATATGACACTGTGTGTGGTTTGCCCTCGGAGCATCAGGAGAACCCTAGTCATGTAAAATATTGATATTCCATGTGTAAATGTCAGGAAGGTGTGTGTGTGTGCGCGTGTGTCTGCATGCGTGGGGACAACTCTTCTATCCTTCCAGTCTCATCCATTTGGTCCTGCTGACTCGTGTATTTTCTCCTCTCAGGGTGTTGTTGGAGAAGAGCTCAGGGGGGCGTTTGGTTTTCGTCCTAATGGTGTCTGAGCGGGCGGTGACGCTGCAGTACAGACAGCAGCCTGGCCATCAAACGCCTCTAAACATCAGCTTCATCATCACACAGGGCAGAATCGCCATTGACAGATGGACACACCTTGTACTTCAGGTAATAGACTGGAGACATGTTACTACTGTATACCGGTATATGCACATGTTGTATAGTTCAGTGACGATTGGGTCTCTGACTTTTATTTAAACTGGCTGGCTTGATAGAGGCATTGTCCCAATTATGTAACAATTCCTTGTATATTGAATGCAATGCTGAGACCATTGAGTCTATCTACAAGTAAGAGAGAATGTATTTTCGTGGAATCAGACAGAGATTCAGCCTTGGAATAGATATTAGCTATTCGATATTAGCTACTGTATTTACATCCAGCGGGTCTGCTGGGTGTGCAGATAATTTGGGCTATGAAATGAGCATGCTGTAGACATAACTGAAGGTCCCAGGTTTGATTACGGTTCCGGTTCGGTTTTCAGGAGCAAGACATGTAATGCTTAACTGCTACCCATGACCGCTCATCACAACCATCTGAGCAGCCATCCCCTGGATGAAGCTGAAAACTGAATTTCCAGGGCATTAACCAGGTCTCCATCCTGAAACACCAAGAATATCACAGTCCAAAGTGTATCAACAGTACTTGGAGTTTGGGCGGCTGGCGCCATATGTCATTGGTGGGGATTGTTACAAGCTGTCCTGTCTCAAATCTTGATCGGTTGTTGGCTCTGGCTTGCCAGGGACAGATTATCATCACAGGCCGTTTGATAGCGTAATCAAACAGTTTTAGGGCGAGTTCATTCTCTGGCAGTGGCTAGAGAATGTGATGAGTCCGAGTCCAGGAGGTGCTTCCTCTCAAAGCTGCTGTAGTGGAGTTGCTGAAAGATCGTATAATACAATTTCCTTTTACTTTATTGTACTGAGATTGGTTGGGTATGTGTACAGTATGTATGTATTTCGGGGTACTCCGCCCAGCCAATAAGGTACCATGCTTATTTAAAGTATGTTTTAAGGTTGTTATTAGGTCAATAAGGGGTATGCAGTATGTACAGTATGTACACAGTATGTATGTCCAACAGCCATTGTGCCACTATGAGGGGAGGATGTAGCCATGGTTTTGTGGTCATTTTAGCAGGATCTAAAAGTACGCCCAGACAGGAGCTCCAAGTTACACTCTCCATTAATTGTTACACAGAAGGTCCTCATGTTAATTTAAATTAAATTAGGAAGGATGCACATACAATGTGGTTTAT
>CM076966.1:24836561-24851561 GCA_039105355.1 Benthosema pterotum | reverse complement strand
CACACACACACACACACACACACACACACACACACACACACACACACACACACACACACACACACACACACACACACACACACACACACACACACACACACACACATCCCTAGCTCACTGTGCCACCCAGAGTGACAGAGATAGATTGTCAGGCTGGATGAAGGTGAACGTGTGTGTGTTTTATGCGTACATTTTTGTGTGTGTGTGTGTTACGTACTTCTGTGTGCATGTGTGCACGTGCGTGCATTCACATTTATGTGTGTGTGTGTGTGTGTGTGTGTGTGTGTGTGTGTGTGTGTGTGTGTGTGTGTGTGTGTGTGTGTGTGTGTGTGTGTGTGTGTGTGTGTGTGTGTGAAGGTGAGACAAGGTTGTTGCATGTGGGCACCTCTATGCTAGCCTCTGCCCGCTGGTATGGGGGGGAGAGGGCACCATCAATTAAGGAAGGGCGGAAAGGTGTGTGTGTGTGTGTGTGTGTGTGTGTGTGTGTGTGTGTGTGTGTGTGTGTGTGTGTGTGTGTGTGTGTGTGTGTGTGTGTGTGTGTGTGTGTGTGTGTGTGTGTGCGTGCGTGCGCATGAGGAATGGGAGTGGAAGGTGTAAACTTGCATATAAACTATTTTTTCCATTTTATTGGAAGAATGTATTTAGGCTACCCCCAGAGTTGGGGGTAACGAGTAACGAGTAACGAGTAATATTACTACTTTTTCAGGTAACGAGTAGTGTAACGACACTACCTCCTAGAAAATAGTAATAATATTACAGTTACTTCTACTAATATTACTTCGTTACTTTTGTCATGCTGCTGCGTTCAACAGTATTGCGTTGGTGAAGGGAGATGAGCTAATGCCACTTTAGTTTGATCGGAAAAAAAAGAGCAGCGTCTTTTTATTAGGCAGACGTACAAAGACATCTGGTGTCAAAGCTGCGACATTGAGGCGTCAGAAACGTAGCGCTCGAAAGCTGTTTGTGCAGCTTGTTGTCCCTATTTATTGTCCCGATCCTCAATAGAAGTCTATGTAGAAGAGCCGCACTTGGACTGGCCACTTAAAGAGAACGGAGTTGGCGCTAATGCTCTGCGTTGCTCTTACCTTTGGTGATTCTTTGTTGAGATTTGAATCGAAAAACTCTCAGGCCATGCTCACCCGATTGCAATAATTCCAACTGCGGTCCAAGTATATCCAAGGATATTTTCATTTGCCGTATACGTCTTGCGTTTATAATATGCGTTTATCACACAATAGCTGGGCTAAATGTCCACACTCGATGCCTGTCTGGTCCATGCACAGCTGTTCTGATTACGATGCCAGTGGCTTAATCATCAATTAAGCCACTGGAGCTATAAGCCCTCATATACTCAATATTAAATCAAAAAGATCTTATGTATGTTTATCATACATTTTAATTTTGCATTAAAACATAGTTGACAGACAGAACTGTAACCAAATAACAATCCACTGACTGAAATAACAGCCTACTGCAACTATGTAATCTATGGTAGGCTATATGTTAATCATGTGTGGCATATAAATATTAATATATTTTAGTATTTTTTTCCAGGGTGGGATGTCTGTATTCATTCATCTAAATACATTTATCTAAATACATCCATCCATCTTCACCTGCTTATCCGTAGTCGGGTGGTGGGGGCAACAGTCACCCAATTGATGTTTGGCTGATTGGTGACTCTTGTTATTCTTGTTCTTTAGAGTCAGCTCTAAAAGAAGCTGCAGATTGTGTAGTTGTAGCTAATTTCCTTTTTTCAGGGATCTGGGTGCAAAAGTAATATGTAATATACTACATATTACTTTTGCATCCAAGTAATAAGTAGTGTAATATTATTACTTTTCTAAAGGGGTAATAAGTAATAAGTAGTATATTACTTTCCTAAGTAATATTCCCCAACACTGGCTACCCCTTGTTAAATACTGCACGTTATGTACCGTGAATACATTATAATGGGTAATGATGATTACATGATGGTGATTACATTATGACTCAGATGCTGTGATGTGAAATTCTCCATTCATTGACAATGGAATTTAATCTTTGTGTAGAAAAATAGCCAATTTGCACGTCTACAAATACAAATACAAATTCTCCATTTATTGTCAATGGCATAAGCTGAAAATCAATACACCATAAAACCATAAGAAAAGAATGAATAAATAAATGAATATTCAGATGAGAGGCCAGCTCAGAACATGCACGCTGGGTCTTAGGCTTCACCGTGTCGTTACAGAAACACTGTTGGGACACAATACGTCGCAGGTCATTTCGAAAGAAGGAAACATACAGTATAATTTCTGAGCGATCCAAATAAGCGATTTCGCCCTAAGACCTCCAACGCCCACATTCAGAGCTGTGCTGCTGTGCTCTGAATGTTATGTAATATTTCACACAGTGTTGTTATACTGTATGTAATAAGATCAGATTAAGGTGAGAAAACAGTTCATCTAGAATTCTCCGTTATAGAAACCAGTCTGGAAAACAAGAGAGTGATTGAGAGCAGAAAAAGGGAGAACAAAGTGGAAGAGAGAATGTGAGTGTCTGCAATAAGGCCTTACTGAGATGATTTCTACATTCCTCTCTCTCTCTTTCTCTGTATGTATGTATAAAATGAATGTATGTTTTTTTTACTCTGAGAGACTTATGGTCTTTATTAAAAGGCTGCCGTTGTCAACTTATATCGGTCCCCTGTGCCTTTCTCTCTCTCCCTCTTTCTCTCTCTCGTTTCCCCAGAGACAATTTTCTCTCCCTCAATCTCTCTCTCTTTCTTTCCCTCTCCCCAATCCTCTTCCTCATCCACTCCATCCCTCCCACCCCTTTCCCCCCACGTCTCTGCGGGGACAATTTTCTTTTCTTAAACACACTGTCATAGCTAGTGCTAAAATATGGCCACACGTGTTTGGAGAATCCGCCTGGCTCCTATAAAACATGATAATATGACGACACAGATAATTGTGTCTCTTAGCGCCAAAGATGAGTAGAACAAATCTCTCTCTCGCTCTCTACTCCCTTTCTTTCCCCAGCTGGGGCCGTGCTAATATGATGGAGAGAATATTGACTGTTCATCAAAGGTGCTAACAGGAGAGGGGGGTGGGGGGTAGAGGGATAAAGGGCAACGGGCGTAGAGAGAGAGAGAGAGAGAGAGAGAGAGAGAGAGAGGAATGGAAGAGAGAGAGAGAGAGAGAGAGAAAGGAATGGAAGAGCAAAGATGAGAACGTATGTAGTACGTTTACAGAGCGGAATGGAGAGAGGGGGGACAGAGGAAGCCACTCAGGGACAGGATGAGGGGCTAAGAGGGGGATGAATAAAAATGATATAGTGCAAAGTGTGTAGGGGATAGAGAGAGATAGCAGACAAATCTGCCACACAGAAGAAGAAAAAAAAAGATTGGTCTGGCACTCCTTACCTTGAATTACACTTAGCTCATCCCAGTGTTGTGGGTGACCAATCACTATGGGGGAGACGTTTCTGCAGTGACGTTGGAATCTGTTTGGAAATAAATCTTCTATAGCAAATTTCCAGACTAATATGCAGAATATTGTGAAAAAGCTAGTAAAATCAACAATGGTAGACATTGTAAACAAAGTGGAAATGGAAATTTGGAATTGAGTAGGAGGAAGAGGAGGAATTATACATATAGTAGGTGTACCTACTTGGCAAAAAAAAAAAAGAAAATCCATGTTATTTAACCTCTAAAGCCTTTTTGTACATGTACAATATTGGGAGGAGCCTGAGCTATTCCATTCCTGGTCCCATCTAGTATTTAGTATATCTCAGATGTTGTTGAGGAAAGTAATCCTGTCCATATACTGTAGTGTGTTAGTGTCAGTACACTACCATATTCTGACTCCTCTCCCCTCCCCTCCTCTGCTCTTAAACAACATCCCTGCTTCATTTAAATGATAAGAGTCAGTCACTCAGACCCTGGACAGGGGCATAAATAATACTGTGTGCGTGCGTGTGTGTGTGCGCGTGTGTGGCCGCGTGCGTGCATACACCTTATGCAGTGAAAGGTAACAAGCAGGTCACATCATTCCACAGGCTCATTCAGTTATCAGGATATTCACACAGGGGGTCTGCCGTCTTGCTCTTTCTATCATCTCTCTCTGATATCTGTGCAGTTTCTTTTTAACAGTTCTATCATCAGCATGTCCAGTTAAATTCATTATGTACTTCAATCTTCCATCGTCACATCTCTCCTTCTTTGTCTAATAACTCCTACATTCTATGGTTGAACTTGTCAAAGTAATTTCAGGTCACAAAGCCTGAGATTGGACAAAATGGTGTCTATTTGTTATGCTGTTATGTTTCCGCAATGCGCTGGCTGTGGAGAACAGTTGGGACACAGATACAGACAGCAATGAGGTTGAGAATCTTGAGATACGTGGTCATTGTTTGTTGTTGTTGTTTTTATCTTCTGGCCCACAGGCCACTAATTGGACACACCTGAATCCCATTTCCATTCTCTAGTGCTGTTCGCTGTCTGTCTGTCTGTCTGTCTGTCTGTCTGTCTGTCTGTCTGTCTGTCTGTCTGTCTGTCTGTCTGTCTGTCTGTCTTGCTCTTTTTCTCCCCCACTCCTGATAGGTCCAGGGGCTGTGGAATGATGTGTGTTATCAGTGAATTGAACATTATTCACTCATAGTGCAGAGCAGAGGAGAGGAGAGGTGGGAGGAGGTGAGGAAAGATATGTCTGAATTGGAGTAGAGGTTTAATGAGAGAGAGGTAGAATGGAAGCATGAAGTTGATGGTGATGATAATAATACACAGTTAAGATGATGATGCATGTAATAAATACATTGCATACATAGTTTTTAAACTGCACAATGAACAAACACAAAACAATAACATGGTTCAAGAGGGATTTTGCGTGTTTTAAATAATTGCCAGGTCTTACCGCTAAGACCTGGAGTAGTGGCCATTTGGCCAATGCTTTTGTGCTATTTTGGGTGGCCAAAGAGCACTGGCCGTGCCTCTTGGTTTTACATTAGTTAAGGCATAAGACCTGGTACTTACAGCGTGTACAATAGTGCACTCCGAGTCTCAAAGAGATTTTGATCCTCTGTCCTTGCCTATATGAATGTTTCATTTCACTGAAATCAATGATGATGGTGAGAACACTAAAGTTGATGGGAACACAGTTAACTGAAAAACCCATTCTTTTTCCTTACTCCCTTTGAATGAAAGAGGATGGGTTAAATGTCAAGAAGGGCAGCACAGAGGACTGGCTCCTGTTGGTATGTTTGCAAACACACACACACAGTATTACTGGCTCACAACTATTACGCATTTAGAGACGTCTCCATTTCCATTGACAGGTTGATCAGGTTGTCACTAATGAGCTTCTCCTCTCCTTTTGACATTGAATGTGTTTTGAGGTCAGTTTAGATTCAGTAACAACAAAAAAGGCAAAAAAAGAAAAGACTAAAAAACTTTCTCCAAAGTCTAGTCTCCAAAGATCCCTTTCTTTCATTTCTCTGCAAAACCAGAACGTGAATCGCCATAGTAAAATCACCCTCTATAAACATTACTTTTCTAATGAGTTGCAGGATGAAGTCAGAAAAAGAACAGTATGGGAATTCAGATAAAGGATAGAACATTGCTGTTATGATCAATCTGAGCAGAGATAGTGCATATACAGAATAAATATGGAGGTTTGTTGGCCCGTAAACCAAGACGTGAATGGTTGCATGTACAGCAAACAGCTCCAGGAGCTCTAAGCATGGCATTCCCTACTAGCAATGGTTTCTGCCAAAAAATAAAGGATTTCAGCAGTCCAGTTTTATGTTGTTATAGAAGACATTAAGACATGTCAATGCAGCCCAGGCACTCTGCAGTGTTAATTGATAGGTGTGGACATGTCTTTAGCATCATACGTGTTAAATTGTCCAACCCTTGGTTTCAAGTGACTCTGTGGTTGATGGAGCACAGACGCCTGACCTGTCTGTCTCTCTGAATGATCAGTGGTTAGAATCCTGTGACCTGCCTCACTTCATGTCACTGTGGTTAGAAACCTGTGGGATTTGTCTGCCAATCTCTTCCCTATAGTTAGCAAACTGTGAGCCATCTCTTTCTCTCACAGTTCTCTCCTGCATTAAGAAACTAAAGTCATTGTTGGGAATAGTGTGTATCCTAGTTGTATAATATAACTTGCACATCTGCACATCTCATTCATGATTCAGTAAAAGCTGATGATACATTTCACATCAGGGGCATTGGGGTGGGGAGATGTCATCGATAAAGATTTGATATGCAGAAGACTTAAAAAAATCATGACAATCCGTAAGCTTATTGCAGTGCTTACAGTGTGAGAAGTAGTGTTAAATAAAGGTGTTTCCCAGTTGTACAGTTGCTGCTGAACCCATCCAGAGACCCCCCTCTAGTCCTCATTGCGCTTGGCAGCTCTCTGAAAGAGGAGAGGAGCTTTAGTTACAGTAAAATGCCAGTCCGCAGATCACTAAAAGCTCTTCTCAGGGTTTCCCTTGGCTTTTAGAGAGGCTTAGGCAGTCAGTTTGCCAGCATGGAGGTTTTAACTCAGGGAAAGGTTGGCAGGATCTCTGTATGAGCACAGAACCTTTAGGAACAAACATGATGTTATGTTTTTAAACAAAATCAGCATTATTCAATATTGTATATGTTGAGAACAAGAACTACTCATGATCTACCTACTCTAATGTTTGTTGAGCACTGTTATCAAAGATCAAATGGTAGCCAACTATAGACTGTAATGTTAAAAATGTGACATGTGGCTATTTGTAAATACATATTGTTACTGTTTTACCGTATTTAGTACAGGCCTATACGCAGTGTCAGTAAATTACCAGGCAACCCTTGAGTGACACAAGTATGATTTTTATGCTTAATTTGTCCCAATGTTCCACCCTGTGGCAATAATAAAATGTTCCACCCTGTGGCAATAATAAAAATGTATAACGTCAGAGCTGCAATCTCACTGTTGTAGGAGAAGCAGAAATTCAGCTGTGTAAGTAATTGCAGACTTGACTTAAGGAGTCAAGTTGAGCACGCTATTTGTTCATCACATTGAAAGGTGATATTTGAATCATTTCCTGATGCCAGACCAGACCAGGACAGAGATTAAATCACCGATAAGAGCCAAGTCACAGGTTTCACTTGACATACATTCCTTGCTGGCTGTTTCCATTGTCCACCTGAAATGGGCCTTTCTACTGTTCTTATACTCCCACAGTCAACTTAAAACAAACTAGCAATGCAGTGAAAAGTGACGGCGTGTGCTTGTAGATCTGCTTTTCTCACTAGTTTGGGCAAACGTCTAATCTCTCATTTGGGCCTTACCCGTAAAGGTTTGGAAAGCACTGGTATATAGTAGAGATGGCAGAGATAGTTGGAGGCAATTTGGCAAGATTATCCTCTACTTAGATGTGGGTTGAAGGGAGTCATTGTGGAGCAATAAATAAGTCATGTTTCTAAAATTAGACATGGACCTTTTATGTTGTGGACAGCAGGCCAGGTGCTAATGGAGGCAGGGCTCAGGGTGGTGCAAAGTTTAAAGTCACAAATCCAGCCTGGCAAGGGTTTGCATCCTGGCCGGAACCTTCTCCTCTATCCTCTGTCCCTTCTCCATTTCCATTGTAATATATGAGGGGGGGAGAGAGAGAACTGTTTGTGTGTAAATTGTTTCCATGACACTAAACACTTTTCGTGTGTTCGCTTCACGTGGGGCAGATGCAAAGACGACTAGGAGTATCTTTTGGAGCAGCTGCATGCATCACTGCGTCTTTGTAACACATCATGAATGGTAGGCTGCATTATTGCGTCTGCTCTGCATCTGCGAATGGAACATTTGGACCTGTTTTATAGTTATTATGCTACGGTAGCTGATGTACACTTACATGTAGCGATCTCATAATGTGTCATATTGTCAAAATGCCGATTATTTGAATAATCTAACACAGTGTGTACTGTCTAAAGAGAGGAAGTGAGGAGTAGGAGAGGATAACAGAAGACAGGGTCTGAGGGGATGATGAGAGAAGCCGGGAGAGGAGGAGAGGGATAGGAGGAGAGGAGAATGTAGTGCAGGAGAGGAGAAGTATGAATGTAAAGTATGTTAATCTCCTCTAAAGACACGCTCCAGATGAGACATCACTGCTAAAAAATCCGCTCACTCGTTTTCCTTTTCCTCTTCTCTTCTCAAGAGGTTCTGAAGTTACGCTGGCTGGAAAAAGGACAAAGAGACGAGGGAGGGGATGGTGGTGGGGGTAAAAAGACGTGTGGACGGGTGGGGTGGGAGAGAGGGGCAAGGGAAGCGTTTGTGAAAGCTAACAAAGGGGAGCTGGCCGCCTTTCAAAGGAGCACGTGGAGCGCACGTGGAGCGCACGGCCGATGAAGAGCTTCAGGATTCATTTACATCAGACCTGACAACTTCCTCACATCTCTACCAGAGAACCACAGTTCCTCTAGTGCTCTCCCTCACGCTCTCTCCCAGTCTTTCTCTCTCTCTCCCTCTCTCTCTTTCTCACTCATTCTCAGACTTTTCACATTCTTTCTCTCTGTCTCTCCCTCCCTCCGTCTTCCTTGCCTTTGTTCAATCAGCCGTCATGAAAGCGCCTGTCTATCCGCCTCAACTGGTCTCAGAACAGCAGACTGTCTCGCTCAGCCTTCATCCCCCTAAAGGAGTTTTTTCTTCTTGACTGCGACTTTATTTCCCTCCCCGCACCTTTTCAACTCCTAAAGAGCAAGGGAACGAGGGACAACAGATGAGAAGGAAAACAGGGAGGAATGGGGGTGATGGGGTGCAAATAAAGGAAGACAGTTAAGAGGGTGAACAGAGAGGGGACATACACCCTAAGAGAGGGGAGAGAGAGAGAAGGGGGTGTTTATCAGTGGTCTTTCAGTGCATTGGCAAACAGGACTGTGTGTGTGTGTGTGGGGGGGGGGGGGGTGTCTAGACAGGATGGGACAGTGCACTGCGCACATTGAAGTTTTTTGGGTGGCATGTGGCTTCTCTTCTGAAACACATCTTTCTTCCTTTGGGGTTTTGATGTGATGATGGTGCCTTGACTGTTGAACGCCATGCAGTGTTTTAATATTCATGCAGAGGATGAGGGGAGAGGAGAGGAGAGAGGAGGAGGAGGAAAGGAGAAAGCAGAGAGGAGAGGAGGTTTTTTGGTCAAACAGAAAGCTAATTTGCAGCTAAGGCGGTTTAGCCTGAGGCTCTTTCTGCTGCTAGGAAATGAGCTGGAAGATTATACCTATGTATAATTCACACACACACACACACACACACACACACACACACACACACACACACACACACACACACACACACACACACACACACACACACACACACACACACACACACACACACACACACACACACACACACACGCGCGCGCGCGCATGCCATGTGTATGTGATCAGTAGCGTCCTGCCATGCGTTTCTTGCTGCATCTATCCATAACCTCTTGTTCTCTGGAAGTATTGATCCCGGCATTGGGATGTGTAGGTTATTTATGATTTGGATTTTGATTGATGGGGAAAAAGGTAAATTCACAGTTTGTGAGAGAGATGCAGAGAGGCGGCGGCTCAGGGTAGAGTGTCTGGATGGTAACCACAAGGTTGCCAGTTTGAACCCAGGTTCCGCCAGAGGTAGTGAAGAAGTGTCCTTGAGCAAGCCACTGAACCCCAAATTGCTCCTGATGTGCAGGTATAAATGCATATAAATCCCAAAAGTTATTTTTTAAATAGTCAGACCTATATTGACATACAGTATCTGTGATTTTCTGTGTCTGAATGGGGGTGCATGAATGGGCACTCTCAGATTCTCCTATTTAGTGATGTCACTAAAATTATCTATTTCAATAGTCCTCCCACCTTTAACTTTGCCTCTACACTTTAAGTAATGGTTTCCACACCCCCTTTCAAAGAAGCCCAATGAAAGCGTCTGAAACCAAGCAGATCATGCATATTATTGTAATGAGACAGGGAACAGTCTCGGGGGGAAGCAGTGAGGAGGTAGGGGGCTGTTTTGTGGGTATTTCTGGTACTGCAGCCAAATAGCACACTGAGAAAATATGAAAAATAATTATCTTAGGTTACAGAGTGGATAGAAATGTATTAAAAGGCAACAGTTCATGTTGGATCCCCCTTTAAACATGAATTGTCTTGCTTGATTCAAAAGCATGTTGGTCAGCACAGTCTCTCTGATTGTTCCAGGTCCATGACAAACAGGCCAGCCTCTTCCTGGATGGATTGGAGGATGATGGGACGCCCTTTGACACCCAACCTTTGACCTTCAGGCTGACTGACATCATTGAGGATAGTACCATGCTGGTGGGACAGGGCACCAACGGTAAGAATTACTGCAATGATGATTTCTGTTCATTGTGACAGGAAATGTCATAATGGGCGGTTGATAACACTTTATTTGAAGATCGGGATCCTTTTATAATGTATTATAATCACATTTATAATGCTTTATAATGCTTTATAATATATTAACTGAAAGGCTTCACAACCTAAATATTTTAACATCTTGCAGTACAGTATCAAGCACATTTCCAACATATTTTTCCAAAGGTCAAAAACACAAGGATAAAACAACATACTGTATCAACACCACATATCAAACAACATCAATATATGCAGTACATCAAAGGTAGGCTGTGAGGGTCTGGTTAAGCACCTTAAAAGTGAGCAAGATACATGAGTCTATAGCAGGGGTTTTCAACCTTTTTGACACCAGGGACCACCATTGATTCAGCATTTGAGCCACGGACCACCACTTGAGGACATTTTAGCTCCACAGACCCGCAAAACTAAAGATTTCTTTTACTTTTGTCCAGAATACCTGCAGCCCGGATTTCAGGACACCAAACAGTCCAACATACAGTTCAAAATGACTATTAATCTTCTACATTCTCTAGTTGTGTAGACTTGGGATAATTCACATGATGAATATTTTAACTCTTGAGAGTGTAAACATGAAACCAAATGGACCCGCCAGGGTCCATTTGGTTTCATTTTTACGCTCTCAAGAGTTACATCTGGTTAAACACCTTAGCTGGGGACCACCTGGAACCCTCTCAGGGACCACTGGTGGTCCCCGGACCACCTGTTGAAAATACATGAGTCTATAGTAATAACGTTTATAGATATTATAATTTATGTGCTAGTCATAATGCCTTATAAGTGTAATGGAACAACACATTATAGCTACCATACTTACATGCAGGTAAAGAGTCTTTTTATACATAAAGTTCCTGTGATGCATAATGTTCTTTTTCTGGTCGTGGAAAATAGACATTGGAGGTTAAAATGTCTGCTAGTCCCTATTTGGGGATTTGGGGATACTATTTTTAAGTAATAGAACTAATAGAAGAAAATTTAGAGTTTTACTTTTGCATTAGAGAACTACTGTTATACCATATGAGTCATCATTAGATGTTTCATTTGTTTTAAGGCACAAATGGAACCACAGCAATGCCTCTCTCCCACCTAAAGAGCACTCAGGCCTGCATTCCCGCTAACAACCACAAGGGCTTCAGGTCTAAAGCTAGCCTGATTATCAGACTCGAGTTCAGCTTCCTGAAGCTTTAGTCTGAAACTGTCCACTGTCCGTCACATTTCAAGGGGGAGTGGTTTGGTTTGGTTCATACCAAACAAACCAGAGGTTGTTGTCAATCATGCGGCTAATGGGCTAGCCTGTTTGCCAATGACACAAACACAGCCAACGAGTGCTACTAGGATGTGAACAAAAGCAGTACAATGAGTTACCAGTAGTTTTATACCTTGGCCCTAGGGAGCTAGGAACCGAGAGTACAAATGGAACTAAATGGATCCTGTTATGGTCCATGTGGTTCCAAAAGTGCCAAAAGCCTTGATTAAGCCCGTAGTGGTCTGGGAGGTATTTTCTAATGAATACCTGTATATAAATAAATAAAATAAAAAATAAAATAAGAAAATACCTGCACGGCCACTAGGGGGTTGTGGCCCACGGGGCTTCTATTGGGGAACCCTCCAGTATATTCTGTGTATAAGACATCAACAATAACAAATCACCATTTGTCACATTTTGAAAGATCTGGTGAATGTGTTCATGTGCTTAAATTGTCTCTCACTCTCTCTCTCTCTCTCTCTCTAACACACACACACACACACACACACACACACACACACACACACACACACACACACACACACACACACACACACACACACACACACACACACACACACACACGGTGACACATCTTATTGTAAATAGATGAACGTGTGTGTTGTGTACTTATCGCACTGTTGTATCTCAGTATTGATATCAATGAGGAGTCCCTGCAGCCTCCATTTCTCTCAACTACATATCTGTGATTGATTGGTACTGCCTGGGAGCTGTCTCTGAGTCAATAGGAGAGAAATTGAGAGAAAAATGATATCCGTTCATCTCCACAGTGATAAACGAGTGTTTTTCTTGTCGTTTATCAGCCATTGATCCCTAGTTCACGGCAGGTAGCATCTGATCAGTTGGAGATCACATCAGAGGAGGTGATCAATACAACTGATTGGCTCAGGGGAGAGAGAGAGAGAGAGTGTGTGTGTGTGTGTGTGTGTGTGTGTGTGTGTGTGTGTGTGTGTGTGTGTGTGTGTGTGTGTGTGTGTGTGTGTGTGTGTGTGTGTGTGTGTGTGCGCGCGTGCGCGCGCGTGCACGTGCGTGTACATGCGCATGGTGGGGTTTTAACCCATGAGGCTGTGTCTAGAATTCTTATCAGTGGATTGATCATGTGAATACTGATCACATGTATTGATTGATGAACTGCTGTTATCACCAGGACCTGCAAAACCTTTGCGATTCTGCTTCTTCCCGAATTTAGAGTAACAGAAGTTTGTTCCTCTACTGTTGAAAGTGACCAAAGCTTTGGATACATTAAACTAATAATCGCAGCTTATTGTCATATTAATATCTCCCTCATAGCTCCAAAAACTCACCTTGTTGAGAGAAAGTGGTGCTGTTTCTCTTGTCATGCTCCTGCATTATTGACGTGGCTTCATATATTTTTAATAGTCAATGCAGTTCCAAGGCGGGCAGTGTCATCTGTCTGTGGAACCGTTCTCCATCAGAAGAACTTTGGTTGTAGAATTGGTTCTGTTCTAGATCCTTTGATTGGTGCTTTCACAGAAAAAGTCTTGGCAGGGATCCCCAGTCATTTTCCCCATTTTGATTCCAGGCCTGGCCAGCGATGCGTTGTATTGGTTATGACCAGTCAAAGTATCCATTTAACAGGGTAAATTCAATCATTAATGGCAGTTACAGTTTCTGTTTCAGTTTCTTTCTTATAACAATGTTTGTTTGTTTTTTATTTGCTTTTGCCATTGTTTATTATTAATTTGCTTTTTCCAAACTGGAAAAATAGTGACCTGCCCACATTGAATCCCAGTTCAGTATAATATATTAGTCCCTCAGGTAGGATTGTACTCCATTCCAGTCTCATCCATAATCTGACAATACATTTTAACAGCAGATGACGATGGACAGACGCTTCCTGTACTCTTATCTCTAACTCTTATGTCTAAGTCTCTAAATTATTTGTCTATGGGAGCCGGCCATTCTGGCGATAGCAGGCGAACGGGCGATCATCAAAAAGTGGGTGGGGCAATGTCGGCAGAAAAGTAAATATCAATATAATTGAGCTGAGAACATCTGGCACTTTGCTGGCAACCAAGATGGCAGCAGTGTACATACAGTAAGATCATTTGCATAAGTTGTAATCCTGGGTTCCATGGAACAACAGTGAACACGTTTTTACTACCAGTTCCTTTCCCACCCATCAGGCGCCCCAGCTAATGGGGGTGCAGTACCACGATTACAGCATACCTTCTGTGAGACACTTAACATTTATAATTGTAGCATTTAGTAGACCGTGTTAATAGAGAATGACTTACATTAAGCATGAACAAAAGAAAAAGCTTGACAATGCATCACATACATGCAAAAATAGTAATTATGAATCATATGGTATGGCCAGGTGAGAGTACCTAGACTACCTACCCTGGGGGACCCAGAGAGAACATGGCCTCAGGGTTTCTTAAAGAGCTACCTCAATGAGCAGACTCATTTTGGCCGATGCTTGGGCGATTTGGCAACAGCCAATGAAATTCAACCGTTGCCTGCGTCGCCGGCTATTAAAACGTAGGGTGACTCAGCTTTGACATGTTCTCAGACCTTCTCGTTGGTAAGCTTTGACAGACAGACAGGCAGACAGACATGTTAGAAAGTGAAAGTAACTAGACAAAGAATTATGTTGTGAGTGGTTATGGGATGTGCTAATTGCCTTTTATGAATGAGAAAGAGAGCGAGAGAGACCTGCTCAGAGGAGGGACTTTAAGCTTATACCTTGCATCATCCCAGTAACAATAGACAGAGTGGTTTTCACAGGAATGTATAATCCTATTTCCACACGCTGAAGAAACCATGAGCCAAGGCCTTAGGCTGCGCACACACACACACGCATGCTCGCGCACACACACACACACACACACACACACACACACACACACACACACACACACACACACACACACACACACACACACACACACACACACACAAGTAGACAAGGCAAAGCTTCTGTCAGTGT
This sequence comes from Benthosema pterotum, assembly GCA_039105355.1. Taxonomy (NCBI): domain Eukaryota; kingdom Metazoa; phylum Chordata; class Actinopteri; order Myctophiformes; family Myctophidae; genus Benthosema; species Benthosema pterotum. Next base: position 24,836,948 of record CM076966.1, on the reverse strand, counting down.
CAAGATTCACGCTAAAACACACACACGCACGCACGCAAGTGTGCACACTTTCTCATGGCAGGGCTTCTGTCGGCCCGTTATCCTTCTTCTAAGAGTTGTTGTCAAACTAGAGAGAAGTTTGTTGGACAAAGACTGTCTGAGCCAACATCATCATCTGTGAGTGTTTGATAGTCTCTTATGTGGGCTCCAGCGCTCTCGTTTGCATGTGTGCATTGAGGGGCTTGTCTAGCAGAATCTGTCTTCATTGGCCAATTAATCAGTTACTTACCTGCATATTAAGTTAACCCTGAGAGTGCACAGATATATACCTTTGATTGTATTTATGCACTATAGAGTGTGTAAATCTTGCAATTCTGACTCTGGGCTAGGAAGAAAACTATCTATCTA
>CM076966.1:24796561-24831561 GCA_039105355.1 Benthosema pterotum | reverse complement strand
AATAAATCCACAAACAGCTACTTTAGAAGCCTACTTACAGATCGCTCTCAACAAAGCAGTCACGTACTGTAACGTACGTAGCAGTAGCTGGCTTTAGCCTACAATCATCACCATCAGGGACGTGCACAGACAGATGAGAGGGGCTTCCGCCCCTGCCCTTTTACTAAACAAATGCTCTGCATGTTGTTACACAACTCCATCTTTAGCTAAAGGGTGCTGCAGCCCCAAATATAGTCTACAAGAATCTACAAGCTCTCAGTGCGTGGCGCAATGTTCTGAGAGCTATTTTTGTCCAGATGCCCTTTGGGTTGTCAGCCCCTGCCCCTTTCTAACACTCTGTGCACGTACTGCAGTGGATTCACTTCTAAACTTTCTTTTCCCTGCGCGACAACAGCGGTGAGTTTTCTTCTGGTTTTTACTAGCGTTTGAGCATTGTGTCTTCAGACTCCAGACCTGTTGTTGTTGTTGTGTTATATAATGTAGGCTACATCTGCGATGCACGGACGCATCGCTGCTGTCTTGTTTCTCTGAGTTGCACACGTGTGTATTAAAAAAAAAAAGTCCTCGCATCGTCGGTGTGTGTGTGTGTGTGTGTGTGTGTGTGTGTGTGTGTGTGTGTGTGTGTGTGTGTGTGTGTGTGTGTGTGTGTGTGTGTGTGTGTGTGTGTGTGTGTGTGTGTGTGTGTGTGTGTGTGTGTGTGTGTGTGTGTGAGAGAGAGAGTGTGGTGGGCGCGTCTCTGTTTTCGTCCTCTCTTCGCACACGTTTATGTCGCATGTTGTGATGTGATGATGTCCATGCTTGTCAGTGTTATAAGACACAAGAAAAGCTTTTATTTATCACATAAAAGCCACGTTCTTAGGCATATTTGGCGTGTATTTAATGTCGGCGGGCTGCGGGCCGAGTCGAGTCATGAAAATGAATCTAATGCTGCGGGGCGGGCTGGACCGAGTCAGAATTATTATAACAGGCGGGCCCCGCGGGTCATAAAAAACCCTGACCCGCGCATCACTAACACACACGCATACATATCTTGGCACGCTCACAGTGGCACTAGATTGATAAAGGAAACTGCCACGTTGCTTTGGCTCAGCCATGAGTAGTACCAGGTAGACAACTGAGCTGGGATCAGTGTAACTAAAACGCGCACGCACGCACACACACACACACACACACACACACACACACACACACACACACACACACACACACACACACACACACACACACACACACACACACACACACACACACACACACACACACACACACACACAGGGTTGGCACAGGATAGGACAGGTATGATGTAAACATGGCTGTGTTTTCCATATAACCCTGGAAAGACTGGCATGGGAGCAACTACAATAATTTGAGGATAACAAATTAGTTCATTGATATTTTAATGATTTGGAGGAAAAAGAAAGGGTTAAATGTAATCATATCTCAAGGATAATTGGCCTCCTAAGGGATTAACCACTTTATCCTTGGCATTCCAATTTTGGGCATGCAATTATAAGCAAAAATAAACATTGAGCTGTCTCATCAGACTTGGCAAAGCTTTGCTTGCAACTTAAAGGACCTGTAACTCTTGTCGGTGTTATTTTAGCAGCTTGAGATGTTTGTGGATGGTGCACACCCTCCCAAGACTAAACCTTGTGGGTAAATAATGGCCCATTGATTTATTTTTAACACAGCAGAGCAATTCCACCTCCTGAAACACTTGTTTTATTTGTCTGTAGCGAGTAGGACTAAACGATGGGTCTATTAAACAGCGGGGTCACAGGAGAGTATAGGTAGAAATGGGATTGGTTCCCAGACATGCAGGGCTACATCATTGTAACGGAGCCCGCTCCACAATAATGTGTCCTTGGAACAATACATTCCATTGGTAACTTAGACAGCTGTTGAGCAATATGGAATCTGCACATGCATGCGTGTGTGCACGCGCGCACACACGCACGCACGCACACGCACACACACATGCACGCGCACACACACACACACACACACACACACACACACACACACACACACACACACACACACACACACACACACACACACACACACACACACACACACACACACACACACACAGAGTATGGTAAAATGTTACTTTTATCTCAGTGCTCATTTATCCGTCCCTAATGCATAGACTTTACTAAATGTTACAGGGTCCATTTGGTTCCATTTCTATTCACTCTCAGAGTTCATTTAAAGCAATGGATTGTCTAGTAGAGTGCCTTCCAGAAATGAACATTATAACGTATAAACACTGTGCACCATAAAACAAGGAAAGGTGAAAGGCATTACATTATCTCTACCAGACCGAATGCCAGGGATGGAGAGATAATTAGAACACCCCTGAGTGCATCATCCAGTTAACTACAAATTTGAAAATAGCATGTTGAGAGGACGCTATTGAGCACACGTCCTGTCTTGGGATCTGGACAGCTGAAACCCAGGTCTTACACAGCCATTTGACCTGGCATATGTGCTTGTGAAGCACCTCTTTCTAATTTGTAATTTTGTGTGTGTGTGTGTGTGTGTGTGTGTGTGTGTGTGTGTGTGTGTGTGTGTGTGTGTGTGTGTGTGTGTGTGTGTGTGTGTGTGTGTGTGTGTGTGTGTGTGTGTGTGTGTGGTGTGTGTGTGTGTGTGTGTTCAGTGAGGTGCCATACACAGGTGGTAACATCACCTTCAGCCTGCTGACACCAGAACCCAACCTGAGGCCAGGCTACAATGACTTCTACAGCACCCCTGCACTGCAGAGGATGGTACAGGCCACCCACATCAGGATCCATCTGAGTGGACAGTACCACACCACAGCAGCGGGGGTGAACCGTCTGCACAGATACTACGCCATCAACGAGATCACTGTCAGTGGAAGGTGAGAAGTCATTCCATGTGGTATTATTAATTGACTTTTCTAATGTATCAACTGATTTTTAAAGTGCATAATACAACAGCACACATACCAAGGCCCATCCCGTTCACTCGTCTGTCACCCACCACCAAAACTAGGCTTTTTTTTTTAACCCTCGTTGTTCATGGTATAGACCTGCGCAGTGACGTCCCCTGTTCCAAAAGTGGATTCCCCATTCATTTTTCTCACAGACTTTTCAAAAATAATTTATATAAAGACGATTATGCTGCGGACAAAGCCAACTCGGGTCGTGACGAATCATGATGACACACACAATCTTTTTGGACAATCAAATAATTTCTAAGCTAAGGCTAAGTCGAGAATGAACATGGTAACTTTCACCATTGCCAGGGTAGCTGCTGTACCTGTATACAGTATCTACCTTTATGTGCATAGTGGTCGAATTGACAGTTTTGTACAACTGTACTGTATGGCCGACTGGCTAGATTACTGGTAGATTATTTGTGTCCCATTGGTTTTTGGCTATGCAAACACTCCAGAGGGTTTGCATATTCAGAAGGGAGAATTGCTGAGAATGGCTATCTGTACGTTTTAGCACGTTTTGCATGGATGAGGACAGATCACTTCAGATATGTTCAATGTTGATGTGTGTAACAGAGACAAGAAGTGTTTTAATGCCGGTTTTATAGTCGCTTAACACATGTGTTCATTAGGCTGACAGAGAAGGCTTTCTTCTGACTGTGGTAATTATGAGATTATGGAAGAAGCAATCATCTCTCTCTCTCTAAGCTGTTTTAATTAAGCAGCTTGTTGTTAGACTGAAGTAGGGGGAATTTAAATGCACCGAAACGTCAACTCACCCCCCAACCACTACACACACAATCCACCCATCTTCTCTGTTCCATCACTCCATCCCTCTCTCTCCATCTTCTCCTCTTCTCTCTCTTCTCAAGTAAGTGGCATGTTGCATGTGCATGTGCGTGCGCATGTGTAGGTGCATGGATGTGTGACTCAAATTCGACAGGCGTGTTCCACACCCCAACAGGCTGTTCAGTGCCTGATGTCAAGTCGGTTGGACCCACCGTTGTCTAGAACCACCACAACAGGCTACTGAACCTGATTGGAAGGAAGGAAGGAAGGAAGGAAGGAAGGAAGGAAGGAAGGAAGGAAGGAAGGGAGGGAGGAGGGAGGAAGGAGGAAGGAAGGAAGGAAGGAAGGAAGGAAGGAAGGAAGGAAGGAAGGAAGGAAGGAAGGAAGGAAGGAAGGAAGGAAGGAAGGGAAGGAAGGAAAATAATTATCACATCTGAAGATCTGAATAATTGAATGACTGACCTGTCTCCCTTTGCATGCCTGAGTGCGAGCGTGTGCTTGAGTGTGCTTGTGTGCTTGTGTGTGCGCTCGCAAGCATGGAGGCCTGTCAGCCATGCTCTTCCATTGTTCTGATGATATCTCAGACTGACGTTTATAAATGTTAAATGGAATATCCTAATGGCTGCTGGATGGACAGAATAAAAGGAGAGTAAGTCACATACATTTGTGTATTTAGTTTGGTTATAATTACTAACTTGGTAGTTATTAACGAAGATTCCAATTGTTAATATAAAATTAGGGGGAAAAAATGAACTCCAGATATTTAAGGTGCACACGCCACAGCATCGGACCGACGTGCATAAATAACGATCGGATCAAGGTTGGTGAACATGTGCTGCTCTGTGCTTGCAGTCGGTTAGGGGTTGAGGTAATACAGGTTATCAAGTTGGACCAATAGTATGTCGGAACTCGGAACTAACTCCTGTACCCAAATATTTGTCAAAATCTTGGCTGTAGTCTGGATTAAGGACATGATAGTTGGGTTACAGGCTACTGCACAGTAGATTGTATATTGTTCTGTCACACCGATCAAGCTCCCACCCACCATCGCTATGTCAATATTGGGGTATAATCATAATTGGTCTTAAGTTGAGGATTTCCATAATGCATCTGTTATGTCAGTCAGGATGGTATGATGTGACTTAATATTGTCATAAGCACAATACAAATAAAGAATCCATTTTCTGTTGATTGATTTTGATCTCAATCATAATTTGACACTTCTCATCTCTCTCTCTCTCTCTCTCTCTCTCTCTCTCTCTCTCTCTCTCTCTCTCTCTCTCTCTCTCTCTCTCTCTCTCTCTCTCTCTCTCTCTCTCTCTCTCTCTCTCTCTCTCATATTAGATGTGAGTGTCATGGCCATGCAGATCACTGTGACATCAGCGTGACACCCTACCGCTGTGCATGTGTGCCAGAGAGTCACACAGAGGGACACAATGTGAGTGGACATTCAGCACACACTCCACTGCACTTCCACAAAGACCAGGTTACCTCCGACATGCACACGTGTGTGTGTGGGTGTTGTCTGTTTATATCCACAGTTCTGAAGAACATCAGATCACATGAGGACCGCACACACACTTACTGCATGATGCGAATGGCCACACATGCATGGCATGCCCATAAACACACATGTCACACACACACACACACACACACACACACACACACACACACACACACACACACACACACACACACACACACACACACACACACACACACACACACACAGTGGAAACCCCTGGGGAAATCCTCCTCATGGTCTTAATTAAGCAGTTTTCCACTTAACGACATGGAGAGGACATGTCTCTAATGAATGCCCCCCCTCGCATTTCCACCGCACACACACACTCTTAATAGATCTTGTATTCCCTTCTGTCTTAGTGATTGTTTTATTCTCCAATAGCTAAGTAGTTGAAGTGACACTGCATGCTTTGCTCCGCATTAGACTATCCATATTGTGCTGTGTGGTCATCGAGTTAACGCGTCTATATTACAGTACTTCACGTTTGAACGATATAATTCCTGGTTTCATGAATGACATCAACCTAAACAAAATAGTTAATTGTGATAGTGCGGTCAATGGACAAAGACTTAAATCAGTCGTACTGTAGTACTCAGTTTGCTGGGTAATACTTCAAACTTATGGTGCTGCAGTGCATATCAGGCAGATTTTACTCTGAAAAACCCTGCCCACTGTTGCCCACCAATCCCGAGAGGCATAATCTTGCATTCTTACCTCTCGCAAAGTCTCTAGAAGAATTTATATACAATTCTTGCAGTCAGAAATGAAGACTGAACATTGCCCATTTGATCGAAACCATGGAGAGTGCCCTGGATTTAGAGTTATGAGCCATTCTAATGGAGCCGTAAATAAGGAAGTGAATGGTAGTGCGTATGCATGTAACGAAAGGGGCATTAAAAATATAATAAAAAAGACTCAAGACAGCAATACAGGCACCACATCATGGTTTTGATTCCCCGCAAAAAAGTGGTCATACCCGCTCTATGCATATGGCAGGTTTGTTCAAATACACATCGTATCTGTCCATTTTGAACGCACTGCACGCAAGGGGTCGTGAGGACCCCTTTCTGAGATTTTGAAGTGGATTTTCTCTGCCTATAGTAGTCTGAAAAAGGGTTAAGATGTGTCAAACTACTAGTTCTCTCACCCCTCCATCCGTCTCTCCTGGGACTGTGCCAGGGACATCTCTCTCTCTCTCTCTTCATTCATCTCTTAATATTCTTTTATCCCTCCGTATTTTGCTCCGTTTCCGCTTATTCTAACTCTTTTGTTATTCTACCTTTTCCAGATGTCTCCACTGTCCTCTCCTCTCTCTCTTCTGCTTCTTTATTTCTTTTCATCCTTGCTCTCCTTCTCTGTTTCTCACTGACTGTATAACTATCTAGTTAGCAGGTGGGAACAGATGGGACAGGAATCAACATTCTGAGTATATGGCAATAACTGTGTTTTGTGTGTGTGCATGTGTGTGCATGTGTGTGAGTGTGTGCATGTGCATGCTCGTGAGATTACTTTAGATTAAGATACATTAGTCCCTTTTGTGAGCAAAACCACACTCCAGTGAAAGACATTGGTATGTCAGGGCTGTAGCAAGCAAGCTTGTGTGCGTGCGCGCGCGAATGCATACGTGTGTGTGGGTGCGTGCGTGTGTCCGACATGTCCATAGCGTGAATATTCAGGGCCCCTCTTCTGTCTGTGTAATACTGCAGCATAAAAGGCTGGGGGAATATTAGCGATTAATATTGCATGCATTCTGTTGGCTTGGATAGGCCCGGCTCCCTGACGGATGTTCTACTAATCTGCAGAATTTCCACAGTGACATTAAAATGACAGAAATGCTCAGACATGTGTCAGAATGATCAACGAGACAGTGGCGCGCGCGCGCGCGCGCGCACACACACACACACACACAACACACACACACACACACACACACACACACACACACACACACACACACACACACACACACACACACACACACACACACACTTTATTCTCTGCTTCTTTCACTCTCTTTTGATTCTTTCTTCTGTGCACACTCTGTCACTCTCTATCTCTCTGTCTGTCTCTCTCTGTCTGTCCACAGTTGATGGCTTCTGTCGTTTCTGAGCACTAGATCACATTTTGTATTACACACACACACACACACACACGCACATTTTTTCATGTGCTCTCTTGTGAGATCCTATTTGTAGGGCCATGGTTCCTCATAAATATCTATAAATACTGTATGTCCTCCACAACTTGATTGTAATGGAATATCATTTGAGCCAGTAATATTTGAATTGAGAACATTGTGCTCTGATTCTCTTTCCTAGTCTCTTTTGCAGTTTTACACAAGTATCACAGATTAACTAAAGATTATTTAATTTGTGTGTGTGTGGGGGCGTGTGTGTGTGTATGTGTGAGAGAGACTACATATGGGAGGTGGTGTGTAAGCTTGATGTGGTGTACGAGTCACGACCACTGTATTGTACTGTAACTGTACTGTCCTGTATTGTCTTAAATGTTGCTGCAAGCCTGATTGTCCAAGACAAATTTCTCTCACGAGACGAAATAAAGTAACCTTGAACCTTGAGAGAGAGAGAGAGAGAGAGAGAGAGAGAGAGGGAGAGGGAGAGGGAGAGAGAGAGATGGACAGTTATGGATTGTGACAGTGCTTGGGGTCGTTCAACATATATGTTGTCAAAGCTTGCAACTGCAGCAGATTTCCACCGATAGGCTGGGGTTAACTGGGTTTAAACCGGACACACAAATACATACATATGCACACATCACAACACACACACGCACGCACGCACACACACACACACACGCACGCACGCACGCACGCACGCACACATACATACTGGTGCCGCAACCTTTCCAGGGAGAGCATGAAATTGGTCATGGCATTCAGGATGTGATGGGTGGCATCTTTCTCTCTCTCTCTCTCTCTCTCTCTCTCTCTCTCCCCCCCCATCAGGCCATCTGAATGTCCACATACCAGATCCATTAGCCTAGACTACACACTCAGCAACTTCTGTCTAAACCGTCAGAGTACACAGCAGATGTTTTATTTCCCGCTGCGCCAACCCTCCCCTCCATCTCTCTCTCTCACATGCATACATACAATGCATGGACAACATACTTGCATTTCTATTTTTCCATTGGTTTGTTTGACATAGTTGCTAGTTGCTTCCTTGCATTATCTGGGCATGCATAAATATTATTGGCTGATTACTGTCCAGCACAAATGGAGATTAACAGACCTGCCAGTAAGATATGCATTAATTTGTTATGTGAGAGAGATCGAAATGTGCTTCAAGAGAAATCCATACAGACGGCATGTTTAAGCCCAAATCATTTGATCAGGCTGTAATGATCTCTTAAAATCATACCATTATAGGCTGCATTGCGTCAGACTCCCACTGGTCAGGTCCTTCTTTACATTTCAAGCATGGAGGGTATAAGTCTCCTTCTGGTCTCTGCTGGTTTAGATGGTGCAGCAACCAGTCAACTGGTGAAAAGCTTTTGTCTGTGGAAGACAAGCACATGCACGTTGTTTCTTTACTCTTAACTCCCAACTAGCAGTCCCTGCTCTCATTAGCAGGCTGCGAGAGGAAGGGATAGAAACGACAAGAAAAGAACAGAAGAAAGAGACGCCTCTTTCATTTGCTATGGTAATGTTTCCTGCTCACATACTGTAGTCACTGCGGTGATGAGAACAGGGGATGGAGGTGGTGGTAATGATGGGGGAGGTTCTCTATAGGAGAACAATAAGGCAGGAGTAGAATTGGTGAGAAAAGGAGGGATGAAATGGCTGAAGAGAGGGAAGGGGATAAGAAAAGAAGAGAGACGGACGGGTAGAATTGGAGGGATAGAGAGCACACAGAGGATGAGAAGAGATGGAGAGGTGAGAGGATGAGAATAGATGGAGAGGTGAGGGGGATGAGAAGAGATGAAGTGGCGGAAGAGAGTTGAAGAGAAGGAATGGGGGATTAGAAATGGAGAGAGGGATCCCTCTTGGAAGTGCAAAAAATGGAAGGGAAAAAAAACTCATTTAATATAATATACTGTAAACCAGACTGACAGGTAATCACAGGCGACAAACAGACAAGTAGAGAGACAGGTAATCCAAGGTGCATAGATGAGTTCTATTCTGCAGGCAAAGTTGCAGGCAGGCAGGCAGGCAGGCAGGCAGGCAGGCAGGCAGGCAGGCAGGCAGGCAGGCAGGCAGGCAGGCAGGCAGGCAGGCAGGCAGGCAGGCAGACAGACAGACAGACAGACAGACAGACAGACAGACAGACAGACAGACAGACAGACAGACAGATGGACCTAATCAGAGATAGACAGGCAGCTTGTTTCCTCCTCCATATCATCAGGGCCCATACCCTAGGCAGGGTGGGTTGGAGAAAAGGCCTTTCTGTGTGGAGTTTGCATGTTCTCCTGTGTCCCGTATACAGGGTCTATACCCTTAGAAAAAACATGCTGTGGCCAGCTGGGGTGTCTGATGGAGGGGAAATGAACTGGTTGGAATAACATGTTCCTTTCATGTGCAACAGGGAAACTCCCCCTGTGTAAAGAAGTGCTTGGACACTCAAGCAATAACCATGGAGGAAGTGCTGTCCCCAGGTTGGCGGAGGGTGTGTAGAGCCCAAGATCACACAAGATATTTGGCACAGGTGAAAAATGGATTACAAAATTGCGGGCTTAGAAAATATATAAAAAAGAGAGGTAGACAGACAAACAGCGAGACAGGTGCCTCGCTGTTTGTGTTTTCATGTGTGTGTGTAGTACTGTGTACGTGTGCATATGCCTGTGTGTGTGTGTGTGTTGTCTTCTGAGAATGTCCTGCTGTTTCATCAGATCCTCTTAATAATCACTCAACAGGGAACCATGCTACCAACACTGTTCACACTCGTGTGTGTACACACACACACACACACACACACACACACACACACACACACACACACACACACACACACACACACACCACACACACACACACACACAAACATGCCTGTTCTTCATGCCATCTCTCAGTACTGCAGTATCTGTCTGTTTATAGATGGTTTCAAACTGACAATAGCAACAGGGAATAGAAGTGGCGCGCAGACATTTTCTGGTTCCATCGATCCACACGTGGGGCTCGACTGTGGCTCAGGATGCAGACCAGGTCGTCCAATGAATCGTGGGTCGGCGGTTCGAAATCCCGTCTCCTCCTGTCTACAAGTGTCCTTGGGCAAGACATTGAAACCTAAACTGAGTATAATTGGTACCTTGCATGGCTTCCACTGGGATCGGTGTGTGAAGGCGTGAATATAATGCGGCTTGGACGCTCTATGAATGCATCATTTACTAAAATGCACCATTTACATGTACCACGTTCATTTTTACCCATGGAGTTTCCAAATAATATTCATGGCAATTATTGTAAACCTAGAATCAAGCCACCCTCCAGGATCCTGGTTAATCACAGCCAAAAAACATTTGATTCTCTAAAGAAAGAATGGATGAATAGCTGTAACATACTGTATATTGTAGCATAGTCCAGCTCAGCAACAGGCAGCCAACAGCCAAGCTGATGCGTCTCACCTTTTTTAATGAAAGCGTCTGTGCCAACAACAATGGCCTGCTTGACTCGGTTTCAGCATTTTATTTAGTGATTGGTGGTTTATCACTGAATAATGTCTATTATGTGCTGTAACTCTGGTGCACCATTCTCACCCATTAACTGATTGCTATTCCTGACATTTGCATGATTGAGTTTGATGTGAGTGTGCGTGCGTGCGTGCGTGCGCGCGTGCGCGCGAGTGTGTGTGTGTGTGCCACACATGTGTGTGTGTGTGTGTGTGTGTGTGTGTGTGTGTGTGTGTGTGTGTGTGTGTGTGCGTGTGCGCGTGCGCGCGAGTGTGTGTGTGTGTGTGTGTGTGTGTGTGTGTGTGTGTGCCACACATATATGCATGCATTTGTGTGTATAGTGTAGTTTTTGTGTCCACCGACAGACTAACAAACACTCTCTTCCTCTCCTGTATATTCCTCGTCACATCTCCTCATATAATCATTCTCTCAGTTTCTCTCGCGCACACACACACACGCGCACACACACACGCACACGCACACCTTTCTCTCTGAACCAAAAAGGGTGTTTTTTCTATTCCCCGGCCTCCCATCCCCCAGTGTCTTTTCATACATAATAGACCACTCGGGTGTGAATGTGTCACATGGGAGGAACTCGCAGATTTCTTTTTCCTTTTTTTATTTTGTATATACATTTTTAATCCCTCCATTTGATGCCCTCATGTCTGCTATAATTTGTACTGACTGCTGAACACAATCAAAGAGGGCCGTCCCCTCACCTCGCCTGTGCTCTGTACAACACAAAACATGCATGTTTTATTCCTGCCCCGCCCCCTCCCTCCCGCTCCCCTCTACACACCTTGACATGTTTATTTTGACATGAAAGTGGTCGTGTTGAGAGGCTTGGCTGCTGGAAGTCATTCCTCATTAGCGGGCGGATTTCCCTGTGACTTGTGTACACGCGTGCCTGTGCGTGTATGTCTGTGTGGTGTGCTTGTGTGTGTATGTGACAGGGAGAGAGAGGGAGGGAGGGAGAGAGAGTGCGCACATTCATGAGATCAGAAGTGTGTGTGTGTGGGTGGTGTGCGTGCGTGCGTGTGTGTGTGTGTGTGTGTGTGTGTGTGTGTGTGTGTGTGTGTGTGTGTGTGTGTGCGTGTGTGCATGTGCGTGTGCGCATGTGAGTGTGTGACGGAGAGAGACGGAGAGAGAAAGAATGAGTGCTCAGCACTCATGCATTGCATATACCGGTACACACGGGAGAGTAAGTGTGTCTGTGTGTGTGTGTGTGTGTGTGTGTGTTAATATTCTGTAATGAGTTCCTTTCATGAGGTACAGAATACCTCTGTGTTTTCCATTCAGTTAATGTGTTTTATTCAAATCTCTCTTTAGATTTAAACACGCCTCCTTTATCTATGTCTCTCTCTATATTTCTTTGTGTTCTATGAAAGTGTTTGAGTCCTGTGTCAAGGGACACTTTGTAATAATCATATATGCATGCGTGCATTGGCACAAGCACACAAAACACGCATTGTGAATCTACTTACCCAATCACTTACTGTATGAGCACGTTTGTGTATAAATCCTTACATTGTACATGTCAAGGGAATATTTCATTCTGAACATATGGGTCTGTTTGCAAAATAACACAATGATAAACTACGTAATTGAAGACAGGTTTGTAAATGCTTACAAGGACTACAAAATTGTGAGGAAAATCAGATTTGCATATACAGAGTCCCCAGTGTATTCTGACTGACCACTGAGGTTAGATCCTGTACAAATATCTTGTTCTTTGGCTTACTTATTTTATTACTGTAGTTGCCATTTCATCCCTGGAAATTTTGACTGTAGTGTCATGTTTTCTTTTGATAACAAGATATATCTGTGTGCTTGTACGTTGTATGTGTTTCCGATTCAGTGCCAGCGATGTGCGCCTCTCTACAACGACAAGCCATTCAGGTCAGGTGATCAGCTCCAGCCCATGAATTGCCGCCCTTGCCAGTGTAATGGCCACGCCCACTCATGCCATTATGATGTCACAGCTGACAACCAACCAGATGAGCACTATCGGGGAGGTGGTGGAGTCTGTGACAACTGTATGCACAACACTACTGGTACGGTGATGATGGATGATGTGCACTGCTGGTCGCATGTCACACAGTACTGTTATACGATAACTGGTACACCGTTTCAGTAACAGTGTTATGATGTTCAAAACTACTAGTAAGAATTTACTCCTTGGACTCCAGGGGCAGTAGAGAGTTTAGGTCAGCAGTTTTCAAACTTTTTTTTTTTATTATATCAAGGACCTTTATGTATTCACCATTTTATCCAGGGACCATCATTTGATGAGATCTCAGTCCCAAAACAAAATAATATTGTGGTGTTAATGGATGAGATGTTGTCCACAATGGACCTTTAGCTAAGCCCCGTCCTCTTGTCTACCCTAGGACACATTCCAGCCGGGCTCATTCATTCCAATGTAAATATCATGGAGTTACACAATAAATACTGGTTCATTTTTGGAACCAGACCTTCAAAATCTCTTCCAAATCCATCAACCAGGCATACCCTATGCAGTGGAAAAATGTGTGTGTGGCATTTATTTTGAAAACAATGTTTTATCATACAGGAAAGCTATTGGTGGAGACGTTTGTCTATCACATGTTATTCTGTGATTGAACCATAGTAGTTTGGGGAGGGGCTTTCCTAGAGGTCTATATATATATACTATATTATGCGCTATTATACTATATTAAATATACTATACTATACTATACTATACTATACTATACCATACTATTATATATTACACTATTAGCATAGATATGCATACCAGACTTTGTATACCACAACAATGCCGGTACTTGAAATGCTCTTCGCCATCTGGTTTATTTTGGTTCTGGTTTGGGAGGATAATGACGAGTAATCACAACTGAATGGAAGGTCACTGTTAAGGTGCATGTAAACTGTAAATTTGAGTCTATGACCGTAAGCGGAAACAATGGACGGAATGGGTGTAGACGGATTACACCCGTCTATGCCATGGACACACAGTCCACTGGACAGTGGAAGGACCTCTGGGGCAGGGCCCGACAAGCCTTTGGCTTCACCCTAGCCCTTTTCAGCACTGGAATGACGTCTGTATGGACACTCAGGAAACAAATATATTATACATACTCATTGCACGTACATTTATTTATATATATATTTGTACTGAGAAGAGGGAAGAAAAAAAAAAAAGTTGATGTGTATATACATGTATATATACTATACATTACCCTTTATTTATTTGCATTCTATATTTATTTTTATATATTTGTATTGATAAACAAAAATGAAAAACAAAAAAAGGATGAAACAATGTACGTATATATAGACATATTATATATATATATTTTTTGATATAGATTGTAATTATGTCCAGATGCTGAAATAAACTGAACTGAACTGAACTGAAGGTCTATTGGAGAGTAGCAGTTTGGGGGGCTTAGCTAAACGTCCATTGGAAAACTCTGATCAAAATAACAATTCTTCCACATCTGTAGCCTTCAGATTTCAAACCTTAACATTAAGTAATGAAAATGTTTAACACTATATTTAAATTTTAATAGTCTAAAAATTAAACTAAATGAATATAGGGTGTCCTAAAAATGTACATTTTCTGTAGCCTGGCTCAACCTTGAATCAGCACCTTAAAAAATACGACCTTATTTTTTTCCTGTGGGGAAAAAAGGACTGGCCAGCATCCCAGCACCTGATTGGCCAACAGCCCTGTCACTCGCTTCGTTTCAAACGTCGTCTGCTTTCTCAATATTCTTATTGGTTGGTATGAACCAATCACCGTGAAAACTGCCACTTTGATAACGCCCATTCCAGAAACTGCTGTGGAGGAGAGGGACTTCAGTCTGAATAATTACAATTTCTGTAGAAAGGCAGCAGATTTACTACTGGTAAGAGCTATAAGCTTAATATTACCGCATGGGTCATGCAATATGTATTTCTGATAGAAGTATAGTTTCTCAAACTGATTTGCAGTGGAATCATTAATTTACATAGTGACCTCCATATTAAAACTTGAATAAAAAAAACAAACAAAACAAAACCCGTATCCTATATCTGTCTCTCATTTACTGATTCTCTCTCTCTCTCTCTCTCTCTCTCTCTCTCTCTCTCTCTCTCTCTCTCTCTCAGGTAGGAGTTGTGAGTTGTGTAGGGAAGAGTTTTTCAGGTCGGAGGGATCTGATCCCAGGGCATTTGATGTGTGTCAGCCCTGTGACTGCCACACCCCAGGAACAGTCAATGGCAGCATGCAGTGTGACCAGGTACCGCATGCACATACGCGCAAGTGCGCAAGCACGCGTGTGTGCGCACACGCACGCACACACTTCTACGCATAGCTACCTGAGTAGAGACGCACACACAAACACATTCCTTACCGGTCATATTGATCTATTGGATGTGTTAAGTGTGTGTATTCCTAGCGCCATCTACCAGCCATCTGATGTAGGAGGAAAAGGTGTGTGTGTGTGTGTGTGTGTGTGCAGCTAGTATGTAAAACTCTCATTAACACACCTTCAGTCTCTGGAGAAAACACATGCAAACATGGGCATGCATACGTAGGTACTTGTTAGTTACACATGCACACTCACTCAGTGATGCATTGCACACACACAGAAACATATGTGCGCACTGTATAGGTGCCTATGTGTGCGTGTGTAAAAATGTGTACTTACACATGCATATAATCATGGCCAAAAACAAATCGTTTGACAAACAAATTCAGCACACATGTTGATACTTGTGCAAAACACACACACACACACACACACACACACACCACACACACACACACACACACACACACACACACACACACACACACACACACACACACACACACACACACACACACGCAACCACAGATGTCAATAGAAACACTGGAAGACAAATTTAGAATCAATCCTGGGGTCAATTCCTAGCACAGTGGGTGGAGACGGTTTTGCATAAATTTCAACAATAGCCAATCAGACTCCTCCTTTCCAATATCCAATAATGTGTGCTTCTCGGTTGCTGTTCTTCTGCTGTCGAATAAAAAACACCTCAACACTGAGATACAGTGGTGAGGTGTCGATTAATCACCACGTCAACATACTAATTAAACTGGAGGTCTAAACTGTCCTTTTGCTGTATAATTACGAGACTAATGCAAATTTGCTTCAAAACTTTGCGTGTAAATCAATTTGTGTGGTCATTTTTTAAATGGTTGGATTGGGCCTGCCGACCTGCACTCATTTAGCATATGGTAGCAGACTAGAGCCTGACACGGGAGTGGATTTTGACTCCTGTCCTGTCCCGCTCCTGCAGAAAAAATCCTGTCCTGTCCCACTCCCGAACAAGGACAGAAAAAAAAATCCTGTCCTGTCCCACTCCTGTAGAATGGCTCCCGATCCTGTCCCAATCCCACTCGAAATTACTCCCACTCCTGTCCCTCTCCCGTTTTTTTTTTTTACAATAAACACGTCTTCTGTTGTTATTGAGGGGCGCTATTGACTGTAGACCTCATGAACATCTATTCAGAACTAAAATATCTAAAAAAGAAAGGGTTCCTTGTATCCTAAATGTAGGATAAGGCAAAGCCACCCCCTATTTTTTGTGTTTATTTCTTGTGATTATTTCTTTTATAACCCATTCTAATAATCCTACACAAGTTCATAATGGGAATACAAGTTAAAAAAAAAAAAAAGTTAAAAACACAATAGTTAAAAAGGATAAAAGGTCATGCATATATGTATTTTGTTTTTGTCATTGTTTTATGTAATGGTTTATCTCAATAGTAGATTTCTTGCCTGCTTGCAAATATAGACAGTGCAGTTGCACTTTACCCATTCTCGTGATGGAAGTAGCAGTGGAATGTCATCGTGCACAATGACACCTGCTGCAAACATATGGCATTAAAAGGAGTTACATGTCATATGGTTTACTGAAATGGACAGTAGTGCATCTTCAACTTATTGGACTATTTCTGACTCCTACTTAGTTATAATCTTCCTAGATGCAAGGCATGGATACAGCATGTGGACTGATGATGTTGTAATGTCGCCATTTCATTTTGGGGGGGAGAGTGTAGGATAAGGCAAAGCACCCCCTATTTTTTGTGTTTATTTCTTGTGATTATTTCTTTTATAACCCATTCTAATAATCCTACACAAGTTCATAATGGGAATACAAGTTAAAATAGTTAAAAACACAATAGTTAAAAAGGATAAAAGTTCATGCATATATGTATTTTGTTTTTGTCATTGTTTTATGTAATGGTTTATCTCAAATAGTAGATTTCTTGCCTGCTTGCAAATGTAGACAGTGCAGTTGCACTTTTCCGCCGCTAGAGGGCAATACACTCCAGTGAGAGGGGGGTTGCTGACAGTGAGTCAACGGGAAGTCAGTACATTCCTGTTGAGTGAGGGCTGGGCAAAACATGTCGTCTCATTGTGTGTGTGTATGAATCTATGTTTTGCAGGTGAGATATCAAAGTGGGTTCATACAGACATATGAAACAGTATATTGGATTAGATGGGCGTATGTTTGGGGTGGGAAGGATGGCCATATGTGACCACAATATGATGATATGATATGTACTGCATGTTCTGCTTGGTATTCTGGTGGATTAGCTCAGCTAATGCTAATTAGTGGTCAGGCTGCAGTAGGCCTTAAAACAGTTACTGTGTGTGCGTCTGTTATGAATGTAATATTTCTAACTCACTGCAATGGTAATATGCCATATTGGAGAGAGACTACTATTTGAAAGACTGTAATTTTGTCATGTAAACCGAATTAGTGATATGATTTGCTTATGGATTATGTATTTGTCCAGTCATGTCCAGTCAGTCAGTCAGTCGGGGGAAGTCAGTGCATTCCTGTTGAGTGAGGGCTGGGCAGAACATGTCGTCTCATTGTGTGTGTGTATGAATCTATGTTTTGCAGAACTGTCCGGTAAAGCTCAACATCCAACCACACTGATATGGACTGATTAATTCATTGAAGTGTGTAACATAAACATCATTAAAATAGGCAATGGTTGCAAAAGGGGTGAAATGGCCCTTTATTTAATGTTTGTCTTTTCTAGGGGTTTTCAACCTTTTTGACACCAGGGCCCACTATTTTTTATTATCTGTAAACGGTTAATCCATCAAAGACTTGGTTGGGAATGGATAAAGGGAGACGCACTGCCGTCGCATCGCATTATGTTGCCCGCAATATAGAACGCTATGGTCAGTAAACCAGCTGTTAGCGTCGTTAGCATGCTGGAGGAGGACAACAAATCCGTCAGACTATTATAGATCACGGCGACACGGCGATACAAAATCATGCACAGCTGCTTGCAAGCAAACTGTCTTCATCTAAAACTTTATTTAAAAAAAAAAAGTCCAGTCCATAAGTCCAGCGCTGTTTGACTACAGCTGCGCTGTCGGCTGTCTGTCAGTCGTCTGGTCTGCGTCTGCCACATCCACCGACAGCGCCCCCAGGCTTGAAGCATCGGGCCCCGGTGGCGAAAAGTGGAAGTGCAGCCCTATAATGGAAGTGAACGGGCTTCATGACGTCACAGTAGGGTGACCAGATCCCAACTCACCAGATGTGGGACAAACAGTGTGTATGTGTGGGACAATGTGGGACACATGCGGGGTAGTGTCGGACTGTCGCACAAATGAATAAATAGTACCCAATTTAGATGTTTCTACTCTTCCCTTCACATACCACCACTATAGTTTGCCATTTGTTTCATCCACTAATAAGAGGCACTTAACAGAAATGTTTTTAAATTAACCATTTAGTGGACATTTACCTACAAACTATACACCTGGACAATATAACTGGACCAGGGCCAAAGCAACCAATAACAAACTAATAAAGACATATTAATCAATGTATCTTCCTCCTAACAAAGACAACTACTGCAAGTCTGAAATTGTAGAGGCACACAATGAATGAAATAAATAAAACCAGAAACATAAATAAAAGTTTGGTTTGCATTGGAGCCATCAAATTGTAAATGTGTCTGTCATAGCAGCATGAACAGGCTATGCACTTTTAGGTTTTGTCCATCACAAACCAAAGGGACCCTTATGGGTCCATTCTGGTTTCATTTTATGCTCTCAAAGAGTTACAGATATACAAGGGTCCATTTGGTTGCCAATGGTCCTTTCTAGGAAGGAAGGAGGACTCTATCATAGGAGGAAAAATGGTAAAAAAACAAGGGTTTTATCTCTGGCGCCTGTCAACCAATTTCACACCAACTCACCAGCACTTTCACTAATTTTGGCGCTAGGGGGTCTGGAAAAAAAGCTAAATATAGCGACAAATGCGTCAAGTTGGCAACACTGGTAAACAGAAGATAGTTCAGCTGCCGTTACCTTGTCTGTGTTCGAATCTTGTTTTGGTCGAGCAAGACGTTGCTTGTGAGTCTCACATTGTATTCACCCCCCTGTCACTGCAGACATCACAGTAAACTCTGTCAGAGTTTACCAATTCACTGGTTTCACCCAGGAATACATGGTCTCCCAGTCCTTATTACTATATTTACTTATTTTAGTTTCGTTCGGCTCCTCCTTGTTTCTTTTCTTTCATGTATTCATTCATTGCAACGCACGCAGCTAACACGTTGTGAGACAGTGCTGTTGTGTTGTGGTCGACGTTTACTTTACTAGTAGGCGCATTGATTTCCCAACACGGAGTATTCAAACTCCAGTTTGTCCCTATACAGGCCATTCAAACTCGGACACCTCAATGTCGCGCCGCTTCTACCGAGAATACAGACAGGGTTACCCAAACTCCGTTCACTTCATGGGGTCAGTCCAATGGCGGCTGTTCTACATAGACTTCTATGGGAACAGGGACAGCAAATAAAACCGTGTCTCTCACACAAACACACACACGGCCCGCCCCTTTCCCATTTGGACAGGCTTCGCTGCTCACAGGCAGGCCGCGGACCAGTGTTGACATTGTGAAAACTACAGCTTGTCAATCAAAATGCGGGACAAAGTCTCAATCGGCGGGACGCCTTAAAAGACAGTGAAATGCGGGACAATCCCGCACAAATCGGGACATCTGGTCAGTCTACGTCACAGGTGTCATGGCGGCACACATGTGGACACCAAAATTTGGTGTCCGGAAGTTGCTTACAATGTTATTCCAATGGGAACTTCCGGCAGTCTTCCGGGTGCTTCAAAGCGCCACTGAGCAACTTATATTGAAATGAACGGCAAGGGGGCGGGGCCATCGCTCGAGTCTGTTCTCTATATTTTATTACTCTATGGCGTCTGCCTCTGAAACGGCAGGCTGGTTGCACTGCATTCTGGGATATATAGTTCTTTTGACTATTCAACGCAAATCAAAACAGTGTCGGCTCACAGAAAGATGACTACAAATAATGTGTGCTCTGCTCTTTATATTGGAAACTCCTGCCAGCTGAAAATGATCATAGATCTAAGTCACTCCCGCTCCTGCACGCTCCCGTGGACTTTCATTCACGTCCCGTCCCGATCACGGGATTTATAAAATTATTAATCCTGTCCCGCGGGATTCCTGCGTGAATCACGTGTCTTGACGGGAGTCCCGTCAAAATGTCATGCTCTATAGCAGACACAGCATTTTGAAATCACTGACATCAAAGTATGTTTACTGTAAAAGTATGCAAAACACAGTGGTGATACTCATCTTTCTCTCTCTCTCTCGCCTGTGTATTTGTTGGTGCAAAAGACATGGCTGTGTATGTCGTTGTAAAATTTAGCACTCCAAAATTGCACAGTTAATCTACACTTTATTTACATGTGTAATAGTGAAACCGTACATATCAATATAGCATCAACATAATATTAATGAAGGTGTCAATCACAGGATGTATATTACTCACAATAACACAACATTTGATGAACAATAAAAACACTAAAGATTGAATATGATATGACGTTTAGTATGGAAATGACAAAGCAAGGCCTTGCATGAAGGAATTGCACAAGTATTGCAGTATCGTGATATTCTGTTTGTTTATATAATTTGTCATTGTATCAATTCGTCCAGTTTTCCAGTAAACAATTAATGTAGGCTAATTTACTGTGATCCGAATTGAATGGGAGAGCAAAGCGACAGCTCAAGGAGTTTCAAGGAGGGTGTGGGAGTGCCCACACGCACAATTGTGATTGTGTGTGTTGTGCGCGCGTGGCGTGCGTTCAGGAGAAACACTTACCCAATGCACCAGGACTGCAATTACATCATTACATTTTGTCCTGTACACATACTCTATCTCTCTAACACCCCCTCACTCTCTCTGTGTCTCTCTCTGTCCATCTCTCCTGGTCCGTCCAGGTGGGAGGTCAGTGCAGCTGTAAATCAGGAGTAGCAGGTCGCAGGTGTGCTGAGTGTCTACCCGGCTGGTTCGGCCTGCAGGCCGGCAGCCCTGAGGGCTGTGTGCGCTGCAACTGCAGCCGCCTGGGCACCGCCAGGGCTGCAGGAGGCATGGAGCCCCGCTGTGACCAGGAGACGGGACAGTGTCACTGCAAGGCCCACGTCACAGGTAACATCCACACAGTGTCCAATCTGATGCTTAGGCCCTCATTTATCAAGGGAGTGCAGATTCGTCCCCAAATTCCACCGTGGGTTTTGGAGTGCACACAAGTCCACACGGCATATATCAAGCGATCGCAAACAGCTGATTCCTTCCTAATTTCCTTCCTACAATGATAAATATGATGGCAGAAACCAACCTGACACGCCCTTGGAAACAGGCCGCTCCTCCGTTTCTTTGCGACATGAACAACTGCAATACGACCAGTAACCATATTGATGAGGGAAAAAATAAATTTAAAAAAACTTTCCACCGATTGCACTGCTTGCCGCGGCACGCCACCCCCCTCCCCCTCTCTGTTTCACAGGGACACACGCAACTCTGTTTGCCGTTGTTTGTTAAGTAAGTAAAATAATAGCAATAAGAGTTACATCTGGCTAAACCAACTTTTCATCTGGTTAACCAACCTCTCCTGGGGACCACCTGGAACCCTCTCAAGAACCACTGGTGGTCCTCGGACCACATTGAAAACTACTGGCCTATAGAACCAGTTTTTTATTATATAGCAGTGAATGGAATAGGACAGGGGTTTTCAACCTTTTTGACTCCAGGGACCACCATTTATTCAGCATTTGAGCCACGGACCACCATTTGAGAACATTTTAGCCCCACAGACCCCAAAACTAAAGACTTATCTTCTAGTTGTGTAGACTTGGGGCTAGTTCAGATGATGAATATTTTAATTCATCATCTGACTCTTGAGAGTGTAAAAATGAAACCAAATGGCCCCGCAAGGGTCCATTTGGTTTCATTTCGTTCTCAAGAGTTACATCTGGTTAACCAACTTAGCTGGGGACCACCTGGAACCCTCTCAGGGACCACTGGTGGTCCCCGGACCACCTGTTGAAAACCCCTGGAATAGGATACAGGTTTGTATTCTGTAGTGCATGATTAAATCCATGCATTTTAGGAAGAGCGCAGCCCCACTCTCTCCCCCTCAAGCTTTCTATCCTTCGTGCAGACCGTTGTACAATGCGAACCAGGCGTAGGCTACTGTAGCTCCAGAGCGGCGCAATCTCCCGCCGATCGGACGATCACGACTCCCGAAATTGCAGTTTATCTGAGTGACGAGGCGAACGATATAAGCACCTAACGTAGCATATAATATCAATACTATAATCCACGAAATGTCTGTCTGTCCGTCCGTCTGAATGAATGAATGTCTGAAACACTAATATCTCCGCGATGGCACCACCAATCACTGTAAGTTTTCACATAGCCGTTCACCATAATATCACGAAGAGAGTGACGAAGCCCTTTTGCCAAATTATCACACCGTTGATTTATAATGAATTTATTTGTGCGTGACAATTTCCCCATTAGTTTATATGGGGAAAGTGCCCCCGCCCTGTGACACATGTCACAAGCGACCGGCTGCCACATTCGCCCGGCCCATCTCTCTCTCTCTCTCTCTCAAACCCGATAACTTCTCCACCCACCGCGGCACGCTCGATCTTCCCCTAAGTGTTGCGACGTTCGACAACAACATGGAATATAACGATATAATCCACCATGATTATAAGAGAGGGGAACAGCGCCGACTCGAGTGACACGAGTGAGACATACAACGAATCACCGATTCCCCATGCAGCCTCGCATTTCCTCAGTGGTTACAGCGTGTACACACGTGTCAACTCTACACTAACACCGTGGTTTTCAACCAGTGATCTGGGGACCAGCAGTGGTCCCTGAGAGCATTCCAAGTGGTCCCCAGGCTAAATGATGGAAAGTTGGTTGACCAGATGTACTGTAACTATACGCACATGATGCCACAAAGAAGTTAAGAACACAGCTGGCACGCAGCACCAGATTACCATTCAGTCATAAAACACAACCAGGTAATCATAGCAGGTCCTGACAACTTATGTTTGAGGAAGATTCAGATAAACAGAGATGAACCCTTGGAACAATACTTCATGATGTCCACAAAACAACCATTTTTATGCAACAACATTATTTATCACCATTTTTCTGTACGCCTTGCTTTGCCACAACTGATTTACCATTTCCCTTATTACAATATACAGTAAAACAATTGTTCCGTGCACTTACATTATTGGAATGATTAGTACATCACATTACCCACGCTTTGCATGATTTGGACTTCACATATTAAACGGGTAAGGTCCTAGTCATTTTAAATAGTCAGGCTGTGCATGTATTTGTCACTGCAAATAAAAGTGGCTTTTATTTTCTTTCTTTTCCCACCGGGATTAGGCATGTCATCTCGCATAGCCTATATATGCCTTTCCAAACCTATATAGCCTATTTGTATTATCTGTATCATTGATTAGGTTTTATAGCTATTAGGCGTGAATAGATAACTTTAGATACCTTAAAGCAGTTCAGACAATGCTACTCCACTTGTTTAGGACAGAAAAACAGGCGAGGACAAATGCTACGACAGCTCCCGACCTGACGTGGGTTTTGTGCGGACGTGGGATCAACTTCAAGTTCATGGTGGGAATGATAAATGTCAAACAATGTTGGAATTCTGCTCTACACATGCTCTACGTTCATATTTGGGTGTACACCACGTTGATAAATGAGGGCCTTAGTGTGTTGAGTTAAATGATAAATGCTGCATTTACAGTATAACTGTATATATATACGCCTTTCATCAAAGGTGCTTGAGTATTTCATTCACCCTTTCATCTGTCTGATTTATCCATCTGTCTTGTGTGCAACTGTCCGTCTGCCGTAAGCTAAACGTTCACGTTCACTGTGCCCAAGTGTGAATTAAATATACCTTGATACAGAGAGCAATAGCTATTGGTCAGTAAAACCGTAGAACCGTAGTGTTTTGGTCATAGTAAACCGAGGTTCGAAATTTTACAAACCGTACAAACTTACCCTGTGTATTTGCACCGCTCTTTTTACACTCTGTAATGGCCATCGAATTGTTTGTGGTGCGTGGATCCTGTTGGTAGCAACCAACAACATGCAGTTGCTTATTTACTTGCTAAAAGGATCTTGATCATATATTTGTCACTTGTTAGTAAATCTTCAGGTACATTTACAATTTAACATTAACATTTAACAATGAAAAGGAACATGTCTGTTGTATCTCAAAGCCCAAGATGATCTCCATGGTGGTATGAATATCCTGCCAATATTTTTGTTCTTTAGGAGAAGTCCAGAATATATGAGTATGGGCCCGCCTACGTTTTACAACTTGTGTGTGTATGCTGTGCATCCATGCAGTGTGTGTGTGTGTGTGTGTGTGTGTGTGTGTGTGTGTGTGTGTGTGTGTGTGTGTGTGTGTGTGTGTGTGTGTGTGTGTGTGTGTGTGTGTGTGTGTGTGTGTGTGTGTGTGTGTGTGTGTGTGTGTGTGTGTGTGTGTGCGTGTTGGTGTTTTAATGGTCTAATTGGTTGTCATGTTGATTAGAACAAACTACTGCCTCTCTTCTTCCAACCAGAACCACTTCCTGTGTGTTTGTTCTGTCCTGTTTGTGCGCTCACTCTCCCACAGGTATTTCTCTGGAATGAGATTTGATTATGGCAATTTATTACCTAGGTGATATTCCGAGTGGAGAGGCAGTGGTGCGGGCGAGCGGGCACACACACACACACACACACACACACACACACACACACACACACACACACACACACACACACACACACACACACACACACACACAGGTACACGCACACAGACACGTGCACACGCTCAGTTCTGACAAGGTGCCAAACTGCAGTGTGTTCATAATAGTGTCTGAAATGGTGATGCATGAGCTTGTTAACCAACTGGTCACTGATAAAAGGGCTGGGCCTGTGTCCCAACACACACACACACACACACACACACACACACACACACACACACACACACACACACACACACACTCCAAGTGTGTTTTATAATGTATTTCAATATATTTAAAATATCTAAAAATAAGTACAGTTCCTGGAAACAATTTAGATAATATGCATATGTAATTCCTTGTCGATAATCACAATTCCGTGTCTGTAAATTCACAAGACTGGAATGTTTTTCACTAAAGTCTCTCTCTCTCTCTCTCTCTCTCTCTCTCTCTCTCTCTCTCACTCTCATATGTGCACGCACATGCGTACACACACGCACATGCATGCTCACACACCACTCACCCCTATGAAATATGATCTGTGCAGAGAAATTCATTCATATCTATAAATTCATTAAAGTGGGCCTGGGCAGGGAAATGCCAAGTGTATACTGCACACTGCATAGGACACACACGCACGCACGCACGCACACCCACACACACACACACACACACACACACACACACACACACACACACACACACACACACACACACACACACACACACACACACACACACACACACACCACACACACACACACACACACACACACACACACACACAGCCGTGGAGCCTGTATTGCCTCCAGGTTCCATTTAGGGACAGATTGCCTGTCATAGAATATGTATGGCATATTCAAATAAGCTCTGCCCCCCACACAGTACATTATATTAAGTTGTATTATATTTTATTATAACAGCCTGATAACCTGCTAACCTAGTACATATAAACCTGGTTTATTTGCATTAAAAAAAAGGTTTTTAATGTTTTGGACCTGGGTTTTATCAGCTTGAAATTGTCTGTCTGTCTATCTATCTGTCTGTCTGTCCCAATCCCTTTCTCACTTTTCCTCCCCTCCCTTTCTCCTCCCCTGATCAAGCTCCCACCCCCCTCCCCTCTCCTCTCCATCCCCTTCCCTGTCTCACGCGCTGGTCACACTGCCCCTCTCTTGCTATGTCCATATTTGTTTAAGCGTCGCCCTGTGACTCTAGCAGTCGTGCAGACATGCCCATACATGAACTGGACATTTGCATGGAAAGTGCAAGGGCACACCACTTCCAGACAGTGCTCATCCAGAACTGCAGGCATGTTAAGTTAACATGCATGCAGCTCTGTGTGTAGGTCTGATTGCTTAACATTGTTAAGGCATGTAGAAGTACAGCAAAACTTCCTGCATCTGTTTTTCGGGTGCTTGCTCTCACAAAATGTCAGATACATAATTGATCCACCAAAACCTTTTAAACAAAAAAAAAACATGTTATAGGCCTTCATCACTTTCACGTCTAGTGTGGCATGAGCGCGGCCTTATTCTATCTAAGCCCAACAACGGCAGACAGAAGGTGTGAGGGGAGAGAGACGGAGAGTGCCGATTTCACGATAACGCAATAACAAGTTTTTTGGCTGGGGTTAACGCATCACAAAGATTCACATTGTGCAATATCCCAGCAACAACCCACGCAACACCAGGCAAGCTGATAACAACGGGCAGCTATGTGTGTATTTTTCCTTCTCCATTTTTTGTAATTTGCTTGTCACGACATGTCCAAAACGGAGACCCCAAGGTTAATGTGGATAAATCATGCAGAATGTTACATTCTTCTTCAAGAGTTTCATGCAATCATTAACAGGGGATGTGTGGATGGCCACACCGCTCACTGTTATTTTTACACCCCTCTTTAGATCTCTCCATCACTCCATCACTTTTTCCCCCCTATGCCTTCATTCCTTTCTTGTATAAGTGATTTTATTTATTTATTTTCTCTCTCAGCGAAATTAAGTGTTTGGCCTCAGGTGAGCGATCCATCATATGCAGAGAGGCTGGTCCTAATGATGAACTACACTCACAGACACACACGCGTGCGCGCGCACACACACACACACACACACACACACACACACACACACACACCACACACACAACACACACACACACACACACACACACACACACACAAACACAAAGGGTAAACGCTGGTTCATAGAGGCCATAGATTACTGCGTTAATTCTCATTTCTAATTTTTCTCCCTTCTTCTCTCAATCTTTCTCTCATCTCATTACGACCTCTGTCTTCACATGATTCTTTACTACTTGATTAATTTGATATTTAAGTGCGAAATTTCATATAATGGTGTTGACAATGCACCATTGTACATATCAGAACTTGTAGCTCCCAGCGAATTAGTCAAACTTGCACCTCATGTTAGCTGCTAAAACCTTGCCTCTGAAAAATCACTTGTACCTCTGTCTTTGTTACCCTGTTTAGTGTATTCTTTTGACCTTGGTATTTCAGCATCGTTTTGTGTTCTGTACAGCACTTTGTTTCAACTCTACTTGATAAATAAAGTGTATCTGATCTCTCTCTCTCTCTCTCTCCCCGCTCCAGGCCTGTGGTGTGAGCGATGTGAGTTTGGTTTCTGGAACCTGTCTCACCCTGCTGGTTGCCAGCCGTGCTCCTGCGACCCCCTGGGTTCGCTCAGTGCGTTCTGTGAGGTGACAGGGGGGCAGTGTCAGTGCAAGGATGGGGTTGGGGGGAGGGCGTGCGACTCGTGCGCCACAGACTCGTACGGTTTGAGGCTGCACGGGGGCTCCTGCAGGCCCTGCAACTGCTCCAGCCAAGGAACCTTGCCCGGAACACACTGTGACCCACACACTGGCCAGTGTATGTGTAAGGTGAGTGGCGTGTGTGTGTGTGGTGTGGATGTGGTGTGTGCACTACATTCATGTGTTAGTGTGTGTGTGTGTGTGTGTGTGTGTGTGTGTGCTATATTTATGAGCTAAATGCCCCCATTCTTTATAGAATTCAAACAAATCTTATGCATTGTGAGGAGGTGATTAAAAATATTTTTTGAAGATGAGATTTTGATCTATAAGAAGTTCAGACTTATGGGTAGGATTTGGAAAGTAGAAAAATGATGTTCGTATTGAACAGCTGCTGCCCTAAATTCTCTCTCTATAAGCAAACATACTTGACAGACCGGCTAAAGACTAAAGTAGTTTCATTTACAAACATAAATCATGATAGTTTTCAGACAAAGCCTATATTTCTGTATCATTGGCCTTCAAACAATTTTTTGTCAACAACCATCAGAAATACAAGTAATTACATGCAAACCTCAGTCTATATATGTCTTTCCAGGCACAATCCCAGAAGCAAAGATTTGAGTTAAAAATGATCGCATAGTGGTCCAGGCTCCTGGCTGGTTTCCTGGCAGTGTCCGCGGGTTCAGCTCCCGATCCTGACCACCTTTACTGCATGTGCCCCATTTCTTTACCAATTTCCTGTCAGCATATTGTCTGTCCCTCTGTAAAAAGAAAAATAAAGTCACAAAAATACATTAGAAAAAACATTTGCACTAAAATAATATATACAGTACATATTAATAGATTTGCTACAAACTTTCAAGATTTTTCAAAATGTGACGCTGGTACAGCGTGGCACCCCAGTATCTCTCTGTCCATTGGTTCAGACTGTCTTTCTGCTTGTCTCTGGTTCAGGAGCATGTGGAGGGCCGTCGCTGTGACTGGTGTCGTGACGGTTACCACAGCCTGGAAGGTCGTAACTCCTTGGGCTGTCTGCCGTGCGTGTGTGACGTGAGGGGCACAGTGCCGGGCAGCGTGTGTGACACCCGGAGCGGTCAGTGCACGTGTCAGGAGGGCTTGGAGGGGGCGCAGTGCAACCGCTGTGCACCAAACTACTACAACAGCAGTTCACTCCTAGCAGGTAAGAACCAGCTGTTGTAATACTAGTCCACACATACCTTTATTCATTTTCATTTATACTCTAGATGAGGTAAGTGATATGAGAGACATGGAGACTCCTGTTACGGAGCAAACACTATATCAATGAGTTCTTTCAGAATATAGAGCTTTTTAACTTTTTAAAAAAATCACTTACTCTTTATTTATGTACCAGGCAACTGAGGCCTGGCAAAACGCAAGGCCTCTTGAGGGAGAGGAGAAAGGTCAACCATCAGACAAAAACTAAATGATTGATAACACAATCAGATCAAAACTATTTAAAGACAATTTAAAAAGCAACACTGTGTAATAACCTTGAGAACCTGCATAATTTGCACACCACTGAAAAGCGGATGAATAGGCTGATGAACAGTCCGATGGAAACCAGCATTCGTCTTTGAGAAAGAAGAATACCCTATTGGCCTGAATACAAGACTACGTTTTTTCCCAATGGAAATATCCCAAAAAATGGAGTTGTCTTATATTCAGGGGCTATACTATTTGACATTCAATGTTCTTTTTTCTGTAATTGAAGAATGGGGGTCGTCTTATAACGGAGTCGTCTTATATTCGGGACAATATGGTATATCCATAGCAGATACTTTAGCAGATGCTTTAGCTCAAAACGTGTTAGGGTGTGCCATACTTTGAGCCTGTAGGTCGGCTATTTCCACTATTTCTAACTCAATCTGCCCTGTGCAACTTGAGTTTTCTGAGTGTCCGGTTGTCTGTCTCGTCCTCACAGAGAACACGACAACGTCTCAAGCCTGTGTCCCGTGTTCCTGCGACCCGAGAGGCATCGTTGAGGGGACGGTGTGCGACAGCGACACGGGACAGTGTGTGTGTGTGTCCACGCGCCACCGGCCAGACTGCAGCAGCTGCCGTCCCGGTGAGAACACTGTACTGGCATGGCTGGATAGATAAATAAATACTGTACATAAACAAAACTTTAATTGAAAAGAGGGGATTTTTGGAGTGAATGAATGGGATTGATGAAATGATAAAATGTGCTTTGTTGTTACCATTGAGTGGAACGACTTTAAAGAACAATGATGACCATTGGCTTTAATGTTCTAAGGTGTGTGTGTGTGTGTGTGTGTGTGTGTGTGTGTGTGTGTGTGTGTGTGTGTGTGTGTGTGTGTGTGTGTGTGTGTGTGTGTGTGTGTGCGTGTGCGTGTGCGCGTGCGCGTGCGCGCGTGCGTGTGATCTTTCTGCCAAATATCCAATCAGTGATTGTTCTACTGATGCCAGCGTCCCAAAACTACTCCTTAGAGTGAAATGATGGATTCATTCACTCATCTCACCCTGATCTTCTGTGTGTATGTGTGTGTGTGTGTGTGTGTGTGTGTGTGTGTGTGTGTGTGTGTGTGTGTGTGTGTGTGTGTGTGTGTGTGTGTGTGTGTGTGTGTGTGTGTGTGTGTGTGTGTGTGTTTGTGTGCGTGGTCAGTCTCAGTGGACTTGAAGTAGCAGATGCTGTATTGTGTCAGTAATGAAGATAGACCATCATGCTTACTGTAACACAAACACACACACACACACACACACACACACACACACACACACACACACACACACACACACACACACACACACACACACACACACACACACACACACACACACACAGAGAGATCCACAGTTACACACACACAGACACAGACACACAGGTGCATGTGAATGGATTAATGCGATGGCTGCAGTGAGGGGTGAAATGATAAATGTCTCATTCACCTCCGCTGTGATTGGATGACACCTCTGATCTAATGGCACATCCCAGTGTGTCTTTGACTTTGCTAAAAGAACACAGTGTATTGTACTGACCAGCAGAGCTGGTACAATGGATTCACACCCTGCTGGACAAGTTCCAGTTCAGATGAATGAACTGATGTGTTCACCAGCTGGCAGGTCCTGGAACAGCCCCGCCAAAACAAAACCACACCACAACAAAATCCTCTGGTGTTTTGTTGTTGTTATTGTTGCTGAGCTGCTCCCGACCTTAATGGAATGAATTTCATCATCAGGAAGGACACATGCATGCGGTGGAAATCTGAAAGAATAAACTGTCAATGTGATAGTTCTGGATGAAGAAAGAAAGCCTGTAATTATAGCATTTCATGTAAACATAGCACTATATAGCATTTGTATCCACAGTTTAATTAGCCTATATAGATGCTTTACTCTTACATTAGTGTCTGCTAAATGCCTAAATTGGAAAGAAAGAAAGAAATGCATTACAGGCTGTCAACTGTTACTATGCTCAAGTGGTATTCGCATAAAAAACAACATAAAACGGTTCTTGTAACGATTCAATGTCAGTTCGAAATTGACCGGGTTTTTAGACAGCCTGGAGAATCAAACGTGACACTGATGAGCTCCACTACTTTCCAAAAGTAGGATTATTATTTTCAGCTTGAAGTGCCCAGGGAACATTAAGACCCAGTGCCGGCTTTTTATCGGTCGACTTTGGGCTTGTTTTTCTGTAAGGTCGCTTGTAAATATTGGTGGTTGTGTTTGGTTTGTGCTTCTTTGTAG
This sequence comes from Benthosema pterotum, assembly GCA_039105355.1. NCBI lineage: Eukaryota > Metazoa > Chordata > Actinopteri > Myctophiformes > Myctophidae > Benthosema > Benthosema pterotum. The sequence continues at coordinate 24,800,015 of CM076966.1, read as the reverse complement.
CTGCTTATTTGATATTGTTTTCAATTTCTCTCTATATTTCTCTCTATATAACTATATTTTAATACAGTGGTCCTCAAACATTCAGGTCGAGGACTCTGATTATAAGACCACCCCCATTTTTCAAGACTCATTTGCGGAAAAGAACATTGAATGTCAAATAATCTAGTCCGCTATTAAAATACGACCCCGTTTTTTAGGATATTGCTATTGGAAAAAAAATCGTATTCATATATTCAGGCCAATAGGGTATTTGAAATAATATATGATTACAGTTAAAAAATATATACTGTAATAATATCAATCTTCATTGCAATTAATCTTTTGTTGTATTTGTGCCAATATACTGTATGATCTCTTACTGTACATACCTAAGATACATGTACTTGAACCTACCTGTTGTTAGTGTCTTACTATAAAAAGAAGACAAAAAAAACAAGGTTAGTCCAACCGGGATCAAAGGAACTCCAAAATTAGCCACTTGTATGTTCCACGTGGGACTAAACGGAAAAGTACAGTAATAAAAATGAGTCCTGATTTCATGACACACTTTAGCCATCACAAGATAGCTGAATTGCCATGAGAGATAAGATTGGAAGGTCGGAAAGTTTTGGGTGACCTCATTTACTTCCTTATCGTAGCCCTTATTGGCGGTCATGGTGCAATTAGGAACATGGCTGCTTATAGCACACTGAATGTTTTTCGTCTTTGTCCACGTCAAGAATGACATTGTTTTCAATTTCTAGCACAAACGGTCAACCAAATGCTGTGTAGCCAATGCTGTAATACATTGGTATTCAACCATTCTGATACCAGCGCCCAATATTTATTCAGCATTTGAGCCACGGACCACCATTTGATGTCTAGTCTCTCCGGCACAATACTAAAGAATTTTGTCACAATTCCATGCTGTATTTATAGGAGATAAACGACAAACGTCGACCAAAATAACAATTCTTCTACATTCAAGTGTAGACATTGTGCAAGTGTAGACATTGTGCAAATTATCTAAATCAAATGTTTTTTTGTTTTTTTTTACTTTTTGCCTTTATTCATATTTTCAAGTGAAGATAGACTTTAAAGGGGGGGGGGGGGAGGGGGAGAGACATGCAGCAAAGTTCGTCATGAATGGGACTCAAACACACAACACGCTGTCAGCCGATGCGCCTGCACCACTTGGCCAACAGGCCGTAATAAATTACTTTACTCATGGAGTAATATGATTAAAACAAATTGTTCAATCGGTAGTACTACCTTTATAAGTATACTACTAACCTACTTTGGGTGTGGGTGTATGTGTACTGTATGTGTGTGTTGTCTTTGCTGTCTCTGCGGATTTCTAATAGTCTTTGTTTCTCTGTCCAGGCTTCTACCTGTCAGAGGACAGTGTGTGTGTGGAGTGCGGCTGTCATCCTACCGGAGCCTCTCAGCGTGTGTGTGACCAGCACACGGGACAGTGTGTGTGTGCGGACCTCTCAGTGGCAGGCCGACGCTGCGACCAGTGTCGAGACTCATACCATGGGTTTAACCCTGGACATGGCAGGTAAGACACACACACGCACGCACGCACGCACGCACGCACGCACGCACGCACGCACGCACGCACGCACGCACGCACGCACGCACGCACGCACGCACGCACGCCACGCACACACACACACAACACACACACACACACACACACACACACACACACACACACACACACACACACACACACACACACACCAAGCCAACACCAAGATGGTGTGTGTCAGTTGTACATCTTGTGAATCACTTTTATCATTAGATGGACCACCTGTGTGTTTACACACACACACACACACACAACACACACACCAACACACCACACACACACACACACACACACACACACACACACACACACACACCGTGTGGACTATACAGTACCAGTCAATTACTTTGCTTACCATTTACTGTATCTGCCACTGGTGTGTATACTGTGTGTGCGTGCGTGCGTGCGTGCGTGTGTGTGCGTGTGTGTGTGTGTGTGTGATACCATGCAGTTGAAGACACGAGTGGTAAAGGTCAAAACAGCGAGCGAGAGAGAGAGATGGAGAGATGGCGGGAGAGAGAGGGAGAAAGAGGGAGAGGATAGAGAGAGAGAGGGAGAAAGAGGGAGAGGATAGAGAGAGGGAGAGAGAGAAAGAGAGAGAGAGAGAGAGAGAGAGGGAGAGGGATAGAGAGAGAGAGAGAGAGAGAGAGAGAGATGGAGAGGGATAGAGAGGGAGAGGGAGAGGGAGAGAGGGAGAGGGATATAGAGTGAGAGAGAGAGACCAGCAAGTGAGAGACGGATAGAGAGTGTCAGGGATAGAGAGACAGACAGAGAGACAGATGACCTTGGCTCATTGCTGTCCTCTCTTCGGTGTCAAAGCGCTCACCTCCTCATCACCTCGTCCTCCCGCCGGGAGAGAGGGATGAGCGGAGGTGTGGATGAGCAGGGGGATGAGGGGAAGGAAGGGGAGAGAGCGATAGACTTAAAGTAGGAAGTGTCAGTAGAGGGAGGGTGAGAGATACTGTAGAGAGAGGAGGGGGCCATGAAGTGCAAAACTTCTGCAGAAAGTATAACATTAAAGGACCAATTCACCACTTGTCAATCTATCTTAGATAGATTGACAAGATATATAATAGGTCTTCAAGTGTACATGATAAAATGCCACTATTTTTTTCTACTTATGTCTCACAGGACAGCTGTGGGCAGTTCAGAATCTGTCTTCCAGTGCCATTATTATTTAATTATTTAATATTATTATTATTTTTTATAATATTTTTTTTGAAAAAATATTTATATTTTTATCATAGGAGAATGATGGCTTCCATTTTCGCATTGCAACTTTTCAGGAATAGAAAGCCTGTTGTTTCTATTAGCTTAGATTCTCCATTGATGATGGCAACTCAAAAGCAAACTCCTTATGCCCCAACATTTTATTTACCTGCCATAGATTCAACCCCAGGCATGGGAAAACAAGCATTTGCATTGCTAAAGCAAGTGTCACAAAAACAATACAATAAAAACAAACAAGTGGGACAAATATATATAGTTGGAGCGTTTGGAACAGAGTTATGTTACATTGCATTGGTTTATATTGTACATGTTATAAATGTTGTAACAGAGCATAGAAAATTCTTTCCTCTTTTCTGTTTTTTAATAAAGAATCAATTATTTGCTACTTCAGGACACATTGAATGAGGAATGAGGAAGAGAACAAACAGATTTACCATCTGTTTAAATGTAGCAGCTCTGTTTACATGGGCTGGTTGTAAACTTCTTATGTCACTGTCACATTGTATTACACCATAGATAGTAGATATACAGTCTAACCCACCATTTCTTTAAACAGAACTGATGACAGAATCTGGAATAAGTGATTGTTTATGTTGTGTATTTATTGAAGAAAAAAAACATTTAATTTCCATTGCTGAGGGAGAGGAATTC